>JAFEMH010002552.1:0-331865 GCA_022495995.1 Adenophora triphylla var. japonica | reverse complement strand
AAGAGATGGGAAATTTGGAAACTCTCCGAAATCATGGAGCCACTTCTCCAAAGACGAGCACGGATGTGGATCTTCAGAAGTCTTGCTTGAGGCCGTCCACTCCACGAGAACTCTCATCGGTCACAATTTCTTCCCGAGATCTCGGGCCATGGTCAATGCCGGCTCACGGTTCGAGAAGGATCTCAAGGAAAAGTTGGCTACTTGCCACGGCCATACGAGATACCGCTCAAGCAGTGCATTCAATCTGCACCGGCCTGGCAAAGGAAAGATACGTGCATCAACTACGTCCATCGGGGACAACGGTCGGGTAACGAAACCCGAGTCCCACAAAGCAACGGTTCTACTCGAAGCGGCTGTCGTACACTTCGACAAGTTGAACATGCCACTAAGCAAGATCTTTGGAAGGGTTAATCAAGGAGGGTCTCCTTAAGCCCGTGACCAATTACAAACCCAAAGTTCCCGTAGCCAATGCGGACAAGAGCAAATCTTGCGCCTTCCATCGGTATCACGGCCATACCACGCGACAAGCTTGTTTGGGGTTGCGATACGAAATCCAGAACTTGATAGAAGAAGGCAAGTTAGAGCGCCCCCGTGGGCCCAATCTGATCGGGAATCCCTTTCCGAATAATAACGGCTGGGTGAATTCCATTGAGTGGGTGCCCAAGAAGAGTGCCACCAGAATCATTTTCTCCGCCTCTTTGCTTGGATCCTCCTCTAATGTCCACATCGGCTACGATGTTTGTGGTGCTCCTTTGCACAGGAGTACGAGTCTCGAGCGCCTGGGAGCAATCCTCAGAAAACGAGAAGAAGAAATCCTCTCAGAAGTGAGAGAAAGATCTGGCCGGAGATACCGGCGTAGGTACACTTGGAGAACCCTCAGGAGGTTCGACTACTACGTCTGTACTCCGGCCAGTCCTCTTTGCCTCCGGGCCATGCGGCTCTAGAGCGAGACGGGGGTGGGAAAGCCGAAAAGCCCAGTGAAACCGAGTCGAGACCACAGGAACAGGAATACCTCGGATCTTGGTAGTCCTACGCCGGTCGAAGCCTAACCCTGCGGGATCGGCCAAGATTCAACTTGTCCGGCTTAGAGCCGGACCGGTAAGGAAGACCAAGGTCGGCTTGGCAATCACACTCGATCAATGTGCTAACCAAGGCGGCAACCGCCACGGGCGGCCTCAACATACTCCTACGAGGTTCCAGAAGGCTTTACCTCGCAAGAGGAAAACGAGAAACGGATGGCTGGATGACTCTCCCTTCTACGGATAGAGGCGAGATCTACGACTCCCGCCTATATGGCGGCATGATCACGTTACGCGATGAAGACTTACCGAGAGACACCTCGGGGCACAACGAAGCTCTGTACATCACTCTCAAACTCAACACCATATCACTCCCGGAGTATTGGTAGATAACGGGTCAGCCGTTAATGTCCTCCCTCTCGGCATGATGCGAGCTCTCAGCATCCATGAAAGCCATTTGATACCGTCTACTCGGACTATCAAGGCCTACGACAACTCGTCTCGTCCCATCCTAGGGGCGGTGACTCTGGAACTTTGGTTTGAAACCCCGAATGGTGCCGGCAAAATTCCACGTGATGGACATTCCATCTGAGTTCACGGCTCTTTTGGGACGCCCTTGGCTACATGAAGGCCATAGCTTCCACTCTCCATCGGTGCGTCAAGTTCATTAACCGACGGGGAGACCTCGAAGTCATCCGAGGACGGTTTCCTCATAGGAAACGAAGCCGAGCAGTAGACGTGTCGCACTCGAGCACGGGGTTACCTCCTTCGAATCAACGAGGGACTACGGGGCAAATCTCATCGAGAATCCCTCGGAGTCAGGAGATGCTAACTATGTAAACGTACTCGAGCGAGCGGACCAAGACGATCCGATACATCAAGTTCATTGTGCGTTTCCAACATTTGGAGCGGGTGGAAGGAAACGCTGAATATCGCCATGATGCGGGCACATAAACCCCCGATCTCCAATCGGAGGTTCGTCGGCATTCTCCAAACCAACTCTACGGCCCGCCAGTGAAGAGGTTTTGTGATAAAGGTCAACAAGCACCGTCATTCTCGTGATGAATGCATGGAAGTTGTATGGGACGTCCTCCACGAGGAACTACCGTGCACCCCTCTTCTCCAACGAAGAGCATGATGTTTTCCTAGGTTTGCTCGGCAACGCCTTTGACGCAATACGTCCCTACACTGGATTGAGCGATCGGATGACGATGAATCTGGACTCTCCGGAGTCGAGGACGCGCGGACCCGCATAGCGAGACCTCCGCATTCACATGCTCGGTTTGAGACGGAACTCCTTCCGATCAGGTCGCTTCGACCAAGGTTCCAATACCGTGGAAATTGTCAAGCTCAACGTCGATTCTGGGACGACTATCGATAATTGGAAGCACGTGATTCACGCAACGAGGAATCCTACGATCAAGTGAAGGACGACGACTTCGTCAATATCATCTATTCCAGGTATCTGATGAAGCGAGGATCCCGTCCTTGTTATCGAGTCTACGACACCAAGGTCACCCTCGATGGCACTGCTCATGGTAAACGAGGCCAGCGGCCAAGCGAGCTCGAGTTCATCACTACTTCCAAGTACCGGCCCAGGCGTAGCCGGCCCGTGCCGTCGGTCAAGCTTATACCCTCAAGCGCCGCTTGAGGCCAAGGACAACGGCAAAGGAGACCAAGCTCCTCACCTGCTACAAGTCGGATCGACCTCGGGAATGCTTCCAGGCCACCAGAAAACATACGCGAATGTCTTCCCCGTGAAGGCGAGTCGGCTTCCGACACGGGAAATGACCACCTCGGCATCAACATGCTTCGGTTCGATTCTACTCCCGGCCGTCACGGCTCCCGGATTCGAGACATCACGCCGATCGGCGCTAGCTTTGATAGACTTGGCGATCGAGCGAGATCACGAGACCGTCAACATTGCGGGAATTCAATACCCCCGTGGAAGGTCAATCAAGCGAGATATGGGCAAACTTCTTGGTGATCGAGATTAAGGAAGGACGCATGAAATGTGATCAGGACTTCCTTCGTCAATGTAATCCAAGTGTTCCCGCCATTCGGCGATTTGAATGTAATCACGGTTACGGACACTAGCCGGACGATGCGCACCTACGGAGCGCCTAGGTCTCGCAAGGAAAGCTCTCATGGAGCTAGCCGCTCAAGAAAGTCGATCTTTGTGACGAAGACCAAGCTCGAAAGACCTACGGGGACCAAGCCCTTAAAGTGTCACGGGCGGCTTCATACGAAAGCTAGAGGCCACTCTAGACCGGTTCGACCTCGGGAGTTTTGCCCATGGCAACTTCCCGGACTACCGTCTGTTCTCATCCAACCCCCTCTGCCGAGGCAAGGGTGGTCCAGCGGTCCCGATGACCTAAGAGATGGAGCGACACGGCGAGCGAATCCCGGCGCTTACCTTCCAGGAAAGCAAGTTCTGCAATGAAAGCGACGATGAAGATGATGGAAACCATTCTCTTCCAAGCCAGGGCATGAAGTCAACAAAGCCGGGACTCCCAAGGGTCTGGGAGGATGGGAGGACGGATCATTACCGCACTCAAATTGAAAGGCCAACTCGGGGAGGAAGGTCTATTTAAAAACGGGAGGAGGATGGAAATTCGTCTCGAGCAACTACTCGGGAAATTCCACGGTCTCGAGACTTCATTTACGAAACAATCAGCGGGACTGACAACCGGTCACATGGGCCGATGTTCGGGAAGCCGTATACTCACCTTCCGACATACCCGCCACTCGAGATAAAGCGAGAAGAAAACTCTCCCCGATGGAGGTTTACCTAGGCTGCCGCACGCGGTTCAAAGAAGCAGCTATTCTCACATGGGAAGAAACGCGAGCATTAACTCTCGCGCGAGGCTCACTGCAAGAAGGTTGATGCAGGGCCCGAGTGGAGGAAAACTAGCCAACCACGCAGTATCGCCGGACCCGACTCCGAGGCCCTTGAGTATGCTCGGCAAGAAGGAAAGGAACGCGATATACCGTGAAGAGATCAAGGAGACCGTTCGTTTGAGCCGAGAACTCTTCAACCTCCCCGGAGGGTCGGCCACGGTTCAGTTCGAGGCAATCAGCTGTTGTGCACGACATTCGAACAGCTACGTCAAGCGTAGGCTACCTCCCCTCGAGAGGCACCTAAGCCGGTATCACAGGACGAGAATCCGTCAAAGCTGCCCGAAGCTCAGGAATTCATCCACAATCAATGAGTTGAGGGAAGACATATGGCCCTATGCTACGAGGAATCCTCCTCTAACTATGGCTCAGCTCGGAAGCGGCTGTTCGAAGGGACCAAACGCACGATGTCGGCGTTCTAACCCGATCGGGTCAAATCCATGCATTACCACCTAAGGCCACCAAAAAGCCGACGGAGCGAGTGCAATCCGGCCGGCCCGAAGACACAAGTTCCTTGAAAGAGGACCCGATCCTCGCTCGGCTCAAGCGGACTCGGGCAAACATTTCCCTTTGGTCTCACGCTCACCTCCTCTTATCCTCACAAGCTCAAGCTAGAGGAAAGCCTGGCCCGTACCATGGTCCCAGTGGGCGCAACCCCGGATGAAGTCATTCGGATGATTGGTAACATCCACTATGGTAACATTATCACCTTCACAGATTTGGACCTTCCAAAATTTGGGGGTGATCACAATGAGCCACTCTACATCATGATCCGAGTGGACGAGCGTCGCCTTCCCAGCGTGTTGGTAGACGGAGGTTCGGAATGAATGTCTTGCCGGCCAAGATGATGGACTGCTTGACATCAAGCCCACGAGATCTTAAGCCTTCGGTCCACCTTTGTCAAGGCCTATGACTCTACTTCCCGTACGGTTCTCGGGGTTGCTACCCTTAACATGCGGTTCGGCACGGGTGATCCCCACCGAATTCCAAGTGTTGGACATTCCAATCACTTTCATGACCATCTGGGCGTCCACGGCTGCATCAAATCAATGGCGTGGCATCCACCCTTCACCGGTGCCTCAAGTTCATGCAAGGCAACGAGCTAACCACGGTCTACGGCGACAGTGTCACCACAGGGGACCGGCACTAACGACATTCCGTCTTGGAAATCAAGCATAATGATGACATGCCATTAGCTGGATTCACTCTGGAGACCTCCAAGATCCAAATATGCAACGTGGACCTTCCCTTTGTCTCACGATCGAGATTCCTCCGCCATGAGGATGATGAAACTCATGAACTTCATCCCGGGGCGGGGCTCGGCAAGAGGCTGCAAGGCCGGCACCAAGTTATTGAAGTCAAGGACCACACCACGGTCAGGGGGCTTGGCTACGTGCCAACACCGGTGACATCAAGGAAGACAAAGGCTCGCCCGCACCAAGGCGGCAACCCGCAAGGGGAACCTCCAGACGGCACACCCAATCTCAGGCCTTACGGCTTTGACCTCGCTCATTTACTTCACCAAGAGGAACCGACGACGGGCAGGGGACCGGCAAGGGAACCGACATCGGCCAGGGGACCAAGAACGGCACAGCCGACAGCCGTTGAGCTGATGGGGCCAGACGGTGGAAGCGATGAAGATGAGAAAGAAGCGAGGGATAGTCAACGCCAAGACTACGAAAGGATGGAACGGCTAGCACGGGACCTCAAGCGTTTCGGAGGACTCAAGGCTAATCCGATAAGGAGCATTCCTCGACATCACGGCTCTACTGGACCAAGCTGCCACCACGGTCCGGCATGAGTACACATTCAAGGGAATCCCGAGACTTGGAGGAGCAACTCAAGGTACTCTCCATGGGAAGCAAGTTGTTCGGATCGGCCGCCGAGGCCACATTCGAGACGGTAAATCCAAAGCGAAGGAACCGGAATTCATAGAAGAGACGCTCTCGGTGGACCGGCTCTGAGTCTGTTTGAAGAAGTCATGGAGTTGCCCAACTTGATCGGCGGGGCTCAGACAACTGACATGATCGCCATGATAGGGACGGCGAGAGCCAAGCCTCTCGATCCGCACCCTCCTCGAAGCATCCGGCAATGCCCTTTGAAGAATTGGGTAACTTTCACCGGACCCGAGGGCAAGCCGAGGCGGGGTGGAAGACAAGGCTGGGCCCGCACCCACATCTCCCTAAACCCGGTCTCAAACCCTTTGAGTCGAGTCCTTGTCGAAGTCCGGTCCTCGAGTCATCCAGCGGCCTTACGCGGAGGACTATAATGTTGTAGCCAATCATGTATTCCCGTTCTTGTGTAATGAAAAGTCGACCTTTCGGAGTATCCTCTCATTGCCACTTTAACAAGCGATAAGTTAACAAACAACTTAAAAGACGTTAATAATTCAATTGATAAAGAAGCGGACACATTAAATGAACAATACATTAGAGAAGTTCTCGGCGTGTAGTTGACCAAGAGGACAATAGGGCCCATTGCCGAAGAGGTTATGACCAAAGTGAACACAGGGGTCGGTGCGAGAGCCTAAAGAAACACTGAAGTGGGCGGTTTCTTTGCCGATGCGAGAAAAGGAAGCCACTGATAAGCCTCCTCAGGGAGTATGTTGACGTGTTCGCTGGTCATATCGGGACATGCAGGGACTCGATCCCTCAATCGTGGAGCACGAATTCCCTGGATCCCGAATCAAGCACATCAAAGCGAAGGCTGCGCAAGATCAAGCGAGTGGTCCTTGCAAGTTAAAGAAGAAATTGAGAAAATGCTCCGAGTTGGTTTCATCGAGTGATTGAGTACCCGACTTGGCTCTCCAACATCGTGGCGGTCACCAAGGCCAACGGAAGGTCGGATCTTTGCGTGGATTTCAGGGATCTCAACAAGGCGCCCTAAGGATGATTTCCCACGCCTAACATCGACATCTTTGGTCGACACCACGGCAAATTTGAAGTAAAGTCCTTCGTGGACGGAGTTTCTTTGGATACAACGGATCAAGATGTCCGAGGAGGATCAGGCCAAGGCTTGCCTTCACCACGCCATGGGGGACATGCTTGTTACAGTCGTATCGTTCGGTCTAAAGAACGCTAGGGCTACTTACTGGCGGGCTGCAACAGCCCTCTTCCATGACATGATTCACAAAGAAATCGAAGTATATGTCGACGACATGATCATCCACTCGAGGGATCGGACATGCGGCACATGACGAGATGCGAGGAAGTTCTTCAACGGACTCGAAAACACTCCATGAGGTTGAACAGGCAAAGTGCACCTTCGGCGTCAAGCGCGGCAAGGTCTTGGGGTACATGGTTACGAAAGAGAGTATCGAAGCCGATCCCGGGAAAATCAAGGCCATCATCGACATGAAGCCGCCTCGAGCCACCTGACGAAGTGAAAAGCTTCACAGGAAGACTTGAGTACATCGGTCGCTTCATCAACCGGTTGACATCTCTCTGTGAGCCCATGTTCAAGCCGATGAAAAAGAATGCCGACATCAAATGGGACTCAGAGTGCCAAACAACTTTCGAGAAGATCAAGACCTACTTGGTTAATCCCCCAGTGCATTGCCCGCCACATGAAGACAAGCCACTACTCACATGTATCGTGATGAGACACGTCTATCGGAGCAATGCTTGGCACAAGAACGAAGAGAAAGATTCCAAGGTTGAGCATGCAATCTACTTCGTGGCCGAAAGCTTCAAGGAAGTGAACTCGGCTACTCAACATCGAGAGAAAACACAATACCGCCTTGGTATGGGTAGTCGGGAAGCGAAACACTACATGCGGTCGCATTCGGTGCTCTGGTCTCCAAAGTGGACCCCGTCCGATATCTCTTTGACAAGCCATCCACTGTCAATGCGGCTAGCCAAGTGGTCATTCTTCTGGCTGAGTTCGACATCAAGTACATGGTCGAGAAAAATGGACAAAGGGCGAGTAATGGCGAGATCAACTTGCCGACTTCCCGAGCGGTGAACCTAAGGGTCTGATCCGCAATTTCCGGACTGACGGAATCTTTTCACTTGACGGCGCAAACCGGCAGCAACTCTTCTTCGATGGGGCAGCCAACAAGAAGGAATGGCATTGGAATGCTCCTTGTCGATCCCAGGGCGAGCATACTCCCATAGCCGTCAAGGTGAATTTTGAAGCAACCAACAATGCGGCGAGAATCTGAAGCACATGTGCGAGCGGAGTTTGGAAGCGCCCTCGAGCGCAACATCTTAGAGCTGGATGTATATGGAGACTCGGCATTGATCATCAATCAAGTATCCAACAAATGGAAGACGGTAGATTCGGCCTTGAAGTACCACGCGTACATGGAGGAGCTCATTGCTCGGTTCAAGGACATCTCTTTTCACTATTTGCCAAGAGACGGGAACCGCTTCGCGAGCCACAGCAACCCTCGCCTCTCTTGTCGAAATTCCCGAAGGGAAACGGTAAAACCCCTCGAGAATAGGCGGACGGGAAACACCCGCCTATTCTTTGTGAGATCGAAAAAGAAAAAGAAACGATCGACGAACCACAGGTACAATCAAATTTACCGAGTACCTCCAAAGCGGAGAAGCTTCCTTTACAAATGAAGATGGAAAATACAAAGAAGGGATCAATGCCAAAAACATGATGGCATTAAAGCGCATGGCATCCCATTTCGTCGTGCAGGGTATGTTGTACAAGAAGCGCCACGAGGACTACTCCTTCGGTGTGTAAACAAAGAAAAAGCCGGCGAGCTAATGAGCGAAGTTCACAACGGAACTGCGGTCCGCACATGAACGCTCGAGCATTGACACGAGATCATTCTCCGTATGGGATACTATTGGATATCAATGGAAGCAGTGCATCCGGTTCGTCAGAAGGCTGCGACAAATGTCAACGGTTTTCCAACCTCAATCACATCCCTCCTCATGAACTCTCTTTTGCATGACTACGCCATGGCCTTTCGCCACATGGGGAATCGACGTCATCGGCAAGATCACTCCTCCAGGGAGCAATGGTCACGAGTTCATTTTAGTCGCGATCGACTACTTCACCAAATGGGTAGAAGCCGAGATCGTACAAGGTGCTTGAATTCTAGGAAGGTGGCCGAGGTTCATCCGAGAGAACATCATGTGCCGATACGGAGTGCCCGATGAGATCATCTCAGACAATGGGACTCACTTCGAAGGAAATTGTGACCAACTGCGGACCGAATTCGAGTCACACGTCACGGGTCTTCTCCTTACGGACCACAAACCAATGGTGCGGTAGAGGCGACCAACAAGACTCTCGCCATGATAATCGAAAGATGACCACGAGAGTCGGGAGGCGCCCGAAAAGCTACATCTAGCCCTGCGGGGATACCGAACATCGGTCGGAACCGCCACGGGGAGACTCCGTTCGCACTTACCTACGGAATGGAAGCAATGTTACCCGTGGAATTGGAAATTCCATCCCTCAGAGTCCTCTTGGAAAACGGGATCAATGAAGTCGAATGGCTACGAGCCGTCACGACGAACTTGCTCTACTCGACGAGCGCGGATTGAAAGCCATGGAACACACTCGAGCCTACCGGAGCGGAATGGCACGAGCATTCGATAAGAAAGTCAAGATCCGAGACATCGAGAGAAGGTGACTTGGTGCTAAAGGAAAAGCCTCCTACGCGGACCAATCCCCTCGGAAAGTGGGAGCCTACTGGATAGGACCGTTCGTGAGTACAAAGAATCTTCTCGGAGGAGCCATGAAGCTAGCGAGACTTGGACGGAAACCCTTTCGTTAACCCCGTGAACGGAAGCAAGCTCATGAGATACTTCGTTTGAGGAAGAGCACGAGTCAACTCACCTTCCCCATACACCGTCCCCCTCGGTAAATTAAAGTGCTAAAAGAGTAATACCCAATTGGATACATTCCCGCTAATGATCCGGGTAAAAAACAGTCGCACTTCTTTTGTCTTTGTTTTCTCAAATTCACCTAAAGTGTCGAACTACGGTGACTGAGCCCCTTAGTCCGGTTGTAAAAGGGGAACGTAGGCGGCCATCATTGGTTCGGTCTAAAAAACAAAAAAATACAATAAGCATCAATTGCTTGTGTTTGAAAAACTCTTTTCATTTAACCTACAAATTCATAACGGTTAAAACATTCTTTGATGAGTTCAAGCACGGTCAACTCTTGACTCGCTACACGCTAGCAAAACTACAATAAAACATTAATCAATTAATGTATGCGCAATGACAATGGATGGATACTCACGGACCGACAAGGTCAACCTAGTTTCCCGTACTAGGTCCTTCATCCTTCTTCCCTTCCCTTTTCACGGCGAGTGTTCTTCACCTTCGCGGGAAATATTCCAGTAGGCCTTCTACTGGCTCGGGGACTCTTCCCGACGCCTCCGTCAATCCTGTGTTGTCAATACGAGTCCTTTCTCTAGCTCGTCTCGAGCCGCCTCGCTTCGAGCCATCATCGCGATGCTTTGATTGGCCTCCCGATCGGCACTTGCCACATAATCGGCCATGGCATCGCGAGTACGATTCCAGGGTTAGCCACTCGCCTCTGTCCTCCTCGATGTCGAGCTGTCCGGGTGATCGGCACCCAGCGGCTCACTCCGTCTCCCACAAGATAGCCATGCGTGTCTCCCCATACACTCTTTGTACAGTCCGAGATCTTGCGCCCCGCGAGCAACGGTGCCCTCTCTCCGGTGAAAGAGAACCACAGCGAGGAAAGGACGTGTATTGCCACCACCGGTTGACGGCCGAAGAATAAGCGTCGAAGGATCCTCCATTCGCAGAGATCCCACCTCAAAGGTAGCGGCATAACTCGGATCGATCGGTGGCACTGCTCCGGCCCGTCTTGCCGCATGAGAACCAATGATGGAATATAGAAAGACGTGCGAGACGGCCCGGCACTGCGGCGATCAACGGACCCTCTGAGCGGTCCTACAAGTCTGTAACTTCCAATGGGAACCCACCATCGCAAGTGATGCGTGCCAAGCACAGCCATCAGGCTCCGGCTCGGCTGATTACCCCTATCACCGGAAGGGACGTCGCGAGAAAGACCAAGCGTCACAGGACATTGGCACCTCAGGCATCATCTGCAGCCTCTCCCTCAACCACATGGTCAGCATAGCGGGACTCCCTCCCCACATGTATCGACTACCGGTCGCCATCCGGCCTATGCCCAGGAACGTCTCGCCCAAGACCAATGGCACGATGTCTCCTCCACTCCGGCACTGCCTCACCAGGTCCAGTACACTGTGATGGCACACACCCAGAGACGTGAATGTGAACAGAGTAGCAATCACACACAGAGCAAACGCGTCCCACGCAAAGACGCTCCCCTCAGCTCCGGCAAATCTTTCGGGCAGTCCCGAAATGTCAACGTAGTCGGAATCCTGTATCAGCATCCCGTATGCTTCTCCAGCCGAGATACCCAACAAGGACACTAGCTTCTCAACGGTGGCCATGCCACCAGCATACGGAAGAACTAGCTGTTCCGTCTCAGGTCCTCCCAGAATGGCCCGGAAATCTTCAAACGTAGGAGTGACTTCGTTGTACGAAAAGCTGTACACATTCCTCCGTACGTCCCAGAATCGAGACGCGGCTCTCAAAAGATCCCAATCTGGCATGAGCTCCTTCAAAGCCCAAACAGATTTAATCCCGTAACAGCCTTCGAAAAACCTTTTGTTACGCCTCGTGTGGTTCCGTACCCACGACGAAAGTTGTCCAAATATCGCTCTTGCATCCGAGACGATAACTTGGGAAAAGGAGCCATGTCGAAGGTGAAGAAAACCTTAAAGAAATGGAAAAGAACTCAGCGGGAATGAGCAAAAGCAATGCGCGAGTTTCTTACAAATTGCAAAGCCGAAACCGCAATTTAAAGAATCTGGAAATTCAATCCTAGTCCTACGGACTCCCTCTCGCAGCTTGACTTGGTCAACTCGCAGCCTACCGCCTTAAAAGTTGGAAACATTTCCAAACCATGCCTGTTCACTCTTATGAAATCTCGCGTGCCTCGCCCGATTTCATTCAACCAATGTCAATATCCCTTCCGCCCCTGCTCGTGCAACAAGCATGCAAATAATAAAAAATTAGTGCATACATGCTTAATTTTTGACCCGTTCAATTTTTAATGCAATTCTCCTTTTTATTTATTTTTGATTAACCTATTTGCTTATTTGCCGAAAATAACCGAAGGTGATCACGTAATAAATATGCGAAACATGAGTTCCGCCCCACGGGCGCCTTTTTGCAAATACATTTCAAATCAAAATTTGTTCCCGACAAATACATGCATTTTGTCTAAACAAAATAGTAAAGAAAGAAAGCAAGAAAGGGGACTACTCGGAGTCCCGCTCGTCATCCGTACACTCGACGCACGCTCCGCCGCCGCCGGACTGTCGCAAACAGGAACTCGCCGAACTCCTCCACTAGGGAATAGGCAAAGGGCCTCCTCGGAGTATGCGAACTCGAAGACTCCCCCTCTCGCGCCCGAGTGCGCAGAAGAAGGAGCTCCAAATCCGGTCGTTCCGCCCGCGAACCGGCCAAACCCCGCGTGAAGTCCTCCCCACCGCCGCGGGAGCGGGCGAACCCCTCGCCTAGACGGCCCCCGATCGCGGACGTCCACGCTTCCTCCGGAACCGCACCGCATGAACTCCACGAGCCTCCCGGGCGTAGGCGGACCACCCGTCCACTCAAATTTCTTGCTGGCCTCATTGTGACGTATGGCTGATACCTGTGAACCAGAAAATCATCGAAAGCGAACAGTACGGATGCATCATGTGCGTAATGCTACTATCAAATGCAAAAAATCAAAAAGGTTCTCACCGAAGCATTGGGGTCCGCCGTATCGTGGTCTCGGCCCGCGGGAGCGGGATCACAAGTCGCCGCGCGAACCGGCCCAGCCCCTCGTACGCTAACCTAGCTCGCGGGACAGAAAATGTCGAGGACCTCCAGAACCTCGCCCTCCCTATGCCGCACCTGCGGGCTCCTCACCTCATCCTCAAGAAAACATCATAAGCGGCTCCCCGCTATGATGTACTCGGTGAAGTACACACCCCGAAGGTATCCTCCACCTCATCCATCGGCGTCTCCCGGGATGCTTTGCATGTACAAAGAAGGATCCACCGGCACCAAAGGAAGGGACCCCTGCCTATGCCGACGAGTCACCCTCTCCCTGCATACATGGCGTCGCAGTGAAGTCCCACCAGAGCTTCCGCCGCCGTGTAGTCTCGCCGGCACCGCACCGCGACATGATCAAACCTCGCTCCACTGTGTCAGCTGGATCCTCTCGGAGAACTCCGGGTTCGGTGCCAGAGATATCTCCTCGTACGACACTCGAGTGCCAACCCTTCGAAGAGACCGCCCTCTTCGCCTTCTTACGCCAAACCGGCAAGGCAGAAACAGGGGACGGTACGGCTCCTCGACGTCCCAAGCTCGCGGATCCGAATACCTCATAGCACTGTACTGCCAAGAGAATGGAAAGTTATGTCGGCTACAAAGCGAGATACATACGAGTACATAAAAGAGGCAAGAAAGAGAAAAAGCACGTAAACTTACATCCAAGACAGGCGTGAAGGGCCTAAATGTGTGCTCCTCTCCCCGCGAGAACTCCGTCCAAAGAGTGGTAGAGCTCGGCCCACCAGCCTCCCCCACGCAAACCCCTCACGGCATCCGCCAGATTTGCCGACCCGAGCAGAGGGAAGTGACAAGACGTGTCGGAAGTCGGAAACAAAGTCGCCGATAGCGCAAACCAAAGGAACCCTCGAGCCGGACGCTCCGCGGTCATCCTCAAGGACCCGGCCTGGTAATCGGCAACGCCCGCCCTCAAGTGACGCTCCATCGGCTGTACTGAATGCCTAAGCCCCCGGCATCGGTAATATTGAAACCCAAAGCAGCCTGCATAATCGCTCCAGGGTGTAACCATCAACTCCACACTCGCCGTGTTGCCATAAGACGGCAACCCGGTGATAGCGGCAAAATCCGTGGGAGTCACCGTCGCCTCCCCCATCTCGAAATGGAAAGTGTGGGTCGTATCCCACTGCATTTCGCTCGGCCGCGACATACATGGACTCGCCCTCGACGTATCACTGTCGCAGCCTACAAGATTGATAAACCCAAACCAGCCGGAGTCAATCACCACTGCCGTGGACTCCTCTCTCCCTCTCGGGCCACGTCCGGGATAAGGCCCCTACAATACACCTTGCACCGCCTCAAAGGCACCTCGACTCTTCTCGGTTGTGGGTATCAACCATCCTGTCCCCGCAGGACAAACAAGACAAGCAACGTCAACAAAAATGCAGCAACGCATGTCAAAAGGATGCAATGCAGATACGGTTCTCATTCATTTCCTACGTATATTCAAAATCTTTCGAAAACTCCGTCGAATCCGGAACTTTCAAAATCTTTCGAAAACTCCGTCGAATCCGGAACTTTCAAATTCTTTCGAATTTTTCGAAAATTTTGCTCCGTCCCGAATTAAAGCTACTTTAATTTTGGAAAATGCATTTAGACATGGAATTTTGCAACCAAAATTTTTATGTCATCTACCCATGATGTCAATTGAACTACGTCCTAGTCAATTTCGACAACGATTCATAGCAAAGTCAAAAGCCCCAAATCGGGCACCAAAATCCCTAAGTAAATTCCTAGCAAATTTCTAACATTTAAAGAATGCACATTCTTGAAATTAATGGAATTTGTAGGGAACTTACGTGTCTTTCGATCCCTCCCTTGGAGTTGTGGCGGTCCCTCGCCGGATAAAACTCCGCCGGATTCAATGGAAGAGTGGTGGTTCGAATGGTCCGAACCAATCGAGTTCTTTCGTTGTCGGTCCTTCCATGGCGAGCCATTGGTCCTCCTTCACCCTCCATAGCGATTTTCCCTCACAAATTCGAGCAAACCTTGCAATTTGGGTTGGATTTCTCTCTCTTTTCTCTCCTCTCTCGCCGGCAACAATGGAAGAAATGGCCATTTTCTTTCCCGGCCTCGGCATTTAAAGGTTTCTGGAAAATGCACGGTCCGACCGGACTCTTACCGCACTGTAATAATTTTTGCCCCTTTTGCCCCTCAGCTTTTGGCAATTCCAATTTTACCACTTTTGGCCCCCGAAAGTGTAAAATTTCCCCCAGTTAGACATTTCTAACGCCCTATCCCCCGAGGATAAATCAAAGTTAGTCCTCACTAACGTTCGTCTCCAGACATTAAATTCCCAGTTAGTTCTCACTAACGTTCGTCTCCTGACGTTAAATTCAGTCCAGTTGACGTTTGACATTCAAACGTTCAACCATGTCTCCGGACATTTCAGTTACGATTCCGTCTCCCGACGTTAAAATTTAAATGGTCCTCACCATTAAACTCTCAATCGCGACCTTTCACGGTCCGATTCCAAATCCTCAATCGCGACCTTTAACGGTCCGATTCCAAATCCTCAATCGCGACCTTTCACGGTCCGATCTCAATCCTCAATCGCGACCTTTCACGGTCCGATTCCAAATCCTCAATCGCGACCTTTCACGGTCCGATCTCAATCCTCAATCGCGACCTTCGCGGTCCGATTTCAATCCCCAATCGCGACCTTTCACGGTCCGATTCCAAATCCTCAATCGCGACCTTTCACGGTCCGATCTCAATCCTCAATCGCGACCTTCGCAGGTCCGATTTCAATCCCCAATCGCGACCTTTCACGGTCCGATTTCAATCCTCAATCGCGACCTTTCACGGTCCGATTTCAATCGCGACCTTTCACGGTCCGATCTCAATCCTCAATCGCGACCTTTCACGGTCCGATTTCAATCCTCACCGCGACCTTCGCGGTCCGATCTCAATCTCAATCGCGACCTTTCACGGTCCGATCTCACCTCACCGTGACCTTTCACGGTCCGATTTCAATCCTCAATCGCGACCTTTCACGGTCTGATTTCAATCCTCAATCGCGACCTTTCACGGTCCGATTTCAATCCTCAATCGCGACCTTTCACGGTCCGATTTCAATCCTCAATCGCGACCTTTCACGGTCCGATTTCAATCCTCAATCGCGACCTTTCACGGTCCGATCTCAAACAGTCAATCCGGCCTTCGCGGTCCGATCTCCACTCTCTTATCGAGACCTTCGCTAGTCATCTCTCCGGCAACAGCAATAAGCCCGAACCCCAAGGTACGAACGCCTTGCAAATGGTCATCTCTCCGGCAACAGCAATAAGCCCGAACCCCAAGGTACGAACGCCTTGCAAATGGTCATCTCTCCGGCAACAGCAATAAGCCCGAACCCCAAGGTACGAACGCCTTGCAAATGGTCATCTCTCTAGAATAAAGCAATAAGCCCGAACCCCAAGGTACGAACGCCTTGCAATCATCTCCGGCAACAACAATAAGCCCGAACCCCAAGGTACGAACGCCTTGCAAACAGTCATCTCTCCGGCAACAGCAATAAGCCCGAACCCCAAGGTACGAACGCCTTGCAAACAGTCATCTCTCCGGCAACAGCAATAAGCCCGAACCCCAAGGTACGAACGCCTTGCAACAATCCCTCTTCGGCCATCCAAGTAAGCCCGAACTCTCATCCTCAAATAGGATAAACTGCAACAACAATAAGCCCAAGACCCAAGGCACGAAAGCCCTCGTCAACATCGCAACTCCGGTCTGAGACGCCACACGCCCTCGAAGGTTTCAGAAGTCCCAGGTTCAGACGCCTCCCAACAGTCTCCATTCAGGTAGCGCAATAAGCCCGAACCCCAAGGTACGAACGCCTTGCAAACAGTCATCACCGGCAACAGCAATAAGCCCGAACCCCAAGGTACGAACGCCTTGCAATCATCTCCGGCAACAGCAATAAGCCCGAACCCCAAGGTACGAACGCCTTGCAAACAGTCATCACCGGCAACAGCAATAAGCCCGAACCCCAAGGTACGAACGCCTTGCAACAATCCCTCTTCGGCCATCCAGGTAAGCCCGAACTCTCATCCCCAGCAGGATAAAACTGGCAACAGCAATAAGCCCAGCACCCAAGGCACGAAAGCCCTCGTCAACATCGCAACTCCGGTCTGAGGTGCCACACGCCCTCGAAGGTTTCAGAAGTCCTGTGTTCGGGGACGCCTCCCAGCGGTCTCCATTCGGGTACGGGTACCTCGCGAATGGTCTCATCCGAGGTTTAGACGCCTCCTAACAGTCTCGCTCATGTCAAGGTCCCCATGCGCGGCCCTTGCCCCTTTTCGAACTACGATCGGCTTGATTCCCGCTCGAGATACGTAGGAATCCTTTTCGCTAAGGGTCCAGCCAGCTGACCGCCCAGGTCTCCTTCAAAGTAAGGCATCCCGATTTGGATCCTTATCTTTTTCAACGACCCCACCTCCTTCGGAGGAGACGTCGCCGAGGGGCTAACTGTAAGTACCCAAATCCGGATCGTCCAAATCCGTCAGAAAGTTAACCGAAATCCGTTAACTGGTCCGCTCCAAGTTAACCGGAACTCGTTAAACTCCCCGTTGCTGTGCCAACGAGACGTCCGGGGCGCCCGTGCATCCCGACGTCGAACCGTACTTAGCACGTGACATCTCACGTAAAGTATGGCTTTCCCGAAAACGCATTTTCCGGCACTTTCAGGGGCGTTTCGGACATTTCCGGTTGTTATTTTAAAAACGGACAAAACCGGGACCGGGGGACAAAATCCCACATGGCTGGTGACTCAGAGGGGCACGTGGCAGCCATGCCACTGCCCACACATCACCCTTCAATCAATTTCAGAGGGAAAAGACCAAAATGCCCCTGGTTTGCAAGCCAAGTCCGTGGGACTCACCGTGCACTTTTCCCGAAATTGCCAAGAAGTCCCCGATTTCCAAAATTCCCAAAACCCCGAAATTCGAGTCCATGTCCATGGGACTCCTACTGCAATTTTCACCCTATAAATAGAAGTTGCTGTCAAAGGCAAAAGAGGATTGATTTCATACCAAAAAATCACCACCCCACGGTCCAAACTGGTTTTCACCCTTCCCGAGCTCCCGTTTTGTCTCGATTCGCGTGAAACCTTCGTATTTCGATCAAATACGCACCCTACAACTTCGAAACAACCTTTCGAATCACTTTCCGTGTCCCGTACACACCTTCCGAGCCAAAGGAGTCGACCCTAGCCATAGGTATAACTCCCTCTCTCTGAATCTTCCGTTCCGTCTCGGTTTACGCGCCAGTCGCTATAACCGTTTCGAACGTCGTTATCAAAATGTAGACGCCTCCGTCTAACGGGGTCCGATACGTTTTAGCCCCTCGATCCTCTTCTCTTTCCGTAAGAGAAGTAATCACGGGTTAAAACGGCGTTCCGACCCGTTAGTTTACTTTCATGTCATTTACAATTCCGAGCCGTTTGGCCTCGTTGATCGTCATTTACAATTCCGAGCTGTTTGGCCTCGTTGATCGTCATTTACAATTCCGAGCCGTTTGGCCTCGTTGATCGTCATTTACAATTCCGAGCCGTTTGGCCTCGTTGATCGTCATTTACAATTCCGAGCCGTTTGGCCTCGTCGATCGTCATTTACGAATCCGGATCGTTTGATTCCGTTGACACCGCTTTAAATACTGTCATTTACAAGTCCGATCCGTTTGGATTGTGATAGTATTTACTTTTCAAAAGTCCGAGTCGCAACCCGATTCGTTGATCGCATATCATTTAATACGCATTTTTCCCGTAAAAATCGTTAACAATGTAATGCCCGGTTCAAAACCGGAGTTCGTCCGTCGAACTCTCTTTCAAAACGCGCGAAATGACGTTCGGCCTCCGAACGTTCATCTTCAAACACAAAGTCAAAGCCGCCATTTGATACTTAAAATCATTTAATACGCTTTTTCCCGTAAAAATCGTTAACAATGACTCGTATGGCCCAAAATCGACGTTTGCCACGCAAATGCTCATTTCAAACTCAAAGTCGACGTTTGCCACGCAAACGCTCATTTCAAACTCAAAGTCGACGTTTGCCACGCAAACGTTCATTTCAACTCAAAACCGACGTTTGTCATTCAAACGTTCGTCTTTTCAAAAGTCACCTAATCAACGTTTGTCATTCAAACCAAGATTAAGCTTGTCATTCAAGCCCCCATTTCAAAAGACACACACACACACACACGATTTCGAGAAAGGTAGAAAGACTCGTCATGCGAGGCGTTTCGGGCGATCTCGTAATACTCTACCCGAAACGTAACGTGACCTCCGAACCTAACAATCTCTGGTACTAAAAAGCTTTTTACTCGTTTTTGCTACCAATAAAAATGATCCCCTGTTTTCAAAGCCTTTTCCTAAGTTTTTGCTACCAATAAAAACGACACCTTTTCACAATAGCCGTTTCTCAACGTTTGGGCTCAAAATACAAAAACCGCGTGGCGACTCCTCATTCTGCTCCTTCCCGTGAAGCGAGGTCTCAGACACCAACCCCCCGCGAAAGACAACCGCCTTTTCCGCCGCCCCGCGCGCGAAAAAGATCGGGTAATTTCAACATGCATCACATGATAGATTTGAGAAAGTTCTTCAACAGACTTAGAAATCACTCCATGAGATTGAACCCTGCAAAGTGCACCTTCGGCGTCAAGCGAGGCAAAGTACTGGGGTACATGGTTACATAAATAGGTATCGAAGCCGATCCCAAGAAAATCAAGGCCATCATCGACATGAAGCCGCCACAGACACTGACAGAAGTGAAAAGTTTTATGGGAAGACTTCAGTACATCAGCTGCTTCATCAACCAGTTGACATCTCTCTAGGAGCCAATGTTCAAGCTAATGAAGAAGAATGCTAACGTCAAATGGGACTCTGAGTGCCAGACAGCCTTCGAGAAAATCAAGACATACTTGGTGAATCCCCCAATCCTGTGGCTGCCACATGAAAATAAGCCACTCCTCCTGTACCTGACAGTAACAGACACGTCAATTGGAGCAATGTTGGCACAAGAACAGAAAGATTCCAAGGTTGAGCATGCAATCTACTTCGTAAGCCGAAAGCTTCAGGGAAGTGAACTCAACTACTTAGAATTAGAGAAAACTTGTACCGCCTTGGTATGGGTAGTCGGGAAACTGAAACACTACATTCAGTCACATTCAGTGCTCCTGGTCTCCAAGATGGCCCCCGTCAGATATCTCTTCGACAAGCCATCTCTGTCAATGAGACTAGCCAAGTGGTCATTCTTCCTGGCTGAATTCGACATCAAGTACATGGTCTGAAAATCAACAAAGGGCAGAGTAATGGCAGATCAGCTGGCAGACTTCCCAAGCAGTGAACCCAAGGGTCTTGATCCGCAGTTTCCAGATGACGGGATCTTTTCACTCGACAGCGCAAACCGCTGGCAACTCTTCTTCGATGGGGCAGCCAAAAAGAAGGGAAATGGTATTGGAATGCTTTTGATCGATCCGAAAGACGAGCACAATCCCATAGCCATCACACTGAATTTTGAAACAACCAACAATGCAGCAGAGTACGAAGCTTGCGCAGCTGGCCTAGAAGCTGCTCTTGAGCGCAACATCTAAGAACTGGAAGTATACGGAGACTCAGCATTGATCATCAATCAAGTGTCCAACAAATGGGAGATGATAGATTCTAACCTCCAGAAGTACCACATGTTCATGGAGGAGCTCATTGCTCAGTTCAAGGACATCTCTTTCCATTATTTGCCAAGAGACAGGAACTGCTTCGTAGATGCCCTGGCTACCCTAGCATCTCTTGTCAAAATTCCCAAAGGGAAATCAGTAAAACCCCTCAAAATAGGCAGACGGGAAACACCCTCTTATTGCTGTGAGATCGAAGTTGAACATGAACCGATCGACGAACCCTGGTACAATCAAATTTACCAGTACCTCCAAAACGGAGAAGCTTCCTTCACAAATAAAGATGGAAAATACAAAGAAGGGATTAAAGCCAAAAACATGATGGCACTAAAATGCTTGGCATCCCATTTCGTCATTCTGGGGGGTATGTTGTACAAGAAACACCACCAAGGACCACTCCTACGGTGTGTAAATAAAGGAAAAGCCAGCGAGCTCATGAACGAAGTTCACAACGGAACCTGCGGTCCTCACATGAATGCCAGAGCATTGACACAGATCATCCTCCGTATGGGTTACTATTGGGTATCAATGGAAACAGACTGCATCGAGATCGTCAGAGGCTGCGACAAATGTCAACGGTTCTCCAACCTCAATCACATCCCTCCTCACTAACTCTATTGCATGACTATGCCATGGCCTTTCGCCATATGGGGAATCGACGTCATCGGGAAAACCACTCCGCCAGGGAGCAATGGTCACGAGTTCATATCAGTCGCAGTCGACCACTTCACCAAATGGGTAGAAGCCAGATCATACAAGGTACTGAATTCTAAGAAGGTGGCCGAGTTCATCAAAGAGAACATCATGTACAGATACGGGGTGCCCAACGAGATCATATCCGACAACGAAACCCAGTTTGAAAGAGATTGTGACCAACTGTTGACCAAGTTCAGAGTTACACGCCACAAGTCTTCTCCCTACAGACCACACACTAATGGTGCAGTAGAGACATCAAACAAGACTCTCGCAATGATAATCAGAAAAATGATCGTCAGAGGTCGGGATTGGCCCGAGAAGCTACATCTAGCACTCTGGGGATACAGAACATCAGTCAGAACCGCCACAGGGGAGACTCCTTTCGCACTTACATACGAAATGGAAGCAATATTACCAGTGGAATTGGAAATTCCATCCCTCTGAGTCCTCTTGGAAAACGGAATCAATGAAGTCGAATGGCTTCAGAGCCGTCACGACGAACTTGCTCTACTCGACGAGCGCAGATTGAAAGCCATGGAGCATACTCGTGCCTACCAAAGCAGAATGGCCCGAGCATTTGATAAGAAAGTCAAGATCCGAGACATCAGAGAAGGCGACTTGGTGCTAAAGGAAAAGCCTCCTACGCAGACCAATCCCCTCGGAAAGTGGGAGCCTACCTGGATAGGCCCGTTCATGGTACAAAGAATCTTCTCCGGAGGAGCCATGAAGTTAGCAGATTTGGACGGGAACCCTTTCGTTAACCCCATGAACGGAAGCAAGTTCCGAAGATACTTCATTTGAGGAAGAGCACGCGTCAACTCTCCTTCCCCATACACCACCCCTCAGTAAAATGAAAGTGCTAAAAGAGTAATACCCAACTGGATACATTCCCGATAATGATCCAGGTAAAAAACAGGGTCGCACATCTTTTGTCTTTGATTTTCTCAAATATCACCTAAAGTGTCGAACTACGGTGACCTGAGCCCCTTAGTCCAATTGTAAAAGGGGAACGTAGGCAGCCATCATTGGTTCGGTCTCAAAAAAAAAAAACAAATTAGCTTCAATCGCTTGTGCTTGAAAAAACTCATTAAATTAACCTACAGATTAATAACGGTTAAAACAGTCTTTGATGAGTTCAAGCACGGTCAACTCTTGACTCGCTACACGCTAGCAAAACAACAATAAAACATTAATCAATTAATGTGTCTGCAATGACAGTGGGTGGATACTCTGGATAGCAAAGTCAACCTAGTCCCCCGTACTTGGTCCTTCATCCTTCTTCCCTTTCCCTTTTCTGTGGCGAGTATTCTTCACCTTCACAGGGAATATCCCCGTAGTCCTTCTACCTGGCTCTGGGACCCTTCCCGATGCCTCCATCAAACCTGCAGCTGCCAACGCAGCTCTTTCCCTAGCTCTATCACGAGCTGCCTTTCTCTAAGTCATTATGACCATGCTTTGATTGGCCGCCCGACTAGCATTGGCCTTATAATCAGCCATGTCGTCCCCAGTACGATCCTGAGGGTTAGCCGCCACTTCGGCCCTCCTCAAAGTCGAGCCGTCAGGGTAATCAGGGCCCAACAGCTCACTCCTTCTCCACAAAATGGCCATCTGTGTCTTCCCCATACACTCCTCATACCAGTTCAGATACTGCGTAGATAGAACAATGCCCCCTATCCGGTGAAAGAGAACCCTGGCAGGAATGGACGTATGTTGCCACAGTCGCATAAGAAGCAACAGCGTCAAAGGATCTTCCATCAGAAGAGATCCCACCTCAAAGGTAGCAACATGACCCAAACCCGTCAACGGCACCTGCTCCAGCCCGTACTATCGCAACACCAATGATGGAATGTAGAAAGACGTCTGGGACACTCCCAGCACTCTGACAACAAGAAGTCCCTCCTAAGCAGTCCGAAAAGTTTGAAGCTTCCAATGAGGAACCCACCATCGCAAGTGATGCGTGCGGAGTCAGGCCATCTAGAGCTCCAGTTCAGCCTGATCGCCCCCTATCACCAGAGGAAGTCGAGAAAAGGACCTGGGGTCACATGACACTGGAACCTCGGGCACCATCTGCAATCGCTCCCTTAACCACAGAGTGAGCATAGCGGGACTCCCTCCCCACATGTATCGGCTGTCGGTCGCCATTCGACCTATGCCGAGGAACATCTCGCCCAGGATCAAAGGCACGATGTCTCCCCCGTTCCGGCACTGCCTTACCAGGTCCAATACACTGTGATGGCACACACCCAGTGACGTGAACGTAAATAAAGTGGCAATTGCGCACAGAGCAAAAGTGTCCCACGCGAAAAAGCTCCCCTCAACACCTGAAAATTTATTGGGCAGCCCCAAAATGTCAACATAATTCGTGTTCGGTATGATTATCCCGTATGCTTCTTCAGCTGAGATACCAAGCAAAGACACTAACTTCTCAACGGTGGTCAGGCCGCCCGTCAAAGGAAGAACTAGTTGTTCCGTCTCAGGTCCTCCTAGTATGGGCCGGAAATCTTCAAATGTGGGCGTAATCTCGTTGTACGAAAAGATGTACACGTGCCTCCTCACGTCCCAGAAGTGAGTCGCAGCTCTCAAGAGATCCCAATCCGGCATGAGCTCCTTCAAAGCCCAAATTGATTTCATCCCATAACAACCCTCGAAAAAACCCTTGCTCTGCCTCGTGTGGTGTCGTACCCATGACTGGAAATTATCCAAGTATCGCTCTTGCATCTGAGACGATAACCTAGGAAATGGAGACATGGAAAGAACAAAGGAAATCTTCAAGAATTTAAGAGAGAAATTCTGTGTTTGATCAAAGGCAAACGTGATGTTTTCAAAATTGCAGAAACTGGACTGCAAAATTTAAAACAAACTGGAATTGAAGCCCAGTCCGGTCGGATTGTTTTTTCAAGTTGACTTGGTCAACTCTGCAGCCAGCTGTCTCAAATTTAGGAACATTTCCAAACCACATCCTGTTCAAGCCTTGTTTAAACTATGTGCATCCATAGTTTAGATCATCCACTGCCGACACCACATCCGCCCCGGGCTCGTGCAACAGTGCAATTAATTAAATAACAATGCATATAGACATAAATTTTGACCAGTTTGAATTTTATGCATGCCTCATTATTATTTATTTTTGATCAACCTACTTGCTTATTTGCCAAAAATAAAGGAAGGTAATCACTAAATAAATATTCAAAATACAAGGTTTCGCCTCAAAGGCCCTTTCAAGTACAAATCAAATTGTTTAGGCAATACACACTTTTGTCTAAAAATAAAAAGAGGACTACTCAGAGTCATGCTCGTCATCCGAGCACTCGAAATACTGCCCCGCCACAGCCGGATCCACCGAGGACAGGTAATTTCCAAATTCCTCAAGACGAGAATACGAGAAAGGCCGTCTCCGCGCATGTGTCCCCGAGGACTCTCCTCGTTCGTGCCTCGAGTACGAAGAGTGATGAGCTCCGAACCCCGGGAATACGAGAAAGACGGCCTAAATGGCATCGGCTTATGCACAGCCGCACTCCTCCGAGAACTACATCGCAGGAACTCCACGAGTCTCCTGGCGTAGTTGGTTATTCCATCCATACGCCTCACGGCCTGGTTGTAAGTACGGCCAGACACCTGCAAATTAGGAAAGCCGTCAAAAGATAAACAGACAGCACAGATGCAACATTTGCAGAATGCTACTATCAAGTACCGAAAATCAAATCAAAACACTCACCGAAGCATTGGGATCCACTCTGTGCCGAGGCCTCGTCTCCTCCGGAATAGGGATCATCAGTCGCTTGCGAGAACCATCAGGCCCCTCATACGCCAGCCGAGCGCGAGGAAACGGGTAGTCCCGAGGATATGCAGGGCCCTCACCCTCCCTGTGTAGCACCTGTGGGCTCCTCAGCCTCGTCCTTAGGAAGATATCATAGTCGGCATCCTCTATGATAAACTCAGCATAAAACACGCCCTGTCTGTACCGCTGCAAATCCTCCATCGGTATCAGTAAAGGATACTGCATGTGTGGAGGCGGGTCCATCGGAACCAAAGGAAGGGACCCCGGACCATGCTGATAGGTCACCCTCTCTCCCAAATACATCGCGTCGCAATGAAGCCCCACCAGCAGCTTCCGCCAACGTGTAACGTCCCTAGCAGCCTGGACCACAAAAGCATCAATCCGGCTCCACCAAGTCAGCTGGATCCGCGCAGAAAACTCTCGGCTCATGGCCAGAGACACCTCCTCATATGTCAGCCGAGTACCCTCCCTCGGCTTTGCCGGCTACTTCGCTGCCTTTTGCCAAATCAACATGGCAGGGAACAAGGATGCATACTCTTCCCTGGTCTCCCACCTCTGCAGGTGGAACACCTCCAAGAACCATACCTGTCAAACACATGGAAAGTTATATCAACTACAAAGCAGATACATACGAGTACAAATGAGACAAGGAAGAGAAAAAGAAGGGAACTTACATCCAAGGCAAACACAAAGCAGCCTAAAGTGTTCTCCTCTCCCCGCGAGAACCAATCCAAAGCATGGCAGAGCTCGGCCAGACCAGCCTCTCCCCATGCGAACCCTCTCACGGCATCAAGATCAGTCAGTGAGCCGAGCAGAGGAAAGTGGCATGATGTGTCGGCAGTGGGAAATAGGGTAGCTGACAAAGAAAACCATAAGAACCCTCAAGCCAGATGCTCTGCTTTCATCCTTGGGGACCCCGCCAAATAATCCTCAATACCCCTCCTAAGATGAGCCTCCATCGGCCCGTACCGAATACCCAAGCCCCTGGCATCGGTAATGTCAAAACCAAGCAGCTCCGACAACTGCTTCGGGGTGTAGCCATCCACCCACACAAGTGTGTTGCCCCAGAATGGCAACCTGATAATAGCCACGAAATTAGTGGAAGTCACGGTCGCCTCCCCCCACTTAAAGTGAAACGTATGGGTCGTGTCCCACCAGTACTCGCTCATAGCGACATGCAAGACCCTCGCCCTCTGCGTCGAAGCCACTACGGCTACTGCGCTGATAAATCCCGCCAAGTTGGAGTCAACCACAAACTGCCGTGGACTCCTCTCTTCGTCGCGAGCCTCGTCTGGGAGCATCTCCCACAGCGCTCGAACTGCCTCAAAGGCTCCCCTGCTCTTCAAGTTGCGAACGTTAACCGGCCCTCACCCCTGCAGGTGAACACGGCAAAAATACGTTACTACAGAAACAACATCTACAGAGTGCACAAACGCATATCGAAATAATGAAACACAGATATAGTTCATTTTCCTAAACTATTTACATCCCGGTTGGAGTATTAACGGTTCAGTTTCAAAAACCCGTTCATTAACGGTTCATTTTCCTAAAATATGTCCATCCCAGTTGGAGTATTAACAGTCCAAAATCCCAAAAAAGTACAAAGATTTCGAAAAATCCGTCGAATTCGGAACTTTCAAAATATTTCAAAGATTCCGTCAAATTCGGAACTTTCAAAACATTTCGAAAAATCCGTCGAATTTGGAACTTTCAAAACATATCGAAAAATCCGTCGAACTCGGAACTTTCAAAACATTTCGAAAAATCCGTCGAATCTGGAACTTTCAAAACATTTCAAAAAATCTGTCGAATTCTGAACTTTCAAAACATTTCGAAAAATCCGTCTAATTCGAAACTTTCAAAACATATCGAAAAATCCGTCGAAGTTGGAACTTTCAAACATTTCGAACATTTCGAAAAATTACTCCGTCTCAAATTAAACTTACTTTAATTTCGAAAAACACCCCTAGACATGAAATTTTGCAACCAAAATTTTTATGTGATCTACCCATAACGTCAATTGAACTAAACTCTATTCAATTTCGACAAAGGCACATAGCAAAGTCAAAAGCCCCAATTCTGGCACCAAGAACCCTAACTCATTTCTAATCAAATTCCTAAAATTTAAAGAATGCACATTCTAAAAATTAACGGAATTTAGAGGATGTTTACCTGTCTTTCGATCCCTTCCTTGGATTTATGAGTGTCCCGAGCCGGATAAAACTCGATTGGATTCATGGGAAGAGCAGTGGTCCGAATGGTCCTCACCAACCTCGCTCTCTCGTTGTCGGTCCTCCTATGGCGAGCCCGTGGTTCCAAGCTGGCTTCCATGATGATTTTCCCTCGAAGATTCGGACAAAACTCGCAAAAGGGGGAGGATTTTTTCTCTCTTTTCTCTCTTCTCTCGCCTGAAAATATGGTGGAATGGCACTGGTTTGCGTCGACCTGTTGCTGATTTGAACCTGGTCAAATTCAGTCTCTGTCCAGCCGGACTCTTTTACAGGATAAAAGATTCCTTGCACTTTTGACCCCTCAGCTTCTCACAATTTCAATTTTACCCTTTTTGGCCCTCAAATGTGTAAAATTTCCCCAAGTTAGACCTTTCTAACACCCCCTCCCCGAGGTTAAATCCTAGTTAGACATTTCTAACATTCCGTCTCCAGACGTTAAATTTTCAGTTAGTTTTCACTAACGTTTCGTCTCCAGACGTTAAATCTCAAACCGTCTTCGGACGTTAAATCACAATTCCGTCTCCAGACGTTAAATTTTCAGTTAGTTTTCACTAACGTTTCATCTCCAGACGTTAAATCTCAGACCGTCTTCGGACGTTAAATCACAATTCCGTCTCCAGACGTTAAATTTTCAGTTAGTTTTCACTAACGTTTCGTCTCCAGAAGTTAAATCTTAGACCGTCTTCGGACGTTAAATCACAATTTCGTCTCCAGACGTTAAATTTTCAGTTAGTTTTCACTAACATTTCATCTCCAGACGTTAAATCCCAAACCGTCTTCGGACGTTAAATCACAATTCCGTCTCCAGACGTTAAATTTTCTATTAGTTTTCACTAACGTTTCGTCTCCAGACGTTAAATCTCAGACCGTCTTCGGACGTTAAATCACAATTCCGTCTACAGACGTAAAATTTCCCGTTAGTTTTCACTAACGTTTCGTCTCCAGACGTTAAATCCCAAACCTTCTTCAGTTGTTAAATCACAATTCCGTCTCCAGACGTTAAATTTTCAGTTATTTTTCACTAACGTTTCGTCTCCAGACGTTAAATCTCAAACCGTCTTCGGACGTTAAATCACAACCCCGTCTCCAGACGTTAAATTTTCAGTTAGTTTTCACTAACGTTTCGTCTCCAGACGTTAAATCTCAAACCGTCTTCGGACCTTAAATCACAACCCCGTCTCCAGACGTTAAATTTTCAGTTAGTTTTCACTAACGTTTCGTCTCCAGACGTTAAATTCCCCGTTAGTTTTCACTAACGTTTCTTCTCCAGACGTTAAATCTCAAACCGTCTTCGGACGTTAAATCACAACCCCGTCTCCAGACGTTAAATTTTAAGTTAGTTTTCACTAACGTTTCGTCTCTAGACGTTAAATCTCAAACTGTCTTCGGACGTTAAATCACAATTTCGTCTCCAGACGTTAAATTTTCAGTTAGTTTTCACTAACATTTCGTCTCCAGACGTTAAATCTTAAATCGTCTTTGGACGTTAAATCACAATTCCATCTCCAAACGTCAAAATTCCCATTGGTTTTCACCAACATTCATTTCTCCGGCCGCCAGTCGTAAGCCCGACCATCCCACTTTAGCGGCCATCAAGGTATGCCCGCACAACAATCCCTCTTCGGCCATCCTCGTAAGTCCGAATACCTTTTCTCTCCATCAAGTGAACATCCACTTCCCCGACAGTCATCGTAAGCCCGACCATCCCAATTCACCGGCCATCAAGTTATGCCCGCACAATAATCCCTCTTCGGCCATCATCGTAATCCCGAACATCCCTCCCCAGCAGGATCCTAAGACCATCAAACGTCAGTCAATCCCCCCAATTCCTAACTAAGCATTAGATTCTCCTGATCGAGCTTAATCTCCATTACAGGCATAGTACTAGTGCTAGTCCCTTCAATGGTGACACTATCTCCATAAATGGTTGTCAATATACCGTCCTGGACAAACTTCAAGCACTCGTGTAGTGTAGAGGCTACTGCTCCAATCTCATGTATCTAAGGCCTTCCCAATAATGCTGAAAACGTAACAGGGATATCAATAACTTGGAACTCCACCGCCATTTCTTTACCTCTGAATAACAAATTCAAGGAAACAATCCCCAAAACTGCCCTAGAAGTCGAATCATAGGCTTTGATGGTTTGGTTGGATGGTTTAAGACTCGTTGCATCAATATCCAGCATGCTCATCATTTTTGCTGGAAGTACATTCATGGTTGAGCCGTTATCTACCAACACGTGAGGGATTCGGCGTCCCTCCAAAGGAACGGTAATATGCAAAGATTCATTGTGTTTTGATCCATAGGAAGGCAAATCAAGCTCTGTGAAAGTGATAATATTTCCGTACTGGGTTGTCCCAATTAACTGACATGCTTCGTCTGGGGTTACATTGACGGACACCCTAGTCTTGGATAGAGCTTCTTCCAGCTTCAGTTTATGGGGGTAAGACGAGGTAAGCAATGACCACAAGGAAATGTCGGCTTGAGTTCTCTTTAGCTGAGTTAAAATTGGATCATCTTGGACTACCTCCTCTCCAGCTGGTCTATAAGGATCTCGCGAAGCTTGTTGATCTGAAATTGCGATTCCCTTGTCTTTTCCGGATGGTCTAATCCCATCTGCACCCAACATTCTGCCTGATCTGGTTAGCAAATTGACTTCCTGATCATTTTCAACCACAAAACTTCTGCTGGCTTCTTTGAGTTCGGCCAGTGTCAGTGGAGCTGAACGAGTACTGTACGGCCATGCTGCTTGCCTTATCTCATTTATTAACAACGGTGCCTCCAAACTAGCTACGACTTTGAGCTCATTCAAAGAGAGTGGAGACTCTTTTGGAACCATAGAAGAGAGAGTGTTGATGACTAACTGCTCCTCAAATTCATCATAATCAACAGAATTATTTAAATCCATAAATCATCGAGATACAAAACATAACAGAAATTGTCTTTCATTTCATCAAAAGAACGGGTTACATCAGCAATGACCTCCTTACACTTATTACTAACATTGTCACCTACATCAAATTCTAGCACATTCACAAAGCAATCCTGACCAAAATCAATTAAATTCACACCGTTGCTTGGTAAGGGGTTCTTGACGATGTTCGGACGGGGAGATTTCTCAATCTTCTTCTCATCAACTAGTCCCTGGATGATTTTCTTGAGCGTGAAACAGGTATTGGTAGTATGCCCAGGATATTGATGAAATCTGCAATACTTGCTTGTATCAAGGTTGGGGTTAGGGTTGAGAGGACTGTAGTTATCCAACGGTTTAATCATTCCGGTCCTTAGCAAACCATTGAAGACCTCCTCGGTAGTCATACCCAGATCATCAAACCTTTGCGGCTGTCGAGGCTGGAACCTTCGGCCATTCTCCCCATTGTTATTTCCTCCTTGCAAGTTGTTGACACTGTTATCTTTGGTCACCTCCTTTCCTTTTGGAGCCATTAAAGAGACTAGGTTGGCTGTCCGATAACGAAATCCGCCACCTCCACTGCTACCACTAGCATTGGTACTCGGGGCAAGATTGAAAAGTCTATTCTCACTTCTGGCACCCATCCCGACCATTTCTCTCAAGTCCGGGTACCATCCTTTTCCAATAGCTTCACGCAACACGGGCTTTACACAAGACAAGAAAATGTCCTTCTGGTCCTGTAAAGGAATCGACTCAGACAATTCATTTAGTTTGGCGTTCCATCTCTTGTAAAATTTCGTGATTGACTCCTCACTCTTTTGAATAGTACCCACTAAATCATCACTGGTCGTGTGCCATTCAAGATTTCCCCTATACTTCTCAAGAAAGGTTTCTGTGATCTGGCTCTAACTAGAGCGACTTTCTTGCTTCAAGGCGAGAAACCATGTAAGTGTTGGGCCCTTGAGAGTAAGGTGGAAATGAGAAGCCATAAATTCGGGAGTACAACCCATCGCTCCCATTGTCATTACGTAAGTGTCAATATGAGTCTTCGGGCACGCTGTACCATCAAACTCCATTTTAGGCATCTTGAATTTATGAGGGAGGGGTGTCACCTGAGCTGGATCCACTACCTTGAGACCACTGGACCCCACTGTCAACTTGTCTATCTGCTGCTGCATCTGTTTCAACAACGCAGTCACCTCTGGAGCCATCCCTGGGAGCTGAGGAATAGTAGGAGCAATAGTTAAAGAGGGTACCAGAAAAGCAGACGGGACTTCTGGGATAGGCCTGATAGGCAAAGCGGCCAGAGGAAGACCGAAGGTACTAGGAACATTAATACTGCTGTCTAGCAAACTCATCCAACTTTGAACCCTATTCCCATACATATCATACCCATTGAACTGAACACTCGGCTGCTGAGGACCAAACTGAGCTGACTGATACCCAAACTGACTTTGAGCTGAAGCCCCGACATTCACACAAGGAGCCGAGTAAGGGGTGGAGCCATACAAGTGCTGAGTAAGAGGGGAACATACCACGGGCTTGGAGAAACTACCTTGAATCTGAGACTGGTTATAAGAATACTGCGGGAAACAATCTTGGCAAACCTGACTACCCGACAAATGATATTGACTGCCCTGATGCTGCAAACCCTGGAAAACACCATTCAAACCTGGTTGCTGACGAAACTGCCCATACCGGAGACCATTTTGATAAACACTGTCCTGAGGCTGAGAATAACCCCTTTGAAACTGAAACCCATACTGACCTGGAGGCATTGAGGCATTAGGAGCTGGAGAAGAAGTTAAATCGAAGAAATTCGACGGCTGGCTAACAATCTTGCTGAATCCACCCTGGGCACCTTGACTTTGGATTTGAGAGACTGGAGGAGGAGCCCTTCCTTGGACATTCACGGCCGCTTCCTGCGCTGGCATGCGGTCTGGGCGAGGAGCGTAACTAAGAGGAGGAGGCATGGCATGATAAGAAGGTTGAGGCGAGGAGTGATAAATAGGTTGGAGTAGGGGAGAAGCAGATCCAATCCCAGTGTTACTGTCTTCAGTAATCTCTTTATAGAAACCGTCATCCTGACGAAGCACCGCAATCCCACGGGCACGCATGGATTCAACAAAACGAGCATGCGCTTCTTCCTCCCGAGCTTTAGCAGCCTGGGCAAGCAAGTGAGATTCACGCTCCCTAGCTAGAGCGGCCTCCAAAGTAGCTCTCATCTCTTCCATGGACATATCGTTTAGACCTGACTGACCCATCGAGGCAGAACCACCAACGGACTGAGTAGAGAAAACATCACCACTTCCTGACATTTTTGAATCTGAATCAAATGATCCCCCAGGAAATTCCTGAACTGTCTCGGCAATACGAACTAAACGGGCACCCGGGACGGAAGCACGAATCCAAATCGCTGTAACTGCAGGGTGAAATATGGTTGATAAGGAGGTGAAGGAAGAGACTCTTTAGAAGGTACGGGAGAGGGAGAAGAAAGGAAAGGACTCGTGCAAACATCTTATTTATGTTCAAGTAGAAATTGATGTCTTTTAAGTCCTAAGCAAGGTTGGAAAAGGATAAGCCTTTATTTTCGCACTCTAAAACCTCGGGGGAACCTAGAGACGCACCATTCAAATTATACCAAATGTTTTGCATAGAAATTAGTAATAGGTAATAACACCTAAACAAGACCTAAGCACAATATGAGACGGACGAGCGATCCAAATTTCTGGTGAAATTTGGGCAGCATAACAGGTATTCTTGAAGAATTTCAAAGAAAAATCCGGCATGACCTCTCGTCAGTGCACGGTGACAATGTGGCATGATCTCTCGTTAGAACACGTCACGAGTGTGACATGTCCATACGTGAAACCATGTTGCATTGGCAACATGCCCATACGTGCTAGGTTTTGGGATAGGTATGTATGTCCTATTATGAATTTCGAAAACAACTCATTTTAGCATAATTTAAAATGTTGTGTCAAAAAAAAACCAACCATCGGGTAAGTTGAAAAGTGTGGTTCCAACTATGATGCGCTAGAGGGATAGGATTTATTTTAGGTGCTCAAGCGTAGGCGACGTACATCACCGTCCGCGATGCCGTCCATCGCACCCAAGGGTTCTAGATCTAGTTAAGTAGTGTGCGGATAACTATGTTCCATTATTTATGAAAAATGATTTTGAATCCATTTTTATTTTCTTTTTATTTGAAAAGGGATGACAAATGAAAAAAAACACACACACACACCCCACAGAAACTAACAAGGCACAATAATCAACTTCAAACTTGATCAAGGGACTGCCCTTAACCAAAACCTGAATAACTGCACAGTGGCCAGTTCTGTCGCGTGACACAGGACAGCCATGGCTGAGACTGTCGCACGACCTGGCTAGCCACAGAACTGGAACTCCAAGCAAAAAACAAACACCTGCTTCTCCAAGGCAAGGGACTAACTCAAAGCCCCAATTCACAGCAACATGAAACAAGCAAGGACATAAAATCTCAAAATCCCCATAAAATGCATATATCACATGAAGTCATTCACGATGCACACAAAGATGAACACATTGGATGTTTGAAAGAAACTGAAAGCTTGACCCTCTTATTTTGAAAAACAGGTTTTCAAAGTATCCCCAGCGGAGTCGCCACTGAATGTACGCTCGTCGAAATTTTTAGGAAAATTTGTTTTTGGGAGTCGCCATGCCGTTTTAAAGGAAACATTGAAAACCTTTGAAAATAGAGAAAAGGGTTCGGGGGTCAGGTTACGTGTTGGGAAGTACTTGAGAGTTCACCCAACATGCCTCGTTCGCAAACGAGTCTTTCAAAATTAAACATCCAAAGCATTCATAGTGTGTGCATACATTAATGACAATAAATGTGATAAATGGATTTTATTATTGAAATGAGATAGCTACAACTTGTGAGCCACTTGGAACAATGGGGGGCCACATCCAAGATTACAAATCTAAGAACAACTTACAATTGGAAAAGAGCTTTCGTAGAATGGCAAGATGTGTCGCGTGACACAGGGTCTGCCTGGCGAGTTGTGTCGTGTGACACAGGACTCATCCTGGCAAATTGTGTCGCGTGACACAAGATGCCTATCTGCAGAAACCTTACAGATTGAAATCAGAATTAGCAAAAATCTAACTAGATCGAATTACAACATCAATTCAACTCAGAAAACCACGAATCAACAACGAATTGACCAAGGGGGTGTGGATATGGGGAGATCCACACTCCCTTGGCAAACAAGCCACAAATACAATGAGATCAAACCATGAATAAGGAATTAAACCAAACAAATCAATTAAACAGAGAGATGGCGACTGTGATTCAACAATTAGGAACAGATGGAGTATAATTATTGAATCAAATAGAGATAGATAGCATGAATTATGAAGATGACAAAGTATATGAGAGAGAGAAGAGAGGGATGAAGTGATTACCCTTGTAGATCCACAAATTCTATACCCAAGTCAGGTATAGAATCCTTCTACACAGCTTCTGGACCGGATTGAGCTTGGGAGGAGTGGTGGATTAGAGATCTAGTGGTGGTGTGTGGGTTGGATTGGATTGGATTGAGGGAGATAAGGAGGGAGTTGGGTATGAGAGAGAGAGGGTTGTGTGTGTTTTGTAGTGTGTGTTACGAAACCAATTAGGCAGAGTAACAGTATGTCCAAAATGGCTGAAAAGGGATCCAGAAATGAGAGGGGGAGGGTCTTATTTATAGCCTGCTGGTGAGGGGTGAGTTGTGTCGCACGACTTTCCGCTTCTGTTTTCCATGGCTCGTTGTGTCGCACGACTTGGCTGGCCATGTAACCGTTTCTGGCGCCAGCAACTGGTTCTGGAACATTCCGAGTTAATTCCCAACAAGTCCAAAATAATTAATTCTTTGTAGGTCCTTTTGCATGGGAAAAATACTTAAAAGTACTTCCTTCGCGAGAAACTTATAAAAAGTTCCCGGAAGTCTCGGAATGGACCGAAAATTTACCAAAATGCCTCCAGTACAATTTTATCATATTAAAATGCACCTATAAAGGGTCGCGAATTGGATTGGCGTACTTACAGAATCCAAATTATTTCTGAAAACCCATTTTGTCCCAATAACAGTCTGATCACTTGGTTTAGGCACTAGTTCCCATACTTTGCATCTATCAAACTGGTTGAGCTCTTCTTGCATAGCTTCTACCCAGTTGGGGCCATTAAGTGCTTCTTCAGTCTTCTTTGGTTCTATATTTGAGACCAAGGCAAAGGAAAATAGTCTATGTTGTTCCTCCATACTTCTCAACTGGCCTCTAGTCATTCTTGGACCAAAGATATCACCAATCACATTTTCTATTGGGTGATCTCTAACTGGTCTCAGTTCCCTAGGGATGTCTTTCCTGACTGAATCCTGTCTTAAGGTTTCTAAGGGAGGAGAGGAATAGGTTAAGGGAGGTGTGACCGGTTGGGGAGATCGGTTAGGGAGAGGTGATGTTGACCGATCAGGCTGAGGTGATAAAAATGGTAAGTTGGTTGAAGTTGGTTAGGCTCAGGTGATGTAAAAGGAACAGTAGTAGAGGGGCTAGCTGGTACTGAATCAGTTAAGGGATTTGGAACGGGTGATACTCTGACCGATTGGGGAAAGAAGGAGTCATCAACTAGGGCTCTACTAGTTATATCACTTGGGACTGATTGCTGAGCTGGAGATTGATTTGCATTATTACTGGTGGTTTGATTAGCATTTGAGTTGCTGGATTTACTAGTCTCAAAAACACCAGAATTATCAGTACTATTTGAAGTCTTGTCGGACTCTGGCAAATCAAATTCATAAAAATGTAACATGAACAGATTCAACAATTTTCAACATATTTTTATTAAAAACTCTAAATGCCTTACTGTGCTTGGCATAACCAACAAAGATGCCTTCATCGTCTTTTTCATCAAATTTACCTCGGCGCTCTTTACCGTTGTAAAGAACATAACATTTGTAGCCGAAGATCTTGAAGAAACCAATGATGGGAATTCTGCCACGCCAAAGCTCATAAGGGGTCTTATTGTGAAATTTGTTGACTAAAGATCGATTCTGGGTCAAGCAAGCTGTATGGATAGCTTCAGCCCAAAAGTACTTGGGTAGCCTAGCTTTGGATATCATTGTTTTTCCAGCTTCGATCAAGGTTCTGTTCTTTCTCTCAACTACACCATTTTGTTGAGGTATTCCAGCAGCTGATAAATTATGATCTATTCCGTGATCATCACAAAACTGAGCAATTCCATTATTCTTGAACTCTGTTCCATTGTCGGATCTCATACTAATGACATCACACTCTTTTTGGGTTTGAAGTAGACGGAATAATTTGGTGGCAACATCATAGGTATCATCTTTGGAAGCAAAGGTTTCCACCCAGGTATATCTTGAATAATCGTCTACAACAACCAAGGCATATCTGCTACCCCCTAAACTGGCAGTTGTTGTGGGGCCAAACAGATCCATATGTAGCAGCTGGAGGCACTTAGAAGTGGATATGCAGGGCTTGCTATGGAATGATTCTTTATGCTGCTTTCCTAACTGGCAGGCTCTACATTTCCTTCTATGATCAGCAGACACTTGAGGTAGGCTGGCAACTAGATTGGTATTAGCCTTCTTGGATAGGTATTTAAAGTTCAAGTGACTGAGTCTCTTGTGCCATAGACAGGAATTCACACTGATGTTCTTTGCTACAAAACAAACATTAGTAACACTCGAAACAGTATTTAAATTTATAGCATAAACGTTGCCTTTTCTTTGTCCTGTGAGTAGAGTTTCTCCTGTAGCAATTTCTTTCACATAACAGTTGGAAGAATTGAAAATGCAATGCATACCTTTATCACAAAATTGTGATATGGAGAGAAGGTTGTGTTTCAGACCATCCACCAAAGATACCTTCTGTACAGTAATTGTACCTCTTTTGATGGATCCTAGAACGATAATTTTACCCTTTGCATTGTCACCAAAGACAACTGGAGGACCAGATGCTTCTTGAAGACCAGTAAGGAGTTCAGCATGGCCAGTCATATGCCTAGAGCATCCGTTGTCCATAATCCAAACATCCCGACTGGCATCGGTTGAGGCCATAAAGCATTCCTGAAATGAAACAATAAGCTTATGGTCCCCCTTATTCTTTTGGGTACAAAGAGTTAGTTCCTCTTTGGCAGCCATACCTGGCCACCACCTGAGCTTTGAGGCTCAGTGGGTCCAGATAGGTGCTTCAAGAGGCATTCGTAAGCCTTGTGACCGATAAAACCGCAATTTGTACATTTATTAGAAGATGGTTGTGAGGACTTGGATGAGTTGATATTCAATTTGGCCAATGCTTCAGAAGGATCAGATGATTTGACAGGAACAAAAACCTTTGGAATAAAGGTGTTGGCTTTACCTTTGTTGGCCGGTTGCATAGGCTTAGAAATTCTTTTACCGGTTGAGGAGCCCTTACCTGTGGAGCTGTGTGGCTGGAGACGGTTGTATGATCGATCGCTCCTTGACCGGTTAAGGCTGCTTTACCGGTTGAGTTTTCTGGGCCTGCAACTTGGCCATCAAGTTTAATTCCAACTTTGCTGTCACCATCACTAAGTGGGACATATTGTCCTAGCTCAGGATCAGCTACCTTGGTCCATTGGGGTTTATTATTGTCAATCTTGACCTTGATCTGTTCTTTCACCTTGGGATAGGTGAGTGGGACAGAACCAAAAGGTCTAGGAGAACCTTTCTTAGGCAGGTTAGATTGAGTATCATCAAATTTGTCCATCAAGTTTTCAATAACAGACTCAATGACTGGCTTGTCTTTGCTGTCATTACTGCTGGAGCCAAAGCCTATTTGTCATGACCCTAGGTTCGGGCACTAATTTGACCACGTGTTGAGCACGTGGGAGTGGGGTGTATTGCCTTATGTTAAGACTTATATGAATTTGTGAAAGGATTACGTATTTATTTGGCTAAATTGCTGAATTACATGGTTCTAGATGTTATTTAGTTGATTGTGATGTATGGAATGACTATGTGTTCATTCTAGTATTTGGATTGGTAATTGAATTTGAGTATGTGTTATTTTCATACTTTGATAAATTATTGATTTTAGATGTTATTAAAGTGATTTTTGATCATATAATGTCTAAGTAAAAGAAATGAGGAATTGTGTAGTAAATGCTAACACTTGAAATCTTTAAATGAAAGTGTTATAGAACCTTGAGGTGCTTATGTGTAATTATAAGTTCAACGTGGTGGTTTGTAGTTGTTTGTGTAATACCCCGAAAATTTAAATATTTATTTTGGGATTATTAATTGTAGTTTGGGAATTGGGACTGAGGTAGTATCTATTTTGGGATCAATCAAGAATAATATTATTTGGGGTTAAATATATCTATTAATGTGGGATGAAAATTATTTGGGTTAAAATGAATATGGGCCGATTGGATAAATAAGTTGAAAAGACTATTTGGATTTGACCCGATAAAGGTATATTAGTAAATGATATAATTAGACTACATTATGGGCTTAGGTTTAGGAAACCCAATATATATAGGAGTATACATCTTTTATAAACCTAGAGCCTTCTTATTATTTTTACCAACCCTAGAAATAAATTGAGGAGGAGGCGGCAAGAGGGATCAGCCGAGAGAGAGAGAGTGCCGAGGAAGAAAGAAGGAGAAACTATTCATTAATTCCCAAGAAGTAAGTACTATATTCATATTTTATTGTCATCCAGCAAAGTATCAAATATAAGATGAAGTAATATGTAGGTGATGTCCATATAAATATAATGATATATAATTGTGGGAGAATAGATGCTGAGAGAGAAAGAATTATATTTTGACATGTATGTATGTGGGTTTATATTTTGACATGTATGTATGTGTCCACTTAAGATCAAATGAAGAAAGAAAGACAAGAAAGAAAAAATAGAAAAGAAAGGCAAAAAGAGAGAGAAGCCGAGACTTTTGGAGAAGAAAATGAGGAGGGAAAGCTTGGGCATTTTGGGCGTTTGTTATACCACAACCAAGGTAAGAATTCTTTCGACCCATAATTATTATTCTTGAATTTTAAAAGAATCTAGAAAACCCTAGAAACTCTTGAGATTAGATTGGGGTTTTTATTATGAATATTGTTGATTAATTAAGAATTAATTTAAGGACATTATATTGATCGGATCATTGATTAATGAAAACCTAATCTAAGTTTATCAAAATTAGAGTTTTCAAGTGATTATGTTGGTGAGTGATATGAGTTTTGATCATCAATATTGCATGTATTTATGAGAGTGAGAAATTAGGGTTCGTACCATAATAAAATTGATTTATTTGGATTGGATCTAAAGTATTATGTTGGAGCGGAGGAGCTAAAGTAATTATTAAATATAGTGATGTATGTGTGTGCGTGACCTGTGTGTGTGAAACAGTGTGTGTGTGTGTGAAACAGTGTGTGTTGATGCATGCTGGTGGGTGTTTGTGCGTGTGTGTTAGTATGTGTGTGCGTGTACTGTAGTGTGTGTAGAGTGTGTTTGTGTGTGTAGTTAATTGCTGTGAATAGTGCTTTAGTGCGTGTCTTTTTAATGCTGAGAAAGGTGAAATTAGTGTGTGTAAATGTGTTTTTGATTAAAGTAAAGGGAATAAAAATGTTGAAAACCTAAGGGTAGTTTGGGTAAACCCTAGGGGTGTTTTGGTATTTATGTGAAGGGTATTTTAAGAAACTCTAGAAGTGGAAAGTAACTTGAGACGGAATTAAATATAATAACTCATAGGTTAACCAGGTGGATTAAAAGGATTAAAGGTACTAAGTAGATAGAAGTTAATTGTACCTAAGGTTGAGATTTTGCTTTGCATGATTGTAGATTCGTGCGCGTGGAGCATTTTTGGAAGTACTAAGCAACGCTAAGGTAAGGGATTATACATCTTTAAGTTAATTGTTCTCCGCTCCGTTTCATTGTTTAGGCTTCCGCATGTTTCTTGGCGATGTACGTTCCTTTGATACGTAAAAGCTGACCTCGCGTCAGTATTTGTTTTGACTCCCTCGGTTACCGTTATTTGCTAATCTTTTGTTATTCGGTTGCTATATCGTTCTTTGATTTCGAAAATACGAAAATTTTATTGTCTTTGTGAAAGTTCGTATTTTGTATAAAATGAGTTTGATATGATATAACTTTGTTCCATTAATGATCACTAAGTTAGACAACCTGCTCCGGCGGGGTATATTTGATATTTTGGCCTTCGGGCAAACTTAGTTCACCGCTTCAATGTAGTTGTGGTGCACTGTTTAGGACTCTGCGGAGTCAACCTTTGTGCCCTTTGTGGGATTTCGAACCCTTTGTGGGTATTAGTGCTCTGTGTGGGCTTTTGTTCCCTTTATGGGATTTTGGTTTGATAAGGTCAGTGGACCACTTATGTGATCATGATGTCTGTGAATGATTTGATTATCTACAGCTGGTATGGGACAGTTGTAGATAACTAGATCATTCGAGTCAATTTTGTTCAGCTTATCAGTCCTTTGAAATTCCTTATAATCTGTGAATGGTTTAGTTAATTAAAGCTGGTATGGGACAGTTTTAATTAAGTAAATCATTCGAGTCAATTTGAATCGATTTCGTCATCATTTGGAACTCCAAAATATTTATTAACTCAGTTTGTGAAACCATTGAGATTTTGAAAGACATGTGATTTGAGAATTTGTTAAATAATGATTTCGAATTTGTACTTCGTTATGTCTTCGATTGTTATTTGAAAATTGTACCGTTTGATATTCTTTCAGGTCAACTCCTCCTTAGTAACCGGAGGGGTTGTATATGAACTTACTGGGCATTGTTCGCTCACCCTTTCATCTTCTTTTCTTCCAGATTTCATATAGGAAGAAAGTGAAACGGTTCGGGAGCACTTCATAAGGAGTTCAAGGATCGTTTTTAGCTTATTTCATTTTAGAATCTTTAGTCAGCTAATGCAGTATTGAGAGTTTGTAAGACTTTAAAGATTTTGTTGAGCTAGTGGATTGTACTAGCCGTTGAAATTATTACCGTTGTCTGCATTTAAGTTATTTCAAATTGTGGTTAGTGTTTGAATTATGGTTTTAGTAGCCGTTGAAGGTTATTTTATTATAAATTAAGTATTATTATTGTTGTGGAAATTCGGGGTCGTTACAGTTTGAAACCTTGAGGAGCTAGAGTGTAAATTGGCTATATAAATATCCTTCTTCACTTATCCAAGGGGAGAATCACCTCCTCAGTTTTCCTTCTTCTCCTACGTTCTAGAAATGGTCCCAAACCCTAGCCAAGCTTCATAAATTCCCAGAAATTCAGCCGTGGAATGGTTATTGATTTCAACTTCAAATTAATGCTAAGGAAGTTGAGAGGAGCAATAAGAGCCGATCATTTCTTCTTTTTAATTTGGTGAAAATTGGTAAGTTGTTATGATTCTTTCAAATAGCTGTTCATAACATGTATTATGATGCTGTGATTAAGTTTGGTGAAGATTGAATCACTAACTTGGTGCTGAAAATGGAAAAGAAATTGATTTGAGTTGAACTTGAATAGTTTCAAATTATGGTTTGGGAATTGGATTAAAAGAGGATATAATCAATGTTTATACATGTTATAGATATGTTACAAGACATGAAGGGGGTGTATTATGGACCAAAATCTAGTTATATACTGATATTGGTCACTTGGTAATAGCTGAAAATGATACTTGGTTATGTCTTGTTGTTGCTGAAGTTGTTCAGCAAAGTGGTAGGTTGTGAGTTAATGATTAAGCAAGGAAGGCTTAGATGAGTTAAAGTTGTTATGTCTTTTTGTTATACTTGTTTATAACATGATTAAAGTTGTTAATATGATGTTATTAGTAAGTTGTGCACTGATGGAAACTTCAGCTGGGGGTTTAGCTTGGAAACAACTAGGTTGGGGTTGTTTAACATGGCCAAGGGTGGTGTTATGAATTGGGAATTGTTGTAAACATGTTATATATGTGTTATAAGACTTAAAGGGTGTATATTAGAGTCCTAAACCAAGTATATCCTTGCTGTAAAGTGGCCTTGCAGTTGCTGAAGTAAGTGCTGGAAAACTGTTGTTGTGCTGCTAGTGTTCTGTTGTTGTTTGCTGCAAAAACCATGGCCTAGGGTGGTATTATGGATTGGTACTTGTTGTATTCTTGTTATATATGTGTAATAAGACTTGAAGAGGGTTTTTAGTGGTCCAAAGTAGGTGTTTTGACTGCTAAAAGAGTTCCTTGCAGGACCTGATGTGCAACCTGGGAACTGCAGTTGTTGTTGTTGTTGTTCTGCTGCTGAGGTTGTCGATTTCAAGGTTTCTGGTGGAAGGGAACGACTCGTGCCTATGAGCATGAGTCGTGACCCTCAGGGGACACTCGTGGAAGGTAGTCATGAAGCTTGGGGCAGTCGTGCAAGGGCCTGGAAACGACTCTTGACCTTAAGAACGAGTCGTGCTCAAAACTGCCTTGAGTAGGCACCTTTGCAAGCTTTTAACCTAGTCTAATGAGTATGAATTTAACCACTCTTTAACTAGGAATTTAGTACAAGTTTAGTATAACATTATAGAACTTGGAATTGGCCAAAAAGAGATTGGAAATAGCTTTAAATATTGACCCAAAGTTGCTTGGAAGGCAGTTTCAGCACTTGTATTATTTCAATCTGCAGCCTTGGTCCATGTTTGAGGCATTGGAAACCTAGGCTAAACAACTCGGATTGGAACACTTTTTGATCCTGTATTTATTACAACTTTAGTAATACATAATGGAGTTTTAATTGGGCCAAAAATATATTGATAAGGTCCTTAAATAATGTCTCAAAAATGCTTGAGAGGCGATTATGAAACTTGAACCAAATGTTATAAAACTTGGTTTTTTCGAACTTGAATCCTAAAGGGAAGTTGTTCAATGTTGTATTGTGATGGCGTAGGGCTACTTATATGTTATTGTACCCCTACGTGATGACCTATGTAGGGTTATTTGCTCTATAGTGCCTAAAAATGAATAGGGCATTACTTCCTTGGGTTGAACATGAGGGATAACACCTTGTTTACGGTTTCCATAGTATGAAATGATTATGTAAGACTTATGTGATATATTTGGTGACATAAGTGCTTACCTGTTCATAGTTGATTGGGTGCAAAGTGTTCAAATACTTGTTGCACAATTTCATTAGTTGAGCATGAGTAATTAATCCCATGTCATTGCATTGTTGTTATTCAATAGTGTTGACATATGTGTGCACTATTGTGATTGATTTAACATGAGTATAGTTCCATGTTAGGTATAGTGCGTAAAAATAGTTGGCACTACTTGATTTGGTTCGGGCAAGTGTATTAATACACTGTCACTAGATTATATAGTGTATAATAAATCGGTAGGGATTACTTGGTATGCATTGAGTCCTTACCTGATTTTGTATACATTGTGATTGGTTCCAGTGATGTGTGAAATGTGGATTACCCTACTTGCTTGGTTGGAACCTTTATAGAAAGTGTTCAACCTTAGGGTCTGATTGTGTAGGGTTACTTATATTGTATTGTACCCGTACTTGATGACCTATATGTGATGATTGGTTGTGCACATAGTGTGTAAATACATGTTGCACTGTTCCATTTGGTTTGAGCATGAATAAGCATATCAGATCATTGGATTATTGTTATTCAATAGTGTAAAATATATATGTGCACTATTGTGATTGGTTTAACATGAGAAAAGTATCATGGTACATATTGATATCCCAAGGTGTGGATTAATTTCAAGTATCTATCATGTGCTTGATTATGGTTATATTGGTTATTTATTCGAAGTGTCAGGACATCCAATCACTTATGGATGTGTTCCATAAGGTGGTTAGATTTGCCTATACCTTGGGCCGTTCCCCTTACGTAGTTACAGTGGGGTTCGGCTTCTATGGATTTGTGCGGTCATTTCATAGAATTGCCGATGTCTTATATGTTTCCCTAGAAAATGGATCTTATAAGACGTGGATAGGCAACCAGCAGTCCACACAATAGGGAGGAGTACTACTCCCACCGTTGCTTATATGGGTTCCAATCGGGATTGTATAAGTCGTGAATAGGCAATAAGCAATTCACAAATGAGTGGAGTTTATCTCCCACCGTTGTACTATATATTATTCAGATGGGAAAAGGTAAAAAGAAGGTAACAGAATGTGTTTACTATTTTACCAGTGTATTGATTGAGCAACCTATTTATGTGTTGCATATTTGAGATTGAGCAACCTGTGGGTGTTGCATATCATTGAGCAACCTGTGTGTGTTGTACATTAGTTAAGTAACCTATTTATGTGTTACATATGATATGACTTACAGGTCAGGAGAAAAAGGTAACGTAAGGTGTTTACTGTTTTTCTAACGTGATATATTGCAACCTGTTTATGTGTTGCATACTATATGGCATATTGTTGCATGCATAACAACTTATTTTTGATTTATTCTCACCCCTTCTCCCTTTACTGTTTTAGTTTCAGCTGAGGCAGGTGGACCATACCGGTGAGGCCAGGAAGGAGTTTGGATCCTATTTTGGGTTGTCAGAGTATGTATGTATTTGTGTGGGAGTTGGGAGTAGTTGTAGTTCTTATCTGAAAAACTGTTATAAAACATTTTCAGTAAATTGTATTGTAATTAGTTTTGGGTTGGTTTGTTTTATAGTTGGTTGATGTAAGCCTGTTTATAGTAGGGGTTGTATCTTAGACAGGTTATATGTTTAAAGCAGGTTTTTAAATCACCTCTGTGTAGGGAGATTATTTTGAAATTGTTTTGGAAAAGATTGTGTACTTTTCAAAGTAAATGAAAGAAAAGTTTTTTTTTAAAATGGTATATTTTGGGACCCTCCATCCTGGGACACGGTTTATAGGTCCGGGAGTTGGAGGCGCCCACAGTTGGTATCAGAGCCTTGGTTAGAAGTCAAGGGTAGATGTCTAGCCTAAGGGGGAGTGTGTGACATCTGACGCCGAGTGGTTATTGTAGGAAACTGTTCAATGGCAGGAAATGGTGATGACCAACAAGGGGATCACAGAAATGGGAATAATATGGGAACAGGAGAGACCAGAAAATGGAAATGATGGATATGTTCAGGGTCTTTTTACAGAATATGGCAGCTCAGGGACCAGTTCAACAGCAACCTGAGGTACGATTAAAACCTGGGATAGGGCGTTTCAGATTGGGAAAGACCTTGAGAAGCACCAAGGGGAATTGAAAAGGGATGGAAGCCAGTCAAAGTATCAGGAACAAGGCTCTAGATTGATCAGAGGACAGCCCAGTTCTTCAGTTCTGGAAGTGTTCGAGGGGTACGGATTGAAGCTTCTCCAGTTCAGCTAGTATCTGGTCAACATTTTAGCAAGGTTTGTCAAATTTTTCAGCGGAGTGGGCATACAGAAGGCACATGTTGGAAAAGACAAGGAAAATGCATGAAGTATGGGGAAATGGGGCATATCAGAAGGAATTATCCTAGATTTAAATTGTGACAAGAACAGACCTCAGGCAGTGGCCAACAAAGAGGGAAACAAAGTGGTGGTACAAAGAGAGAGATACTGAAGGGAAAGCAAAAGAGAAAGTCTAAGACCGAGTCTTGGCTTGAGATTGTGGAGAGAGAGATTCCTCCGCAGTTAATAGAGGTATTCCATGTCTCAGGAATTAGGGGTCATATTTTTATGGATCCCAGTTTATCCCATTTTTATGTGGCATGGCATTTTTGCTTTTACTTGCATAAATGGTTTAAGAGTTGTCTTATGTGATAGAGGTTCAACTCCTATGGGAGAGTACCTCGAGTTTTCTTTGATTGTCATGGTTGTGACATGAGTATTTGTGGGCATGGATTGCCAGTGGAGTTGGTAGAATTACCAATCCGTGATATTGTGGTTATACTTGGCCTGCAGTAGTTAAGTAATTGTTGTGTTCTAGGGTAGACTGTCGCCAAAAAGCGAGTCTCCTTTTCTATGTTGACTTGCCTCTGTTTGTGGTTGAGGCAGCTAAGTCAGTAGTGGATATTTATGTTATATATGCATTAAAGGCCTAAAGTTGTGGTCTAAAGAATGTGAATGTTATCTGGTTTCTGTGTTACTTTAAAAAGTCCCCTGAATTATTTCATTTCTCAATGGTGCCTGAATTTATGAGGTGTTTCCCTCAGAATATTGTATGTTGTTAATTAAGGCAGTAGAAGTCTGTATTGATTTGCTGCTAGGTTTATTTTCATATCCAAAAGCCTTATGGAAGGGAGTATCTTGATGATCCTATCCCGATATTGAATTCTTCAACAAAGGATACATGTAATTATGTTTAAAATTCGGGACGAATTTTATTTAAGGGGGAGTGAGTGTCATGACCCTAGGTCCGGGCACTAATTTGACCACGTGTTGAGCACGTGGGAGTGGGGTGTATTGCCTTATGTTAAGCCTTATATGAATTTGTGAAAGGATTACGTGTTTATTTGGCTAGATTGCTGAATTACATGGTTCTAGATGTTATTTAGTTGATTGTGATGTATGGAATGACTATGTGTTCATTCTAGTATTTGGATTGGTAAATGAATTTGAGTATGTGTTATTTTCATACTTTGATAAATTATTGATTTTAGATGTTATTAAAGTGATTTTTGATCATATAATGTCTAAGTAAAAGAAATGAGGAATTGTGTAGTAAATGCTAACACTTGAAATCTTTAAATGAAAGTGTTATAGAACCTTGAGGTGCTTATGTGTAATTATAAGTTCAACGTGGTGGTTTGTAGTTGTTTGAAACCTTGAGGAGCTAGAGTGTAAATTGGCTATATAAATATCCTTCTTCACTTATCCAAGGGGAGAATCACCTCCTCAGTTTTCCTTCTTCTCCTACGTTCTAGAAATGGTCCCAAACCCTAGCCAAGCTTCATAAATTCCCAGAAATTTAGCCGTGGAATGGTTATTGATTTCGACTTCAAATTAATGCTAAGGAAGTTGAGAGGAGCAAGAAGAGCCGATCATTTATTCTTTATAATTTGGCGAAAATTGGTAAGTTGTTATGATTCTTTCAAATAGCTGTTCATAACATGTATTATGATGCTGTGATTAAGTTTGGTGAAGATTGAATCACTAACTTGGTGCTGAAAATGGAAAAGAAATTGATATGAGTTGAACTTGAATAGTTTCAAATTATGGTTTGGGAATTGGATTAAAAGAGGATATAATCAATGTTTATACATGTTATAGATATGTTACAAGACATGAAGGGGGTGTATTATGGACCAAAATCTAGTTATATACTGATATTGGTCACTTGGTAATAGCTGAAAATGATACTTGGTTATGTCTTGTTGTTGCTGAAGTTGTTCAGCAAAGTGGTAGGTTGTGAGTTAATGATTAAGCAAGGAAGGCTTAGATGAGTGAAAGTTGTTATGTCTTTTTGTTATACTTGTTTATAACATGATTAAAGTTGTTAATATGATGTTATTAGTAAGTTGTGCACTGATGGAAACTTCAGCTGGGGGTTTAGCTTGGAAACAACTAGGTTGGGGTTGTTTAACATGGCCAAGGGTGGTGTTATGAATTGGGAATCGTTGTACACATGTTATATATGTGTTATAAGACTTAAATGGTGTATATTAGAGTCCTAAACGAAGTATATCCCTGCTGTAAAGTGGCCTTGCAGTTGCTGAAGTAAGTGCTGGAAAACTGTTGTTGTGCTGCTAGTGTTCTGTTGCTGAAGTAAGTGCTGGAAAACTGTTGTTGTGCTGCTAGTGTTCTGTTGTTGTTTGCTGCAAAAACCATGGCCTAGGGTGGTATTATGGATTGGTACTTGTTGTATTCTTGTTATATATGTGTAATAAGACTTGAAGAGGGTTTTTAGTGGTCCAAAGTAGGTGTTTTGACTGCTAAAAGAGTTCCTTGCAGGACCTGATGTGCAACCTGGGAACTGCAGTTGTTGTTGTTGTTGTTCTGCTGCTGAGGTTGTCGATTTCAAGGTTTCTGGTGGAAGGGCATGACTCGTGCCTATGAGAACGAGTCGTGACCCTCAGGGGACACTCGTGGAAGGTAGTCGTAAAGCTTGGGGCAGTCGTGCAAGGGCCTGGAAACGACTCTTGACCTTAAGAACGAGTCGTGCTCAAAACTGCCTTGAGTGGGCACCTTTGCAAGCTTTTAACCTAGTCTAATGAGTATGAATTTAACCACTCTTTAACTATGAATTTATTACAAGTTTAGTAAAACATTATAGAACTTGGAATTGGCCAAAAAGAGATTGGAAATAGCTTTAAATATTGACCCAAAGTTGCTTGGAAGGCAGTTTCAGCACTTGTATTATTTCAATCTGCAGCCTTGGTCCATGTTTGAGGCATTGGAAACCTAGGCTAAACAACTCGGATTGGAACACTTTTTGATCCTGTATTTAGTACAACTTTAGTACTACATAATGGAGTTTGAATTGGGCCAAAATATATTGATAAGGTCCTTAAATAATGTGTCAAAAATGCTTGAGAGGCGATTATGAAACTTGAACCAAATGTTATAAAACTTGATTTTTTTGAACTTGAATCCTAAAGGGAAGTTGTTCAATGTTGTATTGTGATGGCGTAGGGCTACTTATATGTTATTGTACCCCTACGTGATGACCTATGTAGGGTTATTTGTTGGAAATTAAATTATTGCACCACAGATTAAATAAACGATTTAATCAACAGTAGGGGATTTATTGATCAAGTCAAGAACGTACCAATTAAGCCAATAGCAAAACCGAAAGCAATGGAACAGGATCAGGAAAACAGAACAGAAACAAGTAAACAGATGATTAGAAAACTTATCGTGATTTGATCGAGTCGCCTTAGGAAAATTGTCCTAAGAGAAAATATTGCCCCCAATTGGTGCAACTCAAGTACAGGCAAATTTCTCCGAGGATAAAACGATCACAGATTACGTACCACAAAGCAGCACACAGGTAGGTAATCACCGGCGGTCCTATCTCAGTCGCCTTGAATCTCACGAACAAATCTCTATGAACGGGGAGTAATCGAATAGTGAAAGAAAGCAAGAGAATGGTGTTTTTCTTCAATCTTTCTTCTTATTCACGGCTGGAGGAAGTTTAATATTTATACATGGGGTAATTTTAGGGTTTGGAAACAGAAATTCGGCCCAGACAGACACAAAGCCCGTCACAAGCGCGGCCGCCCTAGTCCCAAGCGCGGCCGCCCTAGACAACAGTTAAATCACGTCAAGCCTTGGTGCACAAGCGCGGTCGCCCTTGGCATGAGCGCGGCCGCCCTAGAGCACAGTGCCTTCAGACGTGATTTCCCTCTTCGCCGAATTCGTTCAACCCAAAGAAGCTTCAAAGTCATAGAACTATGAACTTCCATACCGCATATACCAAATATTCCAACAATCCCCCACAAGTTCATAGAAATATGACGTGTACAGATTGTCCATTGTCATGCTTTCAATAGTGGCACCTTCCGGCTTGAACCACTACCTATGTTATCCAACGCAAACCTCCACAGGACCAGATGAACGGGTGTCTTGAATCTGATGCCTTTGGATGTAGAGGCCTTTGCTGGTAACAAACACGACAAAAGCTATGATAGGCCCTCTATCGAACACTTGACGCTTATAAGCCATACGTTCCGATCCTCTATCATGAGTGCTTTCAAGGAATAACCCAAATTCCTCTAGTTGCGGCCAACAACAACACTCACTTAGCTGGGCATCTCAGAAGATGTACTGCTAGCATCTTGTCTAAAAGACTTGATCCCATTCAAAGTTCCAAACTTTTACTTTATTAGCAGCAACGAGCACCTCTAGGCTATTCAGGGGATAGACTCAGACATGTAATATGTCAATCTATTATTAGGTGCTCTGATTCACCCCACAGCTTGTTATTACCACATTGAATCTCCTTTGTGGGATCTCCACTCAGGTAGATTGGGTTGCCACTGCGTTTGAATCAGACGGGGTTCAGACCCATCCCCAACCTAGATTTTTGAACTAGAGCAAATTCTAGCCCTTTGGTTAAAGGATCAGCTATGTTATCCTTGGTACCAACATAATCAACAGCTATCACCTTCCGAGACACTAAATCCCTTATAGATTTTAATCTAATTTGGATGTGTCTCCTAGTTTCTGATTGTACTTGACACTTTTCGGTTTCTCAATTGTGGCGGTGTTGTCACAATGTACGAGATAACATGCATGGGTTTCTTGACCATGGGCAACTCGGACATAAGTCCTCGAAGCCATTCGGCTTCCAATCCGGTAGTGTCAAGGGCAACTAATTCGGCCTCAAATGTAGACCTAGACAACAGAGTTTGTTTGGTCGACCTCCAAGCGACCATGACTCCGCCTAAGGTGAAAACATACCCCGTACAGCCATAACTCCCGGAGTTATAGGCAATCCAGATTGCATCACTATATCCTTCAAGAACAGAAGGATATTTTCCGTAATGTAGCCCAAGGGAAATCGTTCCCTTCAAGTACTTGAGAACTCTATCAAGAGCTTCCCAATGTGCTCTACTTGGACATTGAGTATATCTAGCCAACCTAGTAACCGAGTAGGATATATCCGGTCTAGTACAATTGGCAAGATACATCAGACTTCCAATAATTTGAGAATATCTCAACTAAGCCATCGGTACTCCACTTTCATTCTTAGTAAGTGCAGATGAAGGATCATATGGAGTCTTAGCTACTTTGCAATTCTTATAACCAAATTTCTCAATTACACTTTCAGTATAATGAGATTGCGATATGGTTATGCCACTAGTTGAACGAGTCAACTTAAGGCCAAGAATCACACTTGCTACTCCCATATCTTTCATCTCAAACTTACTTTTCAAGAATTCCTTAGTAGTATTAATTATCCTCATATCCGTTCCAAACAACAGAATATCATCGACATACAGACATAAGACAATACTACTATCACCAATACTCTTGCTATAAACACACTTATCAAACTCATTAGTAACAAAGCCAAACGATGAGACAATTTTATCAAATTTCTCATGCCACTGCTTAGGGGCTTGTTTGAGTCCATACAAGGACTTAACAAGTTTACAAACCTTTCTCTCATTGCCAGAGGCCTCAAAACCTTCAGGTTGATCCATATAAATTTCTTCCTCTAGATCGCCATGCAAGAAAGCGGTCTTAACATCCATCTGATGGATAGGAAGATCATATACAGAGGCCAATGCGATAAGCATTCGAATTGTAGTTATTCTAGCAACTGGCGAATAGGTATCGAAATAGTCTATTCCCTCCATTTGCTTGAATCCCTTAGCCACTAACCTAGCCTTAAACTTGTCAACGGTTCCATCCGGTTTCAGTTTCCTTTTGAAGACCCACTTACATCCTATCGTGCTACAACCAGGAGGGAGATCGACCAATTCCCATGTCCCATTAGAGACAATAGAATCCATCTCACTCTTAACGACATCCTTCCAGCTTGGCATCGAAGTAGCCATAGCAGCTTTGAAGGTTAGAGGATCACCCTCAACATTGTAAGTGATGAAATCACTTCCAAAGTCCTTGGTGGTCCTTGCCCTTTTGCTCCTCCTAGGTTCAATCTCATCGTCATAATGAGTTGCACTGGAATCAACCCCCACATTTGTCAGCTCCTCTACTTGAGCAGGAATGGAATTAGTGGTTGGGTTGGATTCCTTAGGAAGTCCGTCCTTCATAGGAAACACATCCTCAAAAAATGTTGCATCACGTAACTCAACTATAGAGTTCACATCTATGCCAGAAATTTCAGATTTTATAATAAGAAATCTCAATGCATAACTTGTTTCAGAATAACCTATAAAGATAGCATCAACAGTTTTAGGTCCAAGCTTTTTCCTTTTATGTGCGGGTACAAGTACCTTTGCAAGGTACCCCCACACTTTTAAGTGTTTCAAGCTAGCCTGTCGACCTCTCCAAAGTTCAAACGGACTTTCCTTTCTATGTTTAGGAGGGACTCTATTCAGAATATGGCAAGCCGTATTCAAAGCCTCTCCCCATATATATTTGGGCAGTCCAGAACTTATAAGCAAACTGTTAATCATATCAGTAAGGGTTCTATTCTTACGTTCAGCAATACCATTTGATTGAGGGGTGTAGGGAGGAGTCTCTTCATGTACTATTCCATTTTCTTGGCAATAATACATGAAGGGGTTAGACTCATATTCACCTCCTCTATCAGACCCTAACCGTTTAAGTTTCTTGCCGGTTTGTGTTTCTGATTCATTCTTACATATAATGAATTTATCTAATGCTTCATCCTTAGAACTAAGCAAATAGACATAACAGTATTTACTAGCATCATCAATAAAGGTGAGAAAGTATTTCTTTTTGTCTTTGGTCAACACGCCATTAAATTCACAAATATCGGTATGAACTAAATCTAGAATTTGAGAATTTCTCTGGCAACCGAGCTTAAACAGACCTTTTGTAGATTTAGCTTCAACACATACATGACACTTAGAAGTCTTATCAATAGCATGTTTAGGAATAATATCTAAATTCATCATTCTTTTCACAGAATCATAGTTAATATGTCCTAACCGACCATGCCAAACATTTGAAGATTCAATGGAATAAGAAACAGGATAATCAATAGAACTAAAATTATTGTGCGAACAAACATCAGTTTCAACTCTAATTTTAAATAAACCATCCAAGGAATAACCTTTCCCCACAAAACTACCGAATCCAAAATTATGACCTTATTACACTTAAATGAAATCTCAAATCCTTCCACTAACTAGACTAGAACCACTAATAATGTTGCGACGAATATCGAGGAACGTGATACACTTGATGCAAGAGTAAGAATGCGCCCATTAGGAAACCTCGGGTCCACGCGTCCGAGTCCCAAGCACCTTTGCGGCACTAGAGTTCCCCATCGTCAGCGATCTACCACGCTCGAGTCGGTAAGACACAAATAGCAATTTATCGGCACAAACGTGCACATTTGCCCCGGTGTCAACTAGCCACTCATTGGGTTCATAGACGGTAAAGATTTCGGGATAGGAAGTTACATACTTTGTAACATTGCAGGTCGAGATCGTCAACTCCCGGGTGCGTCGAGTCGGGATCATCATAATCCTTCGGACCCAACACCATGTTGACGACGGGATGGTCATCGCCAGAGGCTTGTGGTCCTTTTCCTTTCTTGGACGGGCGGTCCCTAGAAAAGTGTCCACCTTCTCCACAATTCCGGTGAGTTACTGTTTTGCTTTTGGCTTTCTAAAGTTATTTTTCTTAACTTTAATTTTATCATGGTTTTCTTTATCCTTAGAGTGAGTTTTCACACCCTTTCCTTTAAACTTGCTTTTACCGGTTACCATATTAGCAGCAGCCTCCACAGGTACGCTAGGTTGGTTACCATTATGCACCTCATGAATCGCAATTGCATTCATCAACTCATTGAGTGTCAAGCTTCCGATACGATGCTTGAGGGTCATACCGAATTCTCCCCAAGATCGAGTAAACTTCTCAATGATAGCCATGACAGCGAACTTATCAGGAAGTCCCATGTCAGCATCCTTGAGTGATTGCAAAATGATTTGGAGTTCGTGCACTTGATCGGTAACCGAATTTCCCTCACTCATGTGATAATTCAGGAACTTTCCCACTTGGTACTTTTCCACACCGGAGTCATCGGTGCTGTACTTCTTGGAAAGCGAGTCCCACAGTGACGCAGCAGTGAGAGGAGCAGAGCAATAAACATCAAAGAGTGCATTCGACAAGGCGACGAATGCATCCTCGAACAACATCATCCTGCTCCTTCCACAGTTTGACAGCAGCCACACTAACTGGATCATCACCATTCAGAGCGGGACATTTGGATGTCAGCATACCAGACATGCCCTTAATTGACGGCCAGATCTTCATGCGTTCAGACCAATGCTTGAAGTTCTTGCCACCAAACTTCTCCGGAAGATCGGAGGTGTCAACTAGGGACTTAAAGGGAGAGCTAGAGGAACTACCAGACATGATCAAATAAAAATATTTTCTCTTAGACTGTTGGAAATTAAATTATTGCACCACAAATTAAATAAACGATTTAATCAACAGTAGGGGATTTATTGATCAAGTCAAGAACGTACCAATTAAGCCAATAGCAAAACCGAAAGCAATGGAACAGGATCAGGAAAACAGAACAGAAACAAGTAAACAGATGATTAGAAAACTTATCGTGATTTGATCGAGTCGCCTTAGGAAGACTGTCCTAAGAGAAAATATTGCCCCCAATTGGTGCAACTCAGGTACAGGCAAATTTCTCCGAGGATAAAACGATCACGGATTACGTACCACAAAGCAGCACACAGGTAGGTAATCACCGGCGGTCCTATCTCAGTCGCCTTGAATCTCACGAACAAATCTCTATGAACGGGGAGTAATCGAATAGTGAAAGAAAGCAAGAGAATGGTGTTTTTCTTCAATCTTTCTTCTTATTCACGGCTGGAGGAAGTTTAATATTTATACATGGGGTAATTTTAGGGTTTGGAAACAGAAATTCGGCCCAGACAGACACAAAGCCCGTCACAAGCGCGGCCGCCCTAGTCCCAAGCGCGGCCGCCCTAGACAACAGTTAAATCACGTCAAGCCTTGGTGCACAAGCGCGGTCGCCCTTGGCATGAGCGCGGCCGCCCTAGAGCACAGTGCCTTCAGACGTGATTTCCCTCTTCGCCGAATTCGTTCAACCCAAAGAAGCTTCAAAGTCATAGAACTATGAACTTCCATACCGCATATACCAAATATTCCAACATTATTTGCTCTATAGTGCCTAAAAATGAATAGGGCATTACTTCCTTGGGTTGAACAGGAGGGATAACACCCTGTTTCTGGTTTCCATAGTATGAAATGATTATATATGACTTATGTGATTTATTTGGTGACATAAGTGCTTACCTGTTCATAGTTGATTGGGTGCAAAGTGTTCAAATACTTGTTGCACAATTTCTTTAGTTGAGCATGAGTAATTAATCCCATGTTATTGCATTGTTGTTATTCAATAGTGTTGACATATGTGTGCACTATTGTGATTGATTTAACATGAGTATAGTTCCATGTTAGGTATAGTGCGTAAAAATAGTTGGCACTACTTGATTTGGTTTGGGCAAGTGTATTAATACACTGTCACTAGATTATATAGTGTATAATGAATCGGTAGGGATTACTTGGTATGCATTGAGTCCTTACCTGATTTTGTATACATTGTGATTGGTTCACGTGATGTGTGAAATGTGGATTACCCTACTTGCTTGGTTGGAACCTTTATAGAAAGTGTTCAACCTTAGGGTCTGATTGAGTAGGGTTACTTATATTGTATTGTAACCGTACTTGATGACCTATATGTGATGATTGGGTGTGCACATAGTGTGTAAATACATGTTGCACTGTTCCATTTGGTTTGAGCATGAATAAGCATATCAGGTCATTGGATTATTGTTATTCAATAGTGTAAAATATATATGTGCACTATTGTGATTGGTTTAGAATGAGAAAAGTATCATGGTACATATTGATATCCCAAGGTGTGGATTAATTTCAAGTATCTATCATATGCTTGATTATGGTTATATTGGTTATTTATTCGGGGGTCTGGGACATCCAATCACTTATGGATGTGTTCCATAAGGTGGTTAGATTTGCCTATACCTTGGGCCGTTCCCCTTTTGTAGTTACGAGTGGGGTTCAGCTTCTATGGATTTGTGCAGTCATTTTATAGAATTGCTGATGTCTTATATGTTTCCCTAGAAAATGGGTCTTATAAGACGTGGATAGGCAACCAGCAGTCCACACAATAGGGAGGAGTACTACTCCCACCGTTGCTTATATGGGTTCCAATCGGGATTGTATAAGTCGTGAATAGGCAATAAGCAATTCACAAATGAGTGGAGTTTATCTCCCACCGTTGTACTATATATTATTCAGATGGGAAAAGGTAAAAAGAAGGTAACAGAATGTGTTTACTATTTTACCAGTGTATTGATTGAGCAACCTATTTATGTGTTGCATATTTGAGATTGAGCAACCTGTGGGTGTTGCATATCATTGAGCAACCTGTGTGTGTTGTACATTAGTTAAGTAACCTATTTATGTGTTACATATGATATGACTTACAGGTCAGGAGGAAAAGGTAACGTAAGGTGTTTACTATTTTTCCAACGTGATATATTGCAACCTGTTTATGTGTTGCATACTATATGGCATATTGTTGCATGCATAACAACTTATTTTTGATTTATTCTCACCCCTTCTCCCTTTACTGTTTTAGTTTCAGCTGAGGCAGGTGGACCATACCGGTGAGGCCGGGAAGGAGTTTGGATCCTATTTTGGGTTGTCAGAGTATGTATGTATTTGTGTGGGAGTTGGGAGTAGTTGTAGTTCTTATCTGAAAGACTGTTATAAAACATTTTCAGTAAATTGTATTGTAATTAGTTTTGGGTTGGTTTGTTTTATAGTTGGTTGATGTAAGCCTGTTTATGGTAGGGGTTGTATCTTAGACAGGTTATATGTTTAAAGCAGGTTTTTAAATCACCTCTGTGTAGGGAGATTATTTTGAAATTGTTTTGGAAAAGATTGTGTACTTTTCAAAGTAAATGAAAGAAAAGTTTTTTTTTAAATGGTATATTTTGGGACCCTCCATCCTGGGACACGGTTTATAGGTTCGGGAGTTGGAGGCGCCCACACTATTCCTGATAGATCTCGTTTAGGAGATATCTGGTCTTGTATGATAGTCTCCACAGCAGCTCAGGGTTTTGAAAAGGTGTCGATTGTTTTGGAAAGAGAATTGTTTCTTGACACTAGATCAGCAATTTGACTAACATAGACATTTAGTCTCTTAGTGAGTCTTTGATTTTCTTTTCTCAACTGATCTGACTCTTGCTTACTTTCTTTCAAAACTTTTATTTCAGCTTTTAACGAGTCATTCTCAGTTGTGACTTTCTTAAGATTAACAGCTATAACTTTGTGAGCATCATTTAATTTTTCAAAATCAGCGAAGAGCTCATTCATCACCTCTGCCATTTCAGACTTTGACATATTGGGCATAGGGTCAATGGTAGGCTGAGAGGTTGAGGATGATGGTTCAAATTTAGGATCAAAATTAGGTAGGGATGATATCGGTTGGGGGCTTGGCTCAGTTACGGTCTTCAAAAATTGAATCGGTAGAGGCTCAAGCGTTGGTTGATGAGAAGAGATCGGTAAAGCTTGAGATTGTTAGGTCTATTGAATTGGTTGCATCAGAGGTCTAAGAGTGGGAATGGTTTTACACTGACCGTACAGAGCTCCACCTATATTCTGGATTTTGAAGTTGAAAGGATTATCTGCCTTGGGAATAGGTTCATCAAAGTATGTCAAAGGAGATCTCATAGGTAGGGTCTGATCAATGTAAGATGATTGTTCATTGGAGTTAGGGTGTCTAAAGATTGGTGACTGCAAGGAGATAGGTTCATCATTGGTTCCATCAATAGCAACAAAACTGACATCAGCATCTTCATCTGAGTCAGCATTCTCATTTTTCAGAATCGGTTTCACACTAGACTGGCATAGCCTTTTCGGTTCCATCCTCAGCTACTAAGCTCTTAGATCTAGGGTTTTTCTTAAATGGTTTCTTCCTCAAAAATTCATACTTAGGTTGAGGACGTTTGGAGGCAAAATGGTCGGGTTTCCTACAATTGTAATACACAAGCTCACCTTGGGCATTCTTACCATCGGTTGAGATTGAGGTTTAGCCTTTTCTTTGAAAGTTCCCAGATCTTAAGAATGATGAGGATTTAGTTTGGAAGGTGTAGACACCCCATTCTGAACTCATAATTACATGATTACACTACTCTTCATCTCTCTTTTATGTTTTGATGAAAGCATATCAGTTTCGTCATGTTTCGTTAAGTTTCTAACTAACCTCGTTAGTTTTGGACCTAACTGACTAATGGAACAACTGAAGAGGACAAATTAGTCATCAGACTAGTTATCTCGCACGAGATATCATATCTCGCGCGAGATATCCCCTCGACAGGATGTGCAGAAATCACTCTCCTTCTCCGTTTCAAACTCTCTTTTTTAATAAAACCTTATCAATTCGGGTATCCAATCAGAACTGAGTTCTGGAACCTTCCTAGGATATTTTACCTCTCCACCTTCACCTCTCCAACCTCCTATAAATACTGGATGACTTTCAGTGTTTCGGGGGTCGACAATTCTGATCCTTGATCAAGAAAACACACAACACACACAATTTGTTGGTTTCTTTCCACGAAAGACTCCTTCAAATCACTCACAAACAACTCCTAAATTCGTCCTTCAACCACGTTGATTGACGAACATCGAAGCCCGAATCAAAGGACCAAGGCGAAGCTCCGTCCGCATCGAGATCCAAATCAAGGATCGAGGCGAAGCTCTGTCCGAATCAAGGTTCGACTCTAAACTTGAGTCGAAACTCTGTCCGAATCTCTTCTCAAAAGGTAATCATCCTTTAAACTTTCGTTTCTCTTCTCAACCTCTCTATTGATTTTAGAGTAGTGTAATCCCATCAAAAGGATTAGCCTAGAGTCCCTTCAGTCAATGAAGGCGATCTCGAAGCATACAATCCGACATTCCTAATCGAGAAATTGATTAGGGTTTATTTGTTCTTCTTTAATTATTTTATTAAAAAGATTGAAAACCTCTCTTTTCTTTAGCAAGACCGATCTCCGGATCGGGTGGAATGGATGCTCCTTGACCTACCCATTCCATAACCTAAGCCCCGAATCCAAATCTCTCTCAAAATGGTTTTCCTATGTTCCCAATCGAATAATATAGGTGACGACTCAAAAAGATGAAAAGATGAAATTTTCCTCACAACGCTACAGTGGCGACTCCGCTGGGAATTTAAAATTAAGAGGCTTAAACTTGCGTCAAAATTAAAAGAGAGGTTTTCAAAAAAAAAATTGTAAACTCGATTTTCTGCTCTCAGATGAGGCATATCTCGCACGAGATAACATATCTCGCGCGAGATATCGCCTCGGCAATCTGGTTGTTTTCTGGTTTCTCCCGTTCATCTCATAATTCAAGACGAGAGCCGAACACGCAAGGGGGATCCCATAATTCATTATCTGCAGAGTTCCCACATCTTAAGGCCTCCCTTAAGGCGTAGAACTCGAATCTTTATTTCATTTAAATAATTGATTATTATTTATGAACTGCGTGCGATTGGGTTTTATTTAATTAAAGTCCGGTCCATTGGGAATTCGGGAGTTGTAAATTGAATTATTTATCTCTCTTTCTCTCTCTTTTTGTGGAACTACGACGGCCTGAGTCTTCCTAATTTGGGAGAAACGTAGGCAACCACTTGGTGCGGCCACTATCTGTTTTCCTTTTGATTTTTCAAAAAAAAATTCTCTATTTTACTCTATCACCCAGATTGACTATCACACACGCGCACTCATTTATATCTGTCATTGCACTACATACCCCGATTAACCCGGGACCCACACTAAGGACGGATGACGGTAACCACCTAGTCGTCGGTCTCTCCGAAGTTGGATCATCCCACTCCGCGTATTCAATCCACCTAGATTGTCATATCGCGGGGAGCCTAGCCTTCCAGCCCTGCATCGCCACATTTTCATGTAGATTGTCTTTCTAGGAACACTCCGTGACCGGTCGGTTTTGACTCGGTAATTCTTCTTGTCTTTGACCAAAATAAAGCTAATGTAAAATTGACTATCGAGAAAGGATTCGGAAAAGTCCCTTCGGAAATGTCCCTTCGGAATGACCCTTTCGGAAGTCCCTTTAAAGAAAAAAAATCCTTCCGATCAGTTTTACATGGCTTTATTTTACAAAGAATTGTCGATTAACGAGTCCCTAGGTGGTTCGAATTACGTATGCCTGCAAGATTTACCTAGGATGCTAGATAGAAAACGGATCTTTGCCCGTCCGACCATGAGTTTAGGAAATAAAAAGAGGAATAAAAGCCATCTCCCCGAATGGTTATCTCGTGCGAGGTTACCTAGTCTCGCGCGAGATATTATTTGCAGATTTCGTGTTTGTGATTGATAATCGATGTGCGCTCCCTCCTTGAGTCAAAACTCCGTCTCTAATAAAAATAAAAGTTCAAAAAAAATCACTCGTGAGGTAATTTTAACCATCATCCTTTTCTCCATCTAGGATCATTTGGGGCTAATATTCGAAAAGACGTTTCGTTAGGATATCTCGAGTTCATCTCTAAGGTCGTCAAGCTCCCTTACCTCTCCAATGGTAACAACTCAATTTCTTTCCGACACGATGAATTCTGAAGCACTCAAGAAGGAAATTGAGGATCAAAGGATTCGATATGAAGAAATGCTACAAGCCCAAGCCGATGAAATGGAGGCCCGATTAGAACTTGAAAGAAGAATCCAAGCCGGGGAAATGAAAGCCATGGTTGACGAACTCCAAGCCATGAAACTACAATTGGCCGAATTAAGCTCAAAGAAGAAAGAGAATGAGTCCTCTTCCGATGATGAAGTATCATACACTAAGAAGGCTAAAACCCACCGCAAGCACAAGAAAAAGGTGTATGAGTCTAGCTCATCATCTTCCTCATCTGACAATGAGAGTTATGCTTCCAAGAAAGAAAGAAAGAGGAAAAGCAAGGACGAACCCCTTACCATGGCAATGCTAGAAAAGAAACTTGCATCCCTCGATGTGAGTAAGGGAGCCTCGCTCTCTATTGACTATGACACCCTTCGTCAATCCATGTCAAAGCTTCCTAGAAAGTACAAGACACCCGACATTGCAAAATTCAATGGTTCTACTTGCCCTAAAGCTCATTTGGAAACCTACTCTTGGGCCATGCTATCTATGGGTTTCGATGACAACTTGCTAGTTCAATGCTTCCCTCAAACCCTCGATGGTGCCGCTAGAGATTGGTACATGACTCTTCCATTCTCCACAAGGCTTGATTGGCCACTCGCCAGTCGTGCCTTCCAAGAACAATTTGAGGACAACACTACCTACCGCACTACTAGAAGGGACCTCGAGCAAACTAAGCAACAACAAAATGAGTCATTCGCAGACTTTGTCAAAAGATGGAGGACCAAACTGATTGAAATCGTTGATAGGCCAAGCCTAGACGAACAAATTCATATCCTACTTCAATGTCTCCGCGAAGAGTACCAAGAGAAGCTTGCCGGCAATTACTTCCCTAGTTTCCTCGAACTCCATAAATCGGGCCTTAGAGTTGATGAATTGATCCTTCTTAGAAAGAATTCAGAAAAGGAGAATTGTCCAACAAAGGGGAGCATCGGTCGTACCTATCATGATTTTGGTGAGATTACTCTTAAGGAAATGTTCGATGATCTAGTAGGCCAAGGAAAATTGAAGCCAATGGAAGACTATCATCCTAAGAAAATGAGAGAAGATTGGGACCACGACAAATTTTGCGATTACCATCAGTTTAGTGGTCATGACACCAACAATTGCTACAATTTGAGGGATGCCATCCAAGACTTGTATGAAGCCGGCAAGATCAACTGAAGCAACACAACCTTGGGGCTCCGATCGTCCTTTCCCTTTTTCCTTTGAAAAAAATAAATATAGATTAGGTCAACTTCCTAGTATGTTCTCGAAGAGTCGTTCTCTCATTCTAGTCCATCTCTATCCTCTCTAGTTTGTGTCAAGTAAACTATCGAGTCTGTTTTGAATTTCCTTATCAATAAAAGTTATCTCTTTATCCTAAACACTTTCCCAAGAGTTGTTTTTCTTTATGAATATCATTTGATCTATGTTGAATATTGGACCCTCACGAAAAATAGAAACTTCTAAACAAGTTTGAAATGAAAACTATCATTAGAAGGCTTAAGGCTAAACATTACTCCTGTTGAAAGTCGAAGATCAACAAACGAAGGAAGCCAAAGACGCTGCTATCAACATTCATCCCAAGAAGAGTGGGGCTACTCAATTCAAGGCTTTGAGAGTACAAAAATAAAAAGCTCGCTAGGTCGAAACTCCTCAAATCGTCCTAGGCAAAAATAGAGCATCCAAAAAAAAAAAAAAAACAAAAAAAAAGAGAGAGAAAAAGAAAAACTCTCAAGCCTTCATCGCCCCACAACAAGGATGAAATTTCAACAAAGGCAAGAAGAACTCTCCCGCAAAGAAGAATAGTCAAGTGATATCAACGAAGAAAAGAGGATCCCTCAACATCCTCTTACAATGAAGCCCGAATGGCAACGCAAATGAAGAAGACTTTCAACATCAATCCATAAAGAGAAATGTTTAGCCTTAATTCATACTAATGATTGGCTTTCTTTTCAAATTCGTTAAGAAAATTCTAGATGATACAAGGTCCATTAAAAGTAGAGCAACTTTTCTAGACCTTTGAGCCATATAGCGTTCTCTGTTGAGTCTAGGGGCTTCCTCTTAGCCATTCTCATACACACTCTTGAAATCCAAGCATCAAAACTGGGGCTTCCTAACCTTTCCTCCCCCAGTCAATCCCCACTCAAACTCTCAAGAGTAATCAAATCTGCAGTAGGGGCTTTCCTCTTTCACTTCTCACGCTCATCATTAGAGAATATACTCTCCCAAAAGAGTCAATGCTTGGATCACCTTCCAAAAATAGAGTACGTCTCTGTTCAACTAAACTTGAGATCTCATCTTTCTCCTTAATGAGATTCTTCCAACTGAGTCACCTTCGAGTAAACATACTTTTCAAAAAAAAAATGGCTCGCTAGGTTGAAAACTCGTAAAGAGCGGCCTAGGCAAAAGTTAGAGCACAAAAACAAAAGACGCAAAAGAGATGCCCGCTAGATTGAAAACCCGAAAGGGCGGTCTAGGCAAAAACCAGGGTGCGTCACTAAGAAAAAAAAATCAAAGGGAAAAGGAGGGGATCCTTCTTCAAATCACGCAGCCTCACAAACCTGTTCACGAAGTCACCTACAGCATACAAGAAGTCTTGGGGCTTAGTGTCAAGAGAAGCCTTGGAAAATGCGCGCTTTGGATTAGGTAGCATAAGTTCTACGTACCGAAAGCCATTGGAGTGGTTTAGACCTTGTTCAGTCAATGATCATCACATGAGAAACTTGGGGCTTGACAATGAAAAATTCCTACGACAATGGAAAAATCCTCGAACCATCTCGAACCTTAGTGTTGAACTTGGGTTATCTCAACGGAATCCTATTAGACGATTGTCTCATTCGATCTTTAGATGGACCTCACGAGTTGGTCTTCTAGAACCAAAAATCACACAAACAATTTTCAACTTTCACACAATAGAACTCATTCTCCCCGCTGATTCTCGGAGTCGAGTGCACATTGATCGTCTTGAACAAGCAAATGCTTAAGTGAATGTATGTTGTTAGGCAAATGCTTTCACTAACCCTCTTACAGGAATTAAAGCACGTCAAGTGCTTACTTTTAGATCAAACATGTTGAGTGTTTGGATTCCATCTACCTTTCCATATAGCAATGTGAAATTGTCACGGCTTGAATCACAAGTGATATCCAAGGTGATAACAGCACCAACGATAGCACTTGGGATGGCACACACACACACTTCGAAAATAAAACAATTTTGTAAAAGAGTTTGCAGCGGAATAAAACACCAAAATTGTTTTTCTCAAGTTATATAAATATAACTTGAGAGTGCCTCTTAGGCAAGACTTTATAATCACTATGAATGAATTTACAAAGCCGAAAGTTCCCTATAGCTATATCTATTTTGAGCTCTATGGAACAAGAGATAAAGAACGGAATCCTATCCTAGCCTTCACACACCTTGATACCAAAGTAATCAAGTGCGAAATTACAAGGGAGAAAGGATTAAAAGGAACCAAACAAAGAACTCTATCTCTAAGCTTTTCGAAGGTGTGAATGTGATGAAATAATTGGCATGTCTTCAAATAAACCTTCCAAGCTTATTTATAGTCTTCAATTACTTGAAGGCTACTTCAATAATGCCTTGGGGCTGGTCTTGCACGTGGAGGAAGTGTAGGGAGAGTGGGTTAATTTGTTTCCACAATTCTAGCTCCCACTTCCTATTTTGTAGCAACCGAGTTGTTGAATCCTCAAGCCATGCTTCCACGCCTTGTACTCCCTTGCTTTATCATCCTTGTACTTCTTCTATAACTCAGCAACAACCTTTGACAAAGTCTCCATACGTATTGTTGTTGTTTGCCAAAGTTACGAATTAATTCATAAAATGTATTAATTCTTTTCTTCCAATTTCCACACGTGTCTAGCTCCTTCTTTGATGCTATTGTATCCTGAAATATAATCATAAACCATAGACTATACAGACCATATTAGCACGTTAGTTCATTAATCAATAATCAAGAAATATACAACTATATAAGTTTCAGTCCAGGATATCATCTGCGATATCACTTGGGAAATCATCTACGATATCACCTGCAGATTACACTAACAATCTCCCCCTTAGTTGGATATTTCTTTCCAAACTTAATGTCTTCTTTGTCTGTAGGATAAGTCTATATACAAATGTACAGAGCATAGACCATAGAATAATATCTCCACAAAAATTAACTCCCCCTTAATCAAGGAGCTAATCCTAAACAATGATTTATCATAATAAACTAATTTATTTCAAACTTTAAAAAGTTTTCGAAATAAACTAAGTAACCATTAAAAACCATAACCATTGTAGCAAAATATCATCCAAAATTAGCAAAAAAAACATCCTAGCAGATTAAGTTATTTAACAAACCACTAAAGTTTTTTAGCAAATATAAACAAAATAAAAGTAAATTGTTTAAGGAACCACCACATCACCAAAATAAAAACATTGTTTGTAGGACCACCACAAAAATAGTCACCCATATGATAGCGGCAACATCAACCTTCAGGTTTGTCAACCTTCAGGTTCAGCTTTCTTCTTCTTCAAACTCCTCTTCTTCCTCCTGATCTCCTTCCCTATCACTTCCACCATCACTTGGGCCAGCACTGGTGGTAGCACCTGCAGTAGCACCAGCTCCAGAAGTTCCAGCGGCAGCAGATCCTCCCCCTGTTTGGGAAGAAATTTCATCAATAAAAGCATACATTACACCTTAAGCTTAGCCCATCCCTCGGCAAGTTCTCCTATTGCACTTGACTGTTCGTGCAGAATTTGAGAACTCGTAGCCTTTGGGATTGATGGTCGAGTTGCCCAAAAGATTTATCATGTTGTTCGTAATACTTGCGGCATCGGTTCTGCAAAAGTATGAGGGGCAACACACTGGGAAGCACTTGGGGTATCACGTGAGATAGCACCGGGAGGAGCGGGGTTGATTCATCGAGATTTGTTCCAAGGAAGATCTTTAGTATACCTTTTACCCTTTTTCAGGTTGTTGATCAACGGTATAGTACTCGGAGTTCGGTGGTAAAAACATCGAGGCTTCAATGGGCAAGGATTGAAATACCAAAACTTTGAAGATTAGAGAAGGATAGGGAAAAAGCTAATGTTCACTTCCTTTTTCTACCCCATGAAGCTAAGTGTTTAAACACTAATCTTCCAAAGTTAATCCTTAAATTTTTACCCAATCTATACAACACATTCGCATGCTCCAAAGTCACAATAGGTTCATTAGTTGTAGGAAGCCAATTGAAGATGCACGGTTTGTGTAGTACGAGAATAGAGAGAAGATAATCTAGAAGCATGAAGTTTCTCTTTCAAATGCCAAGGCTGCAGTTTGTTGTGAGTGAGCAATTTTACCATTTCATCTCTATTGACCCTAATGCTCTCATCATCTACATTAGGGAGGCCTAAAACTTTGTTAATCGGGCGGGAGTAAAAGAATAGACTCTTCCCCTAACAAACACTTTTCCATATTTAGCAGACCCTTCATCATCCAAATGAGCATGCAAATTGGCAAAGAAATTGCGAATAACACTCTCAACAAAACGATGCATGATTATTAGCATTAATAAAATTCCTGTCCTTTAAAAGCGAACCACTCCTTCCTTTTCCAACCGACCCTCATCAATGTGCTTCTCTTTTAAAATTCTCTTACTTAGGCTATTCAACCAAAGTTCCATATTTTCCTTTTTATAATACTCCAAAGTAAGAAAAGGTTTTGGAAAAGCTTTATCCTCTTCGGTTTGAGTAACCTCATCACCGAATTATCACTAGAGGAATGTTTAGGAACGAGAAGAGGGGGCAAGTGTTACCTCGGATGATATCCTCTTCTTGCTAGCACTTCGGTAGCACTCACAGATTTGCCCTTGGCCTTCTTTTGATAATGCGAGAGGGTCTCCTCTTCATCACCATCTACCCAAGCATCAAATGAGTCCACTGAAGGCTCCTTTTCCTTGTTTGCTTCAAAGTTCTCGTCACTCACATGGGGTGAGGACACATCAATAGAGCTTTACGAGACTTCAACCGGATCAGAGGTGGTATTTGAAGTTGCCTTGGACCTGATTGATCTAATGCGGTTGGAAGACCTCCTTTTTGCAATTTGGGGAGACAGCTTGGCAGTTGGGGCTTTCCTCTTCCTTTTTGGCTCGGCAGGGATGAGAGTCACTTTAGGAATGCCTTGATCAAACGAGGTATTGGGGCCAGAGGTAGGAACAATTGCCATTGTTGGTGGAGAAGAGCTTGGAGTGATCATTGGGGAAGTTTCCATGGCCACGCGAGATGCCACGGAAGGAGCAATGCTAGGTGAGATGTCCATTTGGTCCGTGTGGGAAGGTTCGGTACTAGCTTTGGATGGAGATGCCATGGAGATTTGAGGGAATTTTTGGAACGTATTTTTGACCTAGAATTTTTGGAAGAGACGAAGGCGTTGCACCGAGGGTTTAAGAGAGAGAGAAGGTAACGGAAAGAGAGAGAAACGGAGGAGGTTGAGTGAAAGAAGGAGAGTGAGAGATTAGATAGGGAACAAGTTTTTAATTTGATTAGACATCTATCTAATCTATCCCTATTAAATCTCTCCATTAATCCCTATCCACTCAAACCGAAAGAACCCCTAACCACTCCTTTTAAACCTTAACCCCTTTAAAATAAAACAACACGGTTGCAAAATTTAAAAAATAAAGAAAATATTTTTTTTTTTTTAAGTATAAACGAAAAACAATAAAAAAATAAGTAAACTAAATAATTTGTAACTCAACCCAAAACATTATAAGCAAAAAAAATAAATATGGGTTAGTTACTCAATTAAGTTTACCAAAAAATAAAGGAAACTTGTTGAAGACGTTTTCAAAATCGTAAACTCTTTAATTAAAAAGACTTTCAGATTTTGAGAAATTAATCAACAATATTTCGAAAATAAATAAAAAACTAATATAGCACACACTAATGTGTTAAGGCAATGATGGCAACACGTAGGATAACACATATGATATAAAACCCCTTGATAAATATTTTTTCAGTTTCAAACACTTGAGGCATAACAAGCTGAGCATTTTTCATGCACTTTAGGCATTATATGCCTGAATATAATTTTTTAAGTACATTGCTTGTTAAACACGTCTCAATACACTTCTTTAAACAAGAAAGCAACGTAGTAACGAGCTCCGTGCTTCAAGTTATATTTCAAGTGTAGAGACCAAGTGATCTATGCCTTTCAAGTAGGGTACACTGTAGTAGCGAACTCCATGTCCCTAATACTTAGCATAAATCACCTCATACCTTCTCATTGGCAAGAGTACATCGTTGCAGCGAACACCGTGCCCCGAGCTCGAGAGAAAAGTATGAAAAAATGCCTTTGCCTTTTATTTATCAAAAAGAAAAGATTAGTGACTTTGTCACTTTAAGCATATGAAGGGGAATGATATCAGACGTGCTAACCTAAATAATAACCTACCATAACAAAAAGGTCAGCATGTGCCACTGTTAGAACTAAGCTAGCTAGAATAAACAAATAATAAAGTATTTTTTTTTTTTTATGTAAATAACCAAATAAAAAATACACTAATATACAAGTGTTACCCTAAGTGATAACATCACCTGGGGTAGCACAGGCGAACAGACTCAGAGATTACAAAGACCAAGAGATCTTTTCAAACTAGAAAATCTCTCGTGGTCTAAGGCCTTGGTAAAGATGTCAGCCAGTTGATACTTAGTATCAATATGATCAATATTAATTAGGCCTTTATCTACCATATCTCTAAGAAAATGATGACGTATGTCAATGTGTTTGGTACGGGAATGTTGAACTGGGTTTTTTGAAATGTTGATAGCACTTAGGTTATCACAGTACATAGTCAAAGAATTACTCTCTAGGCCATAGTCATCTAACATATGTTTTAGCCAAATAAGTTGTGAACAACAACTACCAGTTGCAACATACTCGGACTCGAGTTTGTGGAGAGAGAAACACAATTTTGTTTACGACTATACCATGAAACTAAATTGTTGCCCAAGTAAAAACACCCCCCACTAGTACTCTTCCTATCATCCATATCCCCCGCCCAATCCGAATCACTAAAGCCAACCAAATTGGTATTAGTATCCTTACTAAACCAAATCCCTAATTCACTTGTTCCTGAAACATATTTAATTATCTTTTTGACAGAATTAAGGTGAGAGACTTTAGGATTGGCTTGATAACGTGTACAAACACACACGCTGAACATGATATCAGGAAGACTAGAAGTGAGATAGAGAATGCTACCTATCATTGAACGATAAAGAGTAGGATCAACATCCTCACCTACTTGATCTCTACCAAGTTTGAGAGAAGAACACATGGGGATTTTTGAACTTTTTGCTCCTTCCAACCCAAACCTTTTTACTAGGCTCTTTGCATACTTGCTTTGTGAAATGAATATTCCTTCATTTGAATGTTTCACCTGCAAGCCTAGAAAGAATGTTAACTCTCCAATTATGCTCATTTCAAATGTTGATGTCATAGCTTCTACAAAATCTTTTAAACATGTTTGAGAAGTAGAGCCATAGACTATGTCATCAACATAGATTTGAACAATGACTATTTCTTTGCCATGCCTTAGGATAAATAAGGTCCTATCTGCTTCACCTCTTGTAAAGCCATATTCAAGTAAAAAAGAGGTTAAGCGACCATACCATGCACGTGGAGCTTGTTTCAAGCCATATAAGGCTTTATCAAGTCTATATACATGGTTTGGTAGATGAGGATCTTCAAATCCTTTTGGTTGTTCAACAAAAACTTCTTCTTTTAAATAACCATTTAAAAAGGCAGCTTTAACATCCATTTGAAACAAAGTAATTTTTAGAAAACAAGCTATAGTCAAGAGGAGTCTTATAGATTCTATTCTAGCAACGGGAGCAAAGGTCTCATCAAAGTCAACACCTTCAATTTGAGTGTAACCTTGTGCTACGAGACGAGCTTTGTTCCTAACAATATTTCCTTGCTCATCTGATTTGTTTTTGAAAATCCATTTAGTACCAATAACATTTGTATTACTAGGACGTGGTACTAAACACCAAACTTCATTACGAGCAAATTGTTCAAGTTCCTCTTGCATGGCATGTATCCAAAAATTATCTTTTAAAGCTTCAGAAATATTTTTGGGTTCTAAAGAAGAAACAAAATAGGAATATTTTACCTTGTGGTATGTGGTGGACATACACACATACCTTGCCATTTCACGGTCACTAAAATGTCCTTTGTTCCTTGTTCGTACCCCTTCACTAGCTTCTCCAATAATTTGAGAGGAAGGATGGTCTCTTCTGATCCTAGCTGGTGGATCCCTTCTCAAATCTTCATGCACATGAGCATCATCATCTCGACCGTTCATCCTTTTCGATTCTTTGGATTGGTCTTGGGTGATACCGAGATGCTATCTCTTCGGTGGCAACACTTGGGCCGGCACTGGGTATCACTTACTTGATTTTGATTCTCCAGTTCTTCCAAAGAATATTAATGGAGATTCTGTACTCCATCACTCCGTAACACTTGCTAAATCATCAAAAACAACGTTAATTGATTCTGAATGGTTTTTAACCTAAGGTTATAAACCCTATATGCTCGACCGTCCTGAGCATACCCAAGATATATAGCCTTATCACTTTTAGAGTCAAATTTAGCTAAGTAATCCCGATCATTTAGAACATAACACACACACCCAAATGTATGAAAATAATGAACCTTTGGTATCCTACCATTCAAAATTTCATAAGGTGTCATTCTAGTACCAGGTCTTAGAAAAACCCTATTGGCCGTGTGGCACGCAGTGTTTAAGGCCTCGACCCAAAATCTTTTTGAAATTCTTTTTGAAAACAACATCACACGTGCCATCTCAAGTAAGGTCCTATTTTTCCTTTCAGCCACCCCATTTTGTTGAGGTGTTTTAGGAGCAGAAAACTCATGTTTAATTCCTTTTAATTCACAAAAAGTAAAGAACAATGAATTATCAAACTCCGTTTCATGATCGAGACCTTATTCGCATGATAAGAGCGTAAAACATGTTTTTGATTTTAGCATGTAAGACTTTAAACTTTTCAAAAGTTTCTGATTTTTCTTTCAAAAAATATACCCAAGTAAATCTAGAAAAATCATCAACTATTACAAAAGTATATTTCTTACCTCCTAAACTGTCTACCTCAACTGGACCCATTAAATCCATATGCATTAATTGAAAACAGTGCGTTGTCCCAGAGTGCTCCTCATTATGTTGGGTAGCACTATGGGTAGCACGTGTTTGTTTACCTTTTAAACAATCTTCACATATGATTTTTGTACTAATGTCCAGACAAGGTATACCTCTTATAGCTTCAGCATTTATGAGTTTCACAATGTTACGAAAATGGACATGACCCAACTTTTGATGCCATAAGGTAGCATCATCAACCCTCACAGAATGACATACTTGTTTATCCTCAACAAGGTAGCAGTTATTACTTGACCTAGTACCAGTCATAACACAGTTATTGGTACAATCAAAAACTTCACAAGTGTTTTTATTGAATTTTACTTCAAGGTTGTCATCGCAAAGTTGGCTAATACTAATTAAATTAGTTACCGAGTCCATCAACATGCAAAACATTTTTCAAAGCAGAAATCCGGTACATTCAATACACCTTTTCCTACTATATTACTCTTGCCACCACCACCATATGTTTCACTACCACCTTGAATAGGTTCATATTCCTTTAAAAACATTTTTGTTCCAGTCATATGACGAGAACAACCACTATCAAAATACCATGAACCTTCAACATTAGTTTTTAAGGCAGTGCATACAACATCACATATCAGATTAGACTTAGGTTTCCATACTTTTCTACTTTGATAATTTTTCTTCGGGCGATCGAGTGATATCTGACATGCTAGGTAGCACTTCAGGTATCACACAGGAACTGGACTGTTTCTTTAAGAGAGTTTTACAATCATTTTTCAAATGTTCAGTAGAGTAACAGTAGTTACATATTTTTACCTTGTCAGAAGACTTATCAGAAGATATAAGTTCAACATGATCTCTTTCTTTAACAAAAATTAACTTATCTTCTGTATTAGACAAAGTAGAATTAATAGCATTCAAAGACTCTTGAAAACCCATACCTGCCTTGAGTGGTTTAGACAACCCAAGAATTGCATCTAACTTGGTAGAACTCGTGTTGAGTTTCTTGAACGTTGTCTCGGCAAGAGTAAGCTTGCTCTTGACTTTGTCCAGCTCCACATCCTTCTTTGTGAGTTGAACTTCCAATCTATTCAAGCCATCAGTTAGATCTTGAACCTCTTTGGACAATGAGATCACCTTCTTGTTCTCTTTCTTCCATTCATCCACCAATTCTTTGCAAAGGTTCTTAAGACCACAAATGAGTTCATCCTTGCTGAACTCCTTCTCATCTTGTGAACAACCTGCATCCATGTTAACAGAACCCACAAAACAAACAGCATTTATCAAATTTAAATCTGTATACCTGTTGGATGATATCTCAGGTGCTATCCCATTTTGGATATCACCTGGGGTATCACTGACAGAATCCGAGTCACAATTTGTGACCATCATTGCTGTTTGATCTGAATCTTCAGATTGATTGGTCTCCTCATCCTCATTGTCACTGAGAGAGACCCATAGGTTCTTACCCATCTTCCTTAGGGTGTTAGTATACACATTTGAGTAATGACCCCATCCAGAGCACGCATGACATTGGATAGATTCAAGGTACTTTGGATCAGATCTGGATTGATCTGATGATGCTCTCCTTATGGGACCACTTTTCTGAGTAGATGGAAATGTCCTCTTGGGCATTGAATTGTACACCTTGGTTTGTTGCTCTTTAGCCTTCACCTGCATATTTTCTTTGTTAAACTTTCTCACCATTGAGTTATATTTCCTAGCAAGTAAGGCAACACTGGCATCTTCACCTAATTCCTCAAAAATTTCGTCATCCTCATTAGTTGAACCACTAGAGGAATGAACTTTTAAAGCAACACTCTTGCCTTTGAAAGCTTCACTTTGCTCGGCAAGGTTTGACTCAAAATTTTTTAAAATGCTCATTAAGGAATTGATATCCATTGTAGAAAGATTGTGAGCCTCTTCTATAGATGAAACTTTTATATTAAAACGCTCAGGGAGAGTTCTAATAGCCTTTGAAACCAATTGTTTGTTTGTAAAAGGTTCACCTAAAAGTTGACACTCATTAGCAATGTCAAATAGTTTTTCAAAATAAGAGGAAATAGTATCACTTTCACCCATTCTCAACCTTTCAAATTTGCCAGTAAGACCTCTAAGTTTGTTTTCACGCACACTAGAATCTCCTTCACAAAACCTTTGTAAAATATCCCAAGCTTCTTGAGCTGTGGAACTATTTTGAATAAGTTTAAAAATATGCATGTCAACCCACTCAAAGATAGCATTAAGAGCTTTCTCATTATAGTTAGCTAGAGTGATCTCTTCATTCGTCCACTCACCTTCATGTTTAACCTGAACATCACCATCCTCATCAGGAGGTAATAGTGGAAGAGAGTACCCATGAACTATAGATCGTCATGCTCGAAGATCAATTGATTTGATATGCGAGCGAAGGCGAATTTTCCAATATGCATAATTCGAACCATCTAAAACAGGAAGACGTTTTTTATTTGGATTTGCAGGATCAAAAGCCATGACAAAAAGGACCAAACACTTAGTATCGTCAAGTGAGAGGCTTTGATACCAATTGAAATTGTCACGGCTTGAATCACAAGTGATATCCAAGGTGATAACAGCACCAACGATAGCACTTGGGATGGCACACACACACACTTCGAAAATAAAACAATTTTGTAAAAGAGTTTGCAGCGGAATAAAACACCAAAATTGTTTTTCTCAAGTTATATAAATATAACTTGAGAGTGCCTCTTAGGCAAGACTTTATAATCACTATGAATGAATTTACAAAGCCGAAAGTTCCCTATAGCTATATCTATTTTGAGCTCTATGGAACAAGAGATAAAGAACGGAATCCTATCCTAGCCTTCACACACCTTGATACCAAAGTAATCAAGTGCGAAATTACAAGGGAGAAAGGATTAAAAGGAACCAAACAAAGAACTCTATCTCTAAGCTTTTCGAAGGTGTGAATGTGATGAAATAATTGGCATGTCTTCAAATAAACCTTCCAAGCTTATTTATAGTCTTCAATTACTTGAAGGCTACTTCAATAACAGCCTTGGGGCTGGTCTTGCACGTGGAGGAAGTGTAGGGAGAGTGGGTTAATTTGTTTCCACAATTCTAGCTCCCACTTCCTATTTTGTAGCAACCGAGTTGTTGAATCCTCAAGCCATGCTTCCACGCCTTGTACTCCCTTGCTTTATCATCCTTGTACTTCTTCTATAACTCAGCAACAACCTTTGACAAAGTCTCCATACGTATTGTTGTTGTTTGCCAAAGTTACGAATTAATTCATAAAATGTATTAATTCTTTTCTTCCAATTTCCACACGTGTCTAGCTCCTTCTTTGATGCTATTGTATCCTGAAATATAATCATAAACCATAGACTATACAGACCATATTAGCACGTTAGTTCATTAATCAATAATCAAGAAATATACAACTATATAAGTTTCAGTCCAGGATATCATCTGCGATATCACTTGGGAAATCATCTACGATATCACCTGCAGATTACACTAACACAATGCATCCAATTAAGTGCGTCGAGCATCTCTTCAAGCGTCAAGCATCCATTGCATCAATCAATCGTCGCGTCAAGCATCCATAGCGTCAAGCATCCATAGCATCAAGCATCCATTGCGTCAAGCAACCATTGCGTCAAGCAACCATCGCGTCAAGCATCCATCACGTCAAGTGCCATGCGTCAAGCATATTCCAACAAAAAGCCCGATTCAACGCCCAGACAGGTGGATCGTCAACAATTAGGTGTGTCAAACATCTAAGATGCGTCAAGCATCTAGGGTCAGTATGTCAAATACTTACCTTACCAAAAAGCCCGATTTAATGCCCAGACAGGTGGATCGTCAAGAATTAGACAGGTGGATCATCAACAATTAGGATCGTCACCAAGTAGGTGTGTCAAGCATCTACAAGTAGTATGTCGAGTACTACTCAACAAAAAGCTCGGTCTTGAATCGCCAGGATCGTCACCTCAACAAAAGCTCGGTCCCGAATATCCTGGATCGTCACCTCACTTCAGAAAACCCAACAGAATGCAAAGGACCGGACAGGTAAATCTTTGTTTTCTAACATATTTTCCCACAGGTTCGGAGCCCAAACAGGCGAATCTTCAGACAAATAGGTATATTCAGAATTGGGTCATGATTTGATTCCTCAGTATGGATTTGCCTTTTCAAAAATAAAATCTCCTCGATTTTCAAAAAAATGATTTTCAAAATACCTGAAGCAACCTTTTCGTGTTTTGGAGTCGAACTACATTTTGGTCTGATTCTTCGATAGAGATACGTAGGCAGCCGTGCGGCACGACCATCCCAGCGTTCAGAATGATGTCTTTTCTATCGACGACACTTCTTCTTTCATAAGACCTGTCGCCGAGGGGCTCTGTAGACACTCTATTCTGAACTCATAATTACATGATTACACTACTCTTCATCTCTCTTTTATGTTTTGATGAAAGCATATCAGTTTCGTCATGTTTCGTTAAGTTTCTAACTAACCTCGTTAGTTTTGGACCTAACTGACAAATGGAACAACTGAAGAGGACAAAATAGTCATCAGACTAGTTATCTCGCACGAGATATCATATCTTGCGCGAGATATCCCCTCGACAGGATGTGCAGAAATCACTCTCCTTCTCCATTTCAAACTCTCTTTTTGGATAAAACCTTATCAATTCGGGTATCCAATCAGAACTGAGTTCTGGAACCTTCCTAGGAGATTTTACCTCTCCACCTTCACCTCTCCAACCTCCTATAAATATTGGATGACTTTCAGTGTTTCAGGGGTCGACAATTCTGATCCTTGATCAAGAAAACACACAACACACACAATTTGTTGGTTTCTTTCCACGAAAGACTCCTTCAAATCACTCACAAACAACTCCTAAATTCGTCCTTCAACCACGTTGATTGACGAACATCGAAGCCCGAATCAAAGGACCAAGGCGAAGCTCCGTCCGCATCGAGATCCAAATCAAGTATCGAGGCGAAGCTCTGTCCGAATCAAGGTTCGACTCTAAACTTGAGTCGAAACTCTGTCCGAATCTCTTCTCAAAAGGTAATCATCCTTTAAACTTTCGTTTCTCTTCTCAACCTCTCTATTGATTTTAGAGTAGTGTAATCCCATCAAAAGGATTAGCCTAGAGTCCCTTCAGTCAATGAAGGCGATCTCGAAGCATACAATCCGACATTCCTAATCGAGAAATTGATTAGGGTTTATTTGTTCTTCTTTAATTATTTTATTAAAAAGATTGAAAACCTCTCTTTTCTTTAGCAAGACCGATCTCCGGATCGGGTGGAATGGATGCTCCTTGACCTACCCATTCCATAACCTAAGCCCCGAACCCAAATCTCTTTCAAAATGGTTTTCCTATATTTCCAATCGAATAATATAGGTGGCGACTCAAAAAGATGAAAAGATGAAATTTTCCTCACAACGCTACAGAAGGATTTGTTGTGGGATTGTTGGGATCTCTTGAAATCCTTAAACTTTCTATAGTTTCTAGCGAAGGCAGCAAATTCATCTTCTTCTTCAAAAGGCATACTAGAGGTGGTATTGGTTTGAACTGGTTGAGGCTGAGAAATTGAGGGAGAGTCATTGGTAGGTTGGCTGTTGAGCATAGAAGAACCAGGGAAGATCTCGGTCTGAGCTGGCAGAGATAAGTTTTTAAATTGTTTTTGAACTCCGCTCAGCCTGTTTAGTTTTTCCTCATATAAAAATAGAGTTGACACAATATTCTGAATATGAGTAGTGTTTAAATCTCAGCATTCTTTCAAAATAACGACCTTGACATGCCACAAATCTCCAAGAGAATTGAGGAATCTCATGTTTAGGTCTTTCATAGTGTAAATTCTGCCTAAAGAAGCACAAGAGTTACTCACCTCACTGAAATGGTCATACGTTCTTTTAGTGTCTCATTTGGATTATTCTTGAAGGACTCGAACTCAGCAACACTTTTGTAGAGTCTGTTGTCCTTAGCCAATTGATCTCCTTCAAAATATCTGAGCAGGCTTTGTCACACTTGTTGAGCAGTCTCATAGCATTGAACTTGTTTGTACAGTCTATCGTCAAGACCTAAGGTTAGAATGTGCATAGCTTTTCTGTCTATGGAAGCACAAATCTTGTCATCCTCAGTCCACTCTTTGCAGGGTTTTGAAACATAAGTTTCATAAACCTCGAATTCTTGTTCAGAAGATCTGTCGACATGATCCATGAGAGAAGTTTTGGGCGCTCTGGGTGTGGTGTTGATCTTGATGGGTGTCATAGGACCATCTCTGACTACAGTCATTAATCTATCATCTATTGAGTCTATGTACCGCATAATTCTATTTTTCCGTACTGGAAATTCGTTTTCGTTCAATATGGGAATAGTCGCCAAGTTTGCATGAGTTTTCCTGCCATCTTGGAATTGGCAATTCAAGCGGTTAAGCTTGGAAAAATAGTTTTCGAAAATTGCAAGCTCTGATACCAATTGTTAGGCCCAACTGGTAGGAATCAGGCTAGAGGGGGGTGAATAGCCTGTTAAAAACTTTTGCTAGTAACTCTTAAAAACCTTTTGAAAATGCTAAGTCTCAATTCTGTAAGGTTAACCGATGAGACTAAGTTTGCACAGCGTAAATTGAGTCGATTTAGAGAACTCACACAAATCGGTTAGGAAAGGGGTTTTCAAGAGTATGTTAAAATTTCATGCAACAAGATAATTTTCCAATAGAACAAACAAGTAAGCAGTAACTAGAGTCAACAGGTTGTGACCAGTTGAGAGATTGTCAACTGGTTACAACAGCACAAATAATAAACAAACACATGAAGAAATGACACATTGTTTGAAGAGTTCACAGTGTTAAATAACTGCTACGTCCTCTACCAAGTTTGGTCAGAACCTGGATTTGTGAAAGTGCACTGCTATTAATGATTCCTAACTATTACAAATTGCAAGCCCAATGATTGAAGGCTGCTAAAAGTAAAGTGACCACTAATGGATCGTGCTACAATAATGACCAAGTGTTTTCTAGAGATGTACTCACAAGTTGAGCTGATTTCTCTAGGGTGTGTGTGTGATTCAATCAATTTGTTCCATTAATAGTCTTGTTGAGGAACACTACTTGAATTGGTTGAAGGTGGTCAGTGTATGTCCTAACAGAGATATGGTCTAGTGAAAGTGGGGACTTGAATTGAATGCCTTGAACTTATGTTCTGGATGGTTGGTAGTTCTTGGCAACTCACTCTCAAAGATCTTAAATGCACCAACCATCTTCAATGCTCAGGGGAAGCTATTTGTAGTGAACTTCAAAAAGGAATCGTTGTCTCTGAAGAGGCTGTAAAGATGACTTGGACTGGCAGGCATTTAATGGGAGTATCTTTTCATTTAATGCCTGATATTTGATGGAGATATTTTCCATTGAGTGGTTGAGGGGATGTGAGAACTGTTAACTTTGACATTCCTAATTGAGTTACTGACATGTTGCAGGAATGTCTTTTCAGCATGCTTCTTTACCAACTTCAGCTAAAGTTGGGGGCTGAGTAGTTGGAAACAATAAATGCATCATCTGAGGGAGAAGCTTGTTGGATAAGCTGAACTGGTTATCAGCAAGCAGTAGTCCTTAACCGATTGAGTGCTTCACCGGTTAGGAGTCTTGACAGGTTAGATGGTTGACCGGTTGAAGGTTGTCAACCGGTTGAACAAGCTTCTATACCAAGTAACCACATTGCTGATTGGAAAAATCTTCAGATCTTCAAATCTTCAAACTTTGAGAAAAATTACATTAATAAAACACTGGCACTAGCACTAAGGAAACCTATCATACATAGAAAAGATCTAATTGGTCTAGATAGAATTAGGGGTCCTCAATAATGTTCATTATGATTGGGATTAAGCAATTCTAAGCTAAGCATATATTTGACTAACACTCACTTTTTCATTTATTCCATTTTGATCCTTTAACTTTTTGTGTGATTTTGAAATTTTCTCACTTTGACCCCCCTCAAATTTTATCATATTACCCCCTCAAAAAAAAAGTGTTTGTATTTTGTACTTCTTTTATCACAAAATGAGAATATTTATTTTCCATTTTTTTATCCCAAATTAAATGTCTATTTTCTAAAAATAATTACTCTCTTTGTCCCAAAATAAATGTCCAATTTTTTTTAAGAATAAAATTGAACCTTCATTTGTGTCCGAGGTAGTAGTCCCTATCCGGTTTTTTTTCAAATTTTTTTCTTCACATTTTGTTATATACATATAAAACTAAAATTGTAAAATATTTTGGAATGTTCTTATATAAAAACATAGATATTGATTTTGGTTTGGAGAGAGTAGTATAAACATTTTATTCCCAAATTTTAAGACATTTTTTACTGTCTTAGTTTAAACGTCTTAGTTTAAACGAAGAAACTTAAAGTCAATACTTAAATTAGAGAATATATCACACTGCTCGACTACTTCTAACTCTATATTTACTTGAAGTTAATACTTAAACTAGAGATTTTGGAATGGATAAAGTGGTATAAAGAGTTTATTCTAAAATCAATTTTTTTATTTGTTTGTCGTTGTTGAGGTAATTAAATTTTAACTCTATACAAATGCTCTTCTTTTTAGTATTATTGCTATTGAATCTATGACTATGTAATAGGTTATATATGCAGTATTAATGTTTTACATTTTCAATAGTGTGATTTTCGCTTTTTCCGTTACTTCAAAGTTATGCAGTATTAATGTTTTACATTTTCAATAGTGTGATTTTCGCTTTTTCCGTTACTTCAAAGTTGACCCCCCTCACTAAAATTTCTAGATCCGCCACTGATCGTAGTTCATTCCGTCTTTCACTTAAGGGTTTAGGGTTCCCTATTTCTTTGTTTTTAGTAACTCGCATTACACTCGTAATTTAATTATTAAATTTTAATATTTAAAAGATTAGTTAACAACCAAATTAATAAGATAAATGACTATGGATAATTTTTATTTGTTTATAATAGTAATCAAAGTAAATAAAACAATGAAAAATTTAATAGAAAATCTATACATGTCACACTTATGCAAAATACCCTCCAATCAACTTACTCAAGAAGATGAAGTCCTCAAGAACCTTGTTCTCCTCCAATCAACATGAACGAATAAACACCTGCAATGGTTAAAAGAAAAGAACACACGCAAGAGAAGAAAGAGATAGAACCGAGAGGGAGAGAGATAACACAGCAGTAGTATTTTGAAAAGAACCCAACTTGGGTTTTTCCTTAAGGATTCATTCCAATATATAGAAAATTGTATCAAACTAATTATAAGGAAAAGAAAATATATGCTTACTATAATTCCTAGAATACAGTTAACAAATTAGGGAAAGGACACAATATGGACAATATTTTTACATGATATGGGAGTCTTGGAATAGATCCCGTGAGTCATGGGACTCACTTCACGTAATTCCGCTTTCACCCTCCCTCAAGCCAAGCGAAGAATGTCGAAGCTGCAGCTTGTCGGACAATAAGACAAACCTTGGTTTGGCCAGACTTTTAGTGAAGATATCAGCTATTTGATCTGTGGAGGAAATGTGATAAAGTCGCAAAAATCCCCGTTGATGCAAGTCACGAACAAAATGCAAATCGATCTCAATGTGACGAGTTCTAGCATGAAAAACAGGATTCTTTGACATGTGAAGAGGGGAAATATTGTCAAAAAATAGATGAGGTGGGTAGAGCATAAGACCGAGTTCACGAAACACGTAGGAGAACCATTTTAGCTCGGCTGCTGTAGAGGCTAAGGCATGATAGTCTGCCTCACTACTAGAACGAGCCACAATGTGTTGTTTCTTTGTTGTCCATGCCACGCGATTCGGGCCTACGAAAACACAAGCACCAGTTGTGGACAGCCAATCATCAGGTGACCCGACCCAATCTGCATCACAAAAATTCGAGAGTGTAGTATCTGGAGGCGCCTTAAAGGACAACCCTAAAAATGTCGTACCTTTCAGAAATCTAAAGATCCGTTTGACTGCTTGAAGATGAGATGTACGAGGTGCGTGCATGAACTGACAAACTTGATTGACGGCAAATGATAAGTCTGGGTGAGTAAGGGTAGCATACTGGAGCCCACCTACCATGCTACGATAGACCGAAGCATCTGTCAAAGGATCACCGTCTAAAGCAGACAGGTATGAACCGGGAGCAAGTGGAGTTGTAGACGGTTTGCATAGTTGCATATTGAACTTGTGCAAAAGATCAGAAATATATCGGGACTGATTTAAGAGAAGATGGGATTTGGTGCGCGTGGCCTCTATGCCAAGAAAGAAGTTTAGAGGTCCCAATCTTCTAGTTTCGAACATCGAGCAGATGGAATCAATCACAGAGTTAACAGAAGATGGAAGTGACCCTGTGACAATTATATCATCAACATATACCAATATAGCCACAATAGTACCTTGATGATGTCGAATAAACAAAGAACTATAAGCTTGACTATTAAAAAATCCAAGAGTGAGGAGGTAGTCATGAAGGCGATGAAACCAAGCACGAGGTGACTGTTTGAGTCCATAAAGAGCACGATGAAGTCGACAGATAAATTGAGGATGAGCTGGATCAATAAAACCTGGAGGTTGAGACATATATACCTCCTCATTTAGGATACCATTGAGAAATGCATTAGGAACATCCAATTGTTCGATAGGCCAGCTGCGTAAGTGAGCGAGAGTAAGTATGGTACGAATCGTAGCAGGTTTAATAACGGGACTGAATGTTTCTTCACAATCAACCCCTTCCTGTTGAGTATAACCCTATGCAACTAACCGAGCCTTGTACCGCTCTACCAAACCATCAGCCTTGCGTTTTATTTTATAGATCCATTTACTACCCATAATGTTATGCTTGGGAAGAGGGGGGACAAGTGACCACGTGCCATTCTTGTGGAGAGCTTGAATCTCTTCTTTTATAGCATGCTGCCAATGAGGGAATGAAGCTGCTTTTCGAAATGTACGAGGTTCAAAATTGGCAGAATCTTCATGAGTAGCACTAAAAGCAAAAGGATGCTTAGGACGAAAGGTGCCTGCCTTAGCCCAGGTGATCATAGGGTGTTGATTGAGGGGGACAACAGCTGTGGTGAGTAGAGACGAAGAGGATGAGGGGCTGCTGGTTGATTTCTCAATGGACCGTGAGCTGCTTGGAATAGAAGTGGGCTGGACAGGCCCTTTCGGTCCAACCCCAGAAGACGCAGCCTGCTCTAGATTGAAGGGAACTGGATCATGTGAAAAATAGGCCAAGAGAGAATTGTCCCAGGCGCTGATGTTGAAAACTTCGCTGCTGGATCAGATTTTGAAAATGGGATAGTAGCGGTGGGAAGTGGCCCAGGCGAAGTAGCTTCAAGAGGGACGTGAGATGGAGAAACATGCATTGTAATAGATGGATCCAAGAATGAATTTTGAGGAAGTAGTAGAGGAACACTACAAGAAAATCCATTTATTGCAACGAAAATTTGCAACGACAATATTTTGTCGTTGCAAAAAATATCTTTAGCAACTACCTTAAAGAGTCATTGCTAATGTTTGTTGCAATAAATGAAAATTTCACTTCCCTCCATTCCTTTTTGCGCGTGCCTCCCACAAATATTTGGGACAATTTTAAGTAACAAAATCACTCATTGCGAAAAATAGATAATACATATTGCAACGGGTGTCGACATTGCGAAAATTATTCTAAATTTATGACAACAACATAATTGTTGCAAAAGAAAGGAAAAAAATAAAAGAAAATTAAAAACCCCTTTCAAAATTATATACTAAAATCCTTCTATCAATTCATTTCACGCCCTCCATTCATTCTCAGGTGCACCGTCGAATCTCTCCATCTCTCTCTCTCTCGTCAAGCGGCCGCATCAATGAATCCATAAAAATCCTTTCAATTTATCTCTCTTCCTCCGGCGTCCGCCTCTCCGAGATCCCCCCACCGCAAACCCTAGCTTCTTCCATCTCCGTCAGGAGAGAGATTCCAGGGCGCTCTCTTTTGCTCTCTCTCCGCTCTGAAATGCATCTTCGATCCCGTCAATTTCCAGGTAACAACTCAGCAACGAATCTTGGTTTGATTAACTGATGTTTAATTTCTTATTATTCTGAAGGTTGCAGAAGGGATGGAAATACAATCGGTAGTTAAAGATGACAAACCTTGGTTTGGCCAGACTTTTAGTGAAGATATCAGCTATTTGATCGGTGGAGGAAATGTGATTAAGTCGCAAAAATCCCCGTTGATGCAAGTCACGAACAAAATGCAAATCGATCTCAATGTGACGAGTTCTAGCATGAAAAACAGGATTCTTTGACATGTGAAGAGGGGAAATATTGTCACAAAATAGACGAGGTGGGTAGAGCATAAGACCGAGTTCACGAAACACGTAGGAGAACCATTTTAGCTCGGCTGCTGTAGAGGATAAGGCATGATATTCTGCCTCACTACTAGAACGAGCCACAATGTGTTGTTTCTTTGCTGTCCATGCCATGCGATTCGGGCCTACGAAAACACAAGCACCAGTTGTGGGCGTAGATCATCGGAGTGACCCGACCCAATCTGCATCACAAAAATTCGAGAGTGTAGTATCTGGAGGCGCCTTAAAGGACAACCCTAAAAATGTCGTACCTTTCAGAAATCTAAAGATCCATTTGACTGCTTGAAGATGAGATGTACGAGGTGCGTGCATGAACTGACAAACTTGATTGATGGCAAATGATAAGTCTGGGCGAGTGAGGGTAGCATACTGGAGCCTACCTACCATGCTACGATAGACCGAAGCATCTGTCAAAGGATCACCGTCCAAAGCAGACAGGTATGAACCGGGAGCAAGTGGAGTTATAGACGGTTTGCATAGTTGCATATTGAACTTGTGCAAAAGATCAGAAATATATCAGGACTGATTTAAGAGAAGATGGGATTTGGTGCGCGTGGCCTCTATGCCAAGAAAGAAGTTTAGAGGTCCCAATCTTCTACTTTCGAACATCGAGCAGATGGAATCAATCACAGAGTTTACAGAAGATGGAAGTGACCCTGTGACAATTATATCATCAACATATACCAATATAGCCACAATAGTACCTTGATGATGTCGAATAAACAAAGAACTATATGCTTGACTATTAAAAAATCCAAGAGTGAGGAGGTAGTCATGAAGGCGATGAAACCAAGCACGAGGTGACTGTTTGAGTCCATAAAGAGCACGATGAAGTCGACAGATAAATTGAGGATGAGCTGGATCAATAAAACCCGGAGGTTGAGACATATATACCTCCTCATTTAGGATACCATTTAGAAATGCATTACGAACATCCAATTGTTCGATAGGCCAGCTGCGTAAGTGAGTGAGAGTAAGTATGGTACGAATCGTAGCAGGTTTAATAACGGGACTGAATGTTTCTTCACAATCAACCCCTTCCTGTTGAGTATAACCCTATGCAACTAACCGAGCCTTGTACCGCTCTACCGAACCATCAGCCTTGCGTTTTATTTTATAGATCCATTTACTACCCATAATGTTATGCTTGGGAAGAGGGGGGACAAGTGACCACGTGCCATTCTTGTGGAGAGCTTGAATCTCTTCTTTTATAGCATGCTGCCAATGAGGGAATGAAGCTGCTTTTCGAAATGTACGAGGTTCAAAATTGGCAGAATCTTCATGAGTAGCACTAAAAGCAAAAGGATGCTTAGGACGAAAGGTGCCTGCCTTAGCCCAGGTGATCATAGGGTGTTGATTGTGGGGGACAGCAGCTGTGGTGAGTAGAGACGAAGAGGATGAGGGGCTGCTGCTTGATTTCTCAATGGACTGTGAGCTGCTTGGAATAGAAGTGGGCTGGACAGGCCCTTTCGGCCCAACCCCCGAAGACGCAGCCTGCTCTAGATTGAAGGGAACCGGATCATGTGAAAAATAGGCCGAGAGAGAATTGTCCCAGGCGCTGATGTTGAAAACTTCGCTGCTGGATCAGATTTTGAAAATGGGATAGTAGCGGTGGGAAGTGGCCCAGGCGAAGTAGCTTCAAGAGGGACGTGAGATGGAGAAACTTGCATTGTAATAGATGGATCCAAGAATGAATTTTGAGGAAGTAGTAGAGGAACACTACAAGAAAATTCATTTATTGCAATGAAAATTTGCAACGACAATATTTTGTCGTTGCAAAAAATATTGTCGTTGCAAAAAATATCTTTAGCAACTACCTTAAAGAGTCATTGCTAATGTTTGTTGCAATAAATGAAAATTTCACTTCTCTCCATTCCTTTTTGCGCGCGCCTCCCACAAATATTTGGGACAATTTTAAGTAACAAAATCACTCATTGCGAAAAATAGATAATACATATTGCAACGGGTGTCGTCATTGCGAAAACTATTCTAAATTTATGACAACAACATAATTGTTGCAAAAGAAAAGAAAAAAATAAAAGAAAATTAAAAACCCCTTTCAAAATTATATACTGAGGTGGCGTTTGGTTCATAGGAAAACATGGGAATGGAATGGAAAATTTCCTTTTTTCCATTCCATTCCCATGTTTGGATGAATCATTTTAAAAAAAAAAATTCCATTGGAATGGATAATTCCATTCCATAATGGAATTCAACATTCCTTTTTAAAAGTGATGGAAAAGTTTTTTCCTTTGGGAAAGGAAAAAAAAAAAATTTTTTTTGACCAATGGAATGGAATGTTTTTTTTTTGCCTACCCTCCCCCCACCCCCTACCCCCACCCCCCACCCCCTACCCCCCCCACCCCCCACCCCCACGAAATTTTATTTTTTTTTTTGCCTACCCTCCCCCACCCCCCACCCCCACCCCTACCCCCACCCCCCACCCCCCACCCCCCACCCACCCCCACCCCCTACCCCCACCCCACCCCCACCCCCCACCCCACCTCCCACGAAATTTTTTTTTTTTTACTCATTTTGCATACCCCTACCTACCCCCCCCACCCACCCCCCTCTCCAAAAAAAATTTTTTTTTAAAGGGTAAATTGGTCATTTTATATGCTTTCATTCCATTCCTATAATTTGTATTTTCAAACCAAACATGATTTGTCAAGGAATTGAATGACAATTCCATTCCATTCCGTGCCAACCAAACGGAGGGGGTTGACCAGTTTTTTTCCATTCCAATTCCATTGACAATTCCATTCCATTGACAATTCCATTCCTTCACTTTTTTTCCACCGAACCAAACGCCCCCTGAAATCCTTCTATCAATTCATTTCACGCCCTCCATTCATTCTCAGGTGCACCGTCGAATCTCTCCATCTCTCTCTCTCTTTCGTCAAGCGGCCACATCAATGAATCCATAAAAATCCTTTCAATTTATCTCTCTTCCTCCGGCGTCCGCCTCTCCGAGATCCCCCCACCGCAAACCCTAGCTTCTTCCATCTCCGTCAGGAGAGAGATTCCGGAGCGCTCTCTTCCGCTCTCTCTCCGCTCTGAAATGCATCTTCGATCCCGTCAATTTCCAGGTAACAACTCAGCAACGAATCTTGGTTTGATTAACTGATGTTTAATTTCTTATTATTCTGAAGGTTGCAGAAGGGATGGAAATACAATCGGTAGTTAAAGATGACATCAGTGTCAAGGTATTGTGTTTATTTGCTATTTCGAATTCGATTAACGCTTTATTATCATGTATTTTGTGGTTTATTGCTGAAATTGGAGTCTAGATGGAAGTCTATGAAAATATTGTGGAAAACGTGTTTGATGTGTGAGATTTCGTTCGAGTCTCTTCAATTTTGTACTGAGTGTGATTCGGTTACTTCGAGTTTGTGTAGACTCGTTTGATGATATGCTAAGGCAGTGAAGAGACCGATGGAGATGTTTTGAAATTTCCGGAAATGATCAAGTACAGGTATACTAGTGATATACTTATATGATCTCATTAGTTTTTAAGAAAATAATTGTAAATATCTTCTCGAAGCAAATTATGACTTGTTTCCAACTGATTTCCTTATATATAGATGTGTTTCTTTTAGTGATTTTGTGATAAATGATGCAAGTCATTTAAGGTATGTTATTAGAGATTCATGTTTAAGTGGAAGAGATCGTTATGCCTAGGGTGAATTTTGGAGTCCAAACATATATTATTTTGAATAATATACACAATGGCCTAAAATGTTGATATCTAGTTCATCTAGAGTCTACAATGAGGAAGTTTCTCCATATTTTAAAGCGTGAAAGAGTTTGCTAAGTACAAGTTAGTGATTTCTTCTACGATTAATACAACAACAACAACAACAACAAAGCCTTAGTCCCAAAATAATTTGGGGTCGGCTAACATGAATCCTCATATGTTATCGTGAAAAAAAAATAAAAAAAAATAATAATAATAAAATAAAATAAAAAAAATAATAATAAATAAATAAATAAAATAATAATAATAATAATAATAAAAAAATAAAAAAATCAACCCCCACATGGATTTTTGCCCTCCACTTCGGCCTCTTTAACACCATACTTTCATCCACTCCAAGTAAATTCATATCATTTTCAATTACTCTAATCCAAGTTTGTTTGGGTCTTTCCCTACCCCTCGCCATTTTATCATTTCTCCACTGTTCCGGCCTTCTAACCGGTGCATCACTCGGTCTCCTTCTCACATGTCCAAACCACCGTAGACGATTTTCCCTCATTTTATCCTCAATGGGCGCAACTCCTACTTTACCTCTGATCACCTCATTCCCCAATCGATCATTTCTTGTATGACCGCACATCCATCGAAGCATACGCATCTCCGCCACATTCATCTTATGCACGTGACACTGTTTCACTGCCCAACATTCGGTGCCGTAAAGCAATGCCGGCCTAATTGCCGTGCGGTAGAATTTTCCCTTTAATCTATTGGGCATGCCGCGATCACATATAAACCCTGTAGCACTCTTCCACTTCAACCAACCTACTTTAATCCTATGAGCCACATCTCCATCTAATTCTCCATCCTTTTGGATAATGGATCCAAGATAGCGAAAAAACTCAGAAGCTTGGATAATATTTTCATCAAATGTGACCGCCCCTGCCTCCCTACTTCCAACTCTGCTAAACTTACACTCCAAATATTCAGTCTTGCTTCTGCTTAATCGAAAACCTCGAGATTCCAAAGTGTGTCTCCACAACTCCAATTTACTTTCAACACCCTCTCTTGTCTCATCAATCAGCACAATATCATCTGCGAACATCATACACTTTGGTATATCATCTTGGACTGACCTCGTCAATTCGTCCATTATCAAAGCAAAAAGAAAGGGGCTAAGGGCGGAACCTTGATGCACTCCAATCTTTATAGGGAACTCTTCAGTCTTCCCAACACTAGTATGTACATAAGTACTAACTCCATTATACATGTCCTTGATAATATCAATATATTTCTTTGAAACACCCTTCTTTGCTAATGCCTACCAAAGTACCTCTCTTGGCACTTTATCATACGCCTTCTCCAAATCAATGAAAACCATATGAAAATCTTTCTTTTGATCTCGATATTTCTCCATGGTTTGTCTCATAAGATATATTGCCTCCATAGTCGATCTTCCTGGCATAAACCCAAATTGGTTATCCGAAATATCCACAATTTTTCTCAGCCTTTGTGCAATCACTCTTTCCCAAAGTTTCATAGTATGGCTCATTAGTTTGATCCCCCGATAGTTGGCACAATCTTGGACATCACCTTTATTCTTATACAAAGGGATCAGAATACTCTTCCGCCACTCCAATGGCATTGTGTTAACTCTCCATATCTTGTTAAATAGCGTTGTTAACCAATCTACTCCCCTCTCCCCGAAACATCTCCAAACCTCAATTGGTATACCATCCGGTCCAACGGCTTTCTTCAATCTCATCTTTTTCATTGCCATTTCCACTTCACTCTTTCGAATTCTCCGCATAAAATCTCGATTAACCATACTCGAAGAGATATTTAAATCTCCAACATCCTGCTCTTGACCGCCATTGAACAAGTTATCAAAGTACGAACTCCATCTATCTTTTATCTCTTTATCCCCGACTAAAACTCTTTGGTCTACATCCTTCACACATTTAACCGTCCCAATATCTCGTGTCCTCTTATCCCTCATACGAGCTAGTACGTAGATGTCCTTTTCCCCTTCTTTTGTATCCAACTTATCATAAAGTTTCGATTCACCTTTGCTCTTGCGTCTCTTACTGCTTTCTTAGCATCTCTTCTAGCTTCCTTATACTTCTCATAGTTCTCGTCGCTCCTACATTTCCCCAATAATTTGTAGCATTCTCGCTTGCCCTTTATTGCTTGTTTTACTTCCTCGTTCCATCATGATGTGTCCTTACTTGGTGGCCCATTTCCTCCAGATTCTCCAAGGACTTCTTTCGCCACCTCCTTTATGGTATGTACCATCTTAGTCCAAGTCGAATCTATATCCATATCCTCCATATTATCCGCCCAAATACCGATATCGACCATCTTAGCTACAAATTTCGGTTGATTTTCCCCTTGAAGTCTCCACCACTTGATTCTAGGGTCTACCTGTGATTTTCTCTTCCTCGAAATTCTCTTACTTCGAAAATCAAGTACCACCAGTCTATGTTGAGTTGATGTGCTCTCACCCGGAACAACCTTGCAATCTGTATAACTCTTTCAACAAGTATTTCTTACTAAGAAGAAGTCAATCTGACTCGCATTACCTCCACTCCTATAGGATACCAAGTGAGATTCTCTCTTCTTGAACCAAGTGTTCATTATACTCAAGTCATATGCCAACGCAAAGTCCAGGATACTATTTCCTGCTTCATTCCTCTCTCCAAAACCAAAACCTCCATGTATGCTCTCAAAGCCATGTCGACTAGACCCCACATGTCCGTTCAGATCACCACCAATCACTAATTTCTCACCACTAGGTACTCGTTGCACTACCTCCTCCAAATCTTCCCAGAACACTTGTTTAATAGATGCATCCAACCCTACTAGTGGTGCATAGGCGGAAATAATAGTTATAATCTCATCACGTATCACCAGTTTAATGCCCATAATTCGATCACTCTTCCTGTACACTTCCACCACATCATTAATATACTCCTTATCAATAATGATACCCACTCCATTTCTACCCTTATCCTTTCCTGAATACCAAAGCTTAAAACCCCAAGGCGATATTTCTTTTGCTTTCTCTCCAACCTACTTAGTTTCCTATAGACACATTATGTGAATCTTCCTCCTCCTCATAACTTCCACCACCTCTGCTGATCTCCCTGTCAATGATCCAATGTTCCAATTTCCAAAGCGCATCCCACTACCCTTACACCTACCATGGACTAGCTTCTTTACCCGCACTCGTCCGCAATGCGGGAACCCTTGCATATTTGACACCACCCCCGTGCGAAGAGATGGCGCGTCGCTTCCGGGCGACGACCTAGCAACCTTTGCATACTTATCACTACACCCAGGTCTTTGAAGTGTAGCGCACCTTTGCATATTTGACACCACCCCCGGGCCAAGAGATGGCGCGTCGCTTTCGGGCAACGACCTAGCAACCTTTGCATACTTATCACTACACCCAGGTCTTTGAAGTGTAGCGCGTCGCTGCTGAGAAAACGCCCCAACGATATTCATATTTCGATTCATGTCATGTTAATGTGACAAAATTTTTACGCTGGCTCTCACATGCCTACCGCAACCCTCGCCCTTTATCCTGACTTGGGACAGGCAAAGATAAATCCTTGGTGGGTTTTTCTTCTACGATTAATACATGTTAAAATAATCATGTATGGATGTGAAGTTTGAGTATCTTATGTTGATGCACAAAATGCCTGTCGTCTGATGCATAATGCAGTTTGCTAGAGTAGTTTTTCCAAGTGATTGAAACTGAATCAACCAAAATGCATAAGAGGTTGAATTACAGAGTATTTATTGCTGCTTTACTCTATTGAAACTTTAATTTTTATTCAGTAGCCCACATTGCAAACTTGCTCTCAACTGAGCCTACTGATGGTATGTTTCTCTCTCTCTCTCTCTCTCTCTCTCTCTCTCTCTCTCTCTCTCTCTCTCTCTCTCTCTCTCTCTCTCTCTCTCTCTCTCTCTCAACTTCACCATTTAATGATTGACTACGTATTGATACCGTCAATAAGGTGTGAAATGATTTAATCTGTTTGCTTAATTATGAATCTCTCTTAATTCAACAGTTAAACTTGGTATTGGTGGCTTTAGGATGGGTGCTACATGTCACGACTCTAAACCTAGGCACTATTTTGGTCACGTGTTGAGCACGTGGGGGTGGGGTTCGTTGCATCTCATGTTAGGCATTATAGGGTAATTGGAATGGTTACGTGTTTATTTTGATATTTTGATAAATTACGTGATTTTAGATGTTAATAAATTTATTTCAATTATATAATGTCTAAATGGAATAAATAGGAAGTGTTGTAGTAAAGTTATAATATTTGAAATTTTAAATGAAAAGTTATAAAAAGTATTGAGGAGCTTGGATGTAAATATAAACCTAAGGTAGTTGATTGTAGTAAAGCCAACTTGGAGGAGCTTAGGTGTAAATTGGTTTATATAAATCTCAAAACCTTCTCCCAAAAGATTCATTCTCCCTCGGTTCTTCTCTTTCTCCCTACGTTCCTATCAACCTAGGGTTAACTTCCAAAAATCATCATAAATCATCCGTTGATCCATTCTTCATTTTGACTTCAAATAAACGCTCAGGGAGTCGAGTGGAACATTTATAGCCTATCAAAGTTTTTATTATTTCCGAAATATTTTGGTAAGTTATTATAATTTCTTTCAATAATTGTTTATACTATATATAATGATGATATTATGGTCATATAATTGGTTCTTGAGATTTTGGGTAAATTATTTGGCCTTTGTAATGAATGAAGTTTTGGGTTAGGAATGAGTAGGGTTGGTACATAGTTTGGTTCCAAGTGAAAGGGTGATATATATGTTACTTGGCTTGGTGGAAATATGTTATAGTGCTGGAACTTATATACTGAGGTTGAAATTGGGTTGGTTTGGTTGCTGCAAAGAAGCATGAACAGAAAGGGTCATTGTCCTTGCCTTGGCTGCTGATGAACATCTTCAGCATGAGTTTCTGGGCAAGGGCACGACTCATGCCCTGGAGCACGAGTCATTCCCATGCCTTTCACTCGTAGTAAGTAGTCGTGATAAATAGACCAGTCGTGCGGAATTGGGGCACGAGTCGTGCCCAGGGCTGTTCACAGGGTATCATTTTCCAACCTATTAAACCCTAATCTACCTAAAGTAATTGTAACTCCTCTTTGACTATAACTCTAGTACAACATTAGGACTTTACAATGGAGTCTTAAATGGTTCAAAATGATATATGGAAGGTCTTTAAATATGGTCTTGAAAATGGTTGGAAGGCCTTGTGAAACTTTAACCAAAGTTGATAAAAACTTGGTAAATTGATATGGAACCTTTATAGAAGGTACTCAATATTGTGTAATGAATATGTAGGGCTTACTTGTTATTCATTGTGGCCATTTTTGATTACATATTCATGGTTGGTTGTGCACATAGTGCATGAAATACATGTTGCACTACTTCATTGGTTTGAACATGAGTATTAGTACCATGTTGTTGGATTGTTGTTATTCAATAGTGTTTAAATATATGTTGCACTATTGTGATGATTTAACATGAGTAATATTACCATGTTATGTATTGATATCCCAAAGTGTGGATTTATTTTCAAGTATCTATTATGTTCTTGAATGTGTTTATATCAGCTGATTAGTGGGGGTATAATGGAATATGATCAATTATGAGAAATTGTTCCATAAGGTGATCAGATTACATTATACCTGTGACTATCCCCTTCTGTGGCCACAGATTGGGGTTGAATGCTTCTTTATCGAGCCAAAAGCCTTGCAGATAGCAGCGGTTCTTATATGTTTCTCCGCATTAGGAGTCTTATAAGACGTGAATATGCCTAAGCAGTTCACAAATGAGTGGAGTTTTACTCCCGACGTTGTACGACTTATTGTTCAGACGGAAAAGGTAAAATGAGGTAACGTAATGTGTTTACCGCTTTACCAATGTGATTATGAGCAACCTGTTTATGTGTTGCATATTATATGGCATATTATTGCATCCATAATAGCTTATTGAGATTTATTCTCACCCCTTCTCCCTTTACTGTTTTAGATCCCGCTGAGAAAGGAGGACCAGATCAGTGAGGCCGGAAAGGAGTTTGGATCGCGTACTTTTTGGGTTGTCAGGGTATGTATATGTTTTGGGGGAGTTGGAAGTAGTGGTGGAAATTATTCTTTTTGGGGAGATTTGTATATAAAATGTTTATAAAACATTTTCAGTGTGTTGGTGTTGTAATTAAGTATGGGATTGGTTTTCTTTCAAAGTTGGCTTTATAAGCCTTTACATTTGTAGTGGTTGTAACTAAAGCAGGTTGTGACTTTTCAATCATGGTTTATATACCACCTCCAAGTGGAGAGGTTATGTTGATTTGTTAAAGGTTGTTATACTTTCAAGTTAATTAATCAAAAAGTTTTTTATTTTTATGGAGGTGGTTTGGGACCCTCCAGCTTGGGGCACGAGTCTATAGGTCCCGGGTTGGGGAGGCCCCACACTACAACTGCCCTTTACTCTGCAACTTGCTTTGCACAGGGTAAATATGGGAATGGTAACTCTTACCTTGTTAACTTGAGGACAATTGTTGGCCTAAGTGGTTGGCTTCCTGGTTCAAGGTACTGTATTACCTATACAAACAATCACCTCTTCCTTTCTATACCCATATATTATTGTATACAATATTAACTACCCTGAACCTGCAAGAGTTTGAGAAACAAGATAGAAGGATCAAACGAGGCTGCAAGACAAGCTGCATCCTTGCCAATTTTGCTTTGTCATGGAGTTTGTACGTACTTTTTCTTTTCTTTATGGTCCATTATTATTCATTTTTTATCAGAAAAGTAAAAAGAAAATGATGAGCCAGGTGTTTATTTAAAACTTCCGTTTCATTGCAGGTGATGAAGTTGTACCTTACAAATATGGAGAGAAGTCAACAAGGTCATATATGTATATCTATGTATATACTTATTTATAATTCTTGATTGTTCTCCTATTGGAGAGTTTATGCTAATGATAATGATAAGTTGGACAGCTGATGTAGGGGAATATGGGGTCTTGATCTTGATACAATGGCCGGATATGCGATTGAATCGTGTATAATCCACTTTCCGAATAAAGTATTTCGACCCTTAATGCCTGGGTTACACAAAATCTTTATTGGGATAAGACAATCACACAATTTGTTTTCTAGGCAAAGAGAACAAATCAAAACTTGAGAATTGTTTGCTTTCGTTATTGTTGTAATTCACTCTTGTGTTTTTCATGTATGTACAACTGAGATCAATCCCTGTATATATACAGATGGAGAGGTATTAGTTAAAGGGTACAATCAAGAGACATGACTTTAGCCAAGCAATGTGTCTCTTCATTTTGAAAAGGCATCTCGTACAGAACCTGCAGTAGTGTCTTATGAATCGCACGGCCGTGCTTTGTTCATACTTGATCGACAAAAGAGCTACCCTTTAACTTTTACTTCTATATCGAGGTTGACTTCGTTTTAGCTCAAACGAGTGTGTACTCCACACTTTCCCTTACTCGTATCCGAGTCTAATACGAATCACATTGATCTCTTAGTAAATCACCATTACAATAAAACAAGTTGATGACACTAAAATCACCAACAAATCCCCTCCATTTTAGTGTAATCCTTTGATTTACTAAACTGTATAAATAACGAAACAAACGAATGCATAAATGAAAATGTCTTGCGATTGAATTTTCATCTTAGTATAATACACATTTCAAATACTCGAGAATCGGGGTGTCGTAACGATTGAACCCGTCAACTCATATGAATACTGAAGATACTATACACATAAGTTCGGTACAATTCTCTTTGTTTAATCTTGACACTATTACAAGCCATGTGTCCATATCCATTAGTGAACATATAGGAAGCCAAGTCCTAGCTTCTTGAAGCGGCAAAACTTCAATGTCCACATAGGTAGTTCCTTTTAATCTTGCACACTGCATTTGCAATTTTTCAAAGGAACTATTAAGAAGATATTCTTCAACCTAACCTTTACTTGCGGTCGAACACATACCTTGGGAAAGATAATAACATGTGTTCCAATCTCCAGCTGCGAGCTTTCCACATTGAATTCAAGCTTCTAACGTTGTATTAGAAGGGAATTGGGTATCTCACAATTAGAGGATTAAATGGACTTTAATCCCGTTCCCATTCTGCGGAGACTTTATTTACCAAGTCTCCGGCTAACCCCCGTTAAGTGGTCGGCCAAATTTTGTTGCGACCGAACCAACTCAACTGATATCACACCATTCATGATTAACTCCCGAATCATACTATGCTCCCGACACCCAAGTGTCTAGACTTGCCATTATAAATACGACTATAGGCCCTAGCCAAGGTGGCGCACTATCACAATGGATAGACATTGGTGATATCGGTTTTGGCCATAATGGAATCTCATATATCAAGTTCCGAAGCCACTCCGCTTCTTTTCCAGCAGCTGACCAATGCTACAAACTCGATTCCATTGTAGAATGTGTAATACATGTCTGCTTTTTGGAAGCCCAAGAAATGGCACCTCCTCCAAGTAAGAACACCCAACCACTAGTAGAAGATGAATCTTCTTGGTTGATCCAACTAGCATCGGTATAACCTTCTAATATAGAAGGATGTCCACTATAACACAAACCATAGTCCATAGTACCTTTTAAGTACTTGAACACCCTTGTTATAGCATGCCAATGCTGTCTACTAGGATTACTAGTGAACCTGCTCAATCTTCCAACTGCATAAGCAATATACGGTCGAGTGGCCGTCATAGCATACATCAAGCGCCAATGGCTTTTGAGTATTCGAGTGTGACACGGAGTTTACCAGTATTTGATACAAGTTTCTCAGTAGGATCCATGGGAGTACTAACTTTGGAACAATTATCACAATTAAACCTCTTGAGAATTTTCTCAATATAATGAGATTGTGATATTGCAATTCCCTTGTTCATCCGTTTAATCTTTATACCAAGAATTACATCGGCTTCTCCCATGTCCTTCATCGAAAACTTTGATGACAAAAACTTTTAGTTTTATCAACTACATTTTGGTCTGCCAAAAATTAACATGTCATCTACATATAGGCGAGATGATTACACCTTTACCGGATTCATCAAATCTCGCTATATACACATTTGTCGGATTGATTTAATACAAAACCATTCGACAAAACAACCTCATCAAACTTTTGATGCCACTTTGTTTAGGTGCTTGCTTTAGCCACATACAATGACTTAATTAACTTACATACCTTATGCTCATTACCTGGCATAACAAATCCTTCAAAGTTGTTTCATATACACTTCTTCTTCCAAATCACCATTTAAGAATCTTTGTTTTGACATCCATTTGATGGATCAATAGATTACGAATAGCCGCCAAAGCTATCGAAATCTAATAGTAGTGATACGATTTGCATAGCCAGGGTGCATAGGTATCGAAGTAATCGATCCCTTCCTTTTGTCTAAAGCCTTGGATTACCAATCGAGCTTTAAACTTGTCAATAGTTCCATCGACTTTCATCTTCTTTTTGAAGATCCATTTGCACCCCAAAGGTTTACGTACGGTGGTAAATCGAGACAAGACCCATGTATTATTTTCCACAATAGAACCAATCTCATCATCGATGGCTTCTTTCCAAAACCGGCGTCTCGAGATTTTATTGCTTCATCATAGGTTCTTGGATCCTCCTCTATACTATAACAAAGTAAGAGTATTGAGATTCAATTTGATCTCTTGATCCCATAACTAAATATAGTTGAAAATCGTAACCATATGATTTAGCTTTCCTTACTCTTGTACTCTTACGAGGTTCGGGTGTCTCACTTTGTACATCAATTGAATGATCATCCATTTGAGATTCAGCCGATATTGGTATAATATCCTTGGGTCTAGGTATCGAAGAGAAACGATTCTCATTAAAGATTGCATCTCTTGATTCTATAATTGTGTTTATAGAAATGAATTCATTAGGTTCTATAACATAAAACCTATATGCCTTGGAATGCTCAGCATATCCAACAAAGATGCAATCAATACCTTTTTCTCCCAACTTTTTCCTTTTAGGGTCCGGAAGTCTAACCACGGCCCTACATCCCCAAACTCGCAAAAATGTCAAGTTTGGTCTTTTCTTATACCAAAGTTCATATGGGGTAATCTTGTTCCTTTTATTAGGAACTCTATTCAATAGATGACAAGCCGTTAACATGGCTTCACCCCAAAACCCGTCACTCAAGCCTGAGTAAGACAACATGGCGTTAACCATTTCTTCAAGAGTTCTATTCTTCCTTTCAGCCACACCATTTTGTTGTGGTACATAAGGAGCCGTAGTCTCATGAATTATCCCTACGGATTGGAAATATTTAGGATCATAATATTCACCACCTCTATCCGTACGTAAGGTTTTAATCAAGCCATTAAGTTGAAGTTCAACTTCAGTTTTATAAATTTTAAATTTATCTAGGGCTTCATCTTTTGCATGCATCAAATAAATATAGCAAAACCTAGAGGCATCATCTATAAAAGTGACAATATACTTTTTATTGCCTAAAGATGGAGTTGCATGAAAATCACATAAATCACTATGTATCAATTCAAGTTTTACTGTAATTCCTTGTAACACTTTTAAAAGGTTTCCTAGTGATTTTTGTTAACATGCAAGTATTACACCTTTCCGTATTATTATCAATAACAGGAATCAAACCATCTTTGGACATTTCAAGCATTCTTTTATAGTGCACATGTCCTAACCGAGCATGCCATAATGAGGAATTAACAACAACGAGAGGAAGTCATATAAAACGGAACTAGAGTTAACGGGAATTTTATTCAAATTCAACATAAACATCCCATTGTTATAATAACCAAATCCTACAAATACACCCGACTTCGATAAGATATACTTATCGGATTCATAAACTTGTTTATAACCACACTTGTTCAAGACGGGACCGTAAATTAAATTCTTACGAAGTTTAGGTACATATAAAACATTAAACAAAGAAATCGTTTTTCCCGAACTAAATTCCAATACCACACTTCCTCTTCCTTGAATAGGAGCGGAATGGTCATCACCCATGTAAAGGACAGATCCGTCTTCCATTGGTTCGTATGTCTTAAACCAACAACGATCTTTACAAACATGAGCAAAGTGGCACGGAATCAATCCACCACGCAATAGCATCATCCCGCACATAAAATGCCTCGTAAATTATTGAAACAGAATTTTTAATAAATCTGTTCCAACTATGAATTAAATTCTGACCTTGGTTTTGAGAATGGTCCTTAGACCCCTTTCCCGAACCACTTGTGCTTGCGCCTTTCTTGTTGTTTCCAACACGACAATCCTTCTTAAAGTGACCAGATTTGCCACACTTCCAACAAGCCAATTTAGGCTTCTTGTTGGGACCAGAACCATTGTCATTGAAACTACGTTTCTTTCCTTTGTTTTTATAGTTTCCACCCTCATCAATCATATTGATCGAGGGTCCAACAACTTCTTTTCCTTTGCCTTTGTCATCTTCTTGCGCCCTAAGAGATTCCTCTATGCGCAAGTGACTTCCAAGTTGAACCAAAGATAGATCGTCTTTACCATGTTTCAAGGTGTGTTTGAAATCCTTCCAGGAGGGAGGCAATTTATCAATCACACTTGAAACAGATATTGACTCATCCATCTTCAATCCATGTTGTGTATATTGTCCAAGGATTCTAAGGAGTTCATTGAACTGTTCCATGACAGGTCTTGAATCGACCATTTTGTAATTATTAAAATTACTCACAAGGAACTTCTTACTAGAAGCATCCTCTGCCATGTACTTGGATTCAAGAGAATCCCATAACTCTTTAGCAGATTCCTCATTTTGATAGATGTCAAAGAGAGAATCAGACATACCGTTTAATATGTGTCCTCTGCAGATGTAGTCGTCGTTTTCCCACTTTGATCTACGTCTGATTGCCTCCAAGTTGTCATCTTCAAGCAATTCTGGAATTGGAGTAGATAGAACATACACCACCTTTAATGTTGTCAAAAGGAAGTGCATCTTCTTTTGCCAACGTCTGAAGTCTTGCCCTTCAAACTTGTCTAGCTTTCCAAACTTGTTCGTCATCTCCTTCAAAGTACTTCCACCAGCCATGAGTATCACCAAATACTTTATTCGTTTGTAGGGGAATATGGGGTCTTGATCTTGATACAATGGCCGGATATGCGATTGAATCGTGTATAATCCACTTTCCGAATAAAGTATTTCGACCCTTAATGCCTGGGTTACACAAAATCTTTATTGGGATAAGACAATCACACAATTTGTTTTCTAGGCAAAGAGAACAAATCAAAACTTGAGAATTGTTTGCTTTCGTTATTGTTGTAATTCACTCTTGTGTTTTTCATGTATGTACAACTGAGATCAATCCCTGTATATATACAGATGGAGAGGTATTAGTTAAAGGGTACAATCAAGAGACATGACTTTAGCCAAGCAATGTGTCTCTTCATTTTGAAAAGGCATCTGTACAGGAACTGCACGGCCGTGTCTTATGAACTGCACGGCCGTGCTGTTCATACTGATCAGCAAAAAGAGCTACCCTTTAACTTTTACTTCTATATCGAGGTTGACTTCGTTTTAGCTCAAACGAGTGTGTACTCCACACTTTCCCTTACTCGTATCCGAGTCTAATACGAATCACATTGATCTCTTAGTAAATCACCATTACAATAAAACAAGTTGATGACACTAAAATCACCAACAGCTGAAAACTTCACTTTCAAGATAATGGGTATCCATCAATCATCAAGAAATACATAAACAATTATTGAAATAAGAGAAAGATATTATCTTTTTTACCAAATTGGATTGTTCTTTCAATTTTTTCAGTAATATTCTATAGTTGTAGTCTTTTGGGTGTTTTACTTTATTTAAATGGCACCACCAGCATTAGATTCTCTCTATAATGTTGTAAATCCAGAGCCCTCCATGCTTGGTTACTGAATAAATTTTGCTCTCTGTGTTCTTCTGCTTTGATTCCTCCCTTCCCTTTCTTACTGCTTGTGAAAAAGATTACTCGCTTTTACCCTCCTTTTCATGCATGTTTTTCTCCCTTTTCATGTTTTTGGCACCTTATGCAGCTTGTTCACACATTCATAGTCCTTGCTAGTGTTGAATATTCACCTGTTTCTATTCCATTTTCCTAAGTCTTGTCAATTATTTTGCCTATAAATGGATATTTCCCTCAATGCTTTTTCTTCATTGCAGCAACACTTCTCCTTAGAAATTACTACATCAGGTGGTGTACTCTTAGTTAGTGCATTTGCATTTTCTCCAAAAAAAAAAAAACAGCCAAGAGGATGAGTTATTCGAATTCTTCTACAGGTTCTGGTTAGTTTTGAATTCTTAGCTTTTGTTTGATGATTGATGCATATATAGCGTTTGATGAATTTACTAAATGATTCAGGCAATAGAACAGCTAGAAAAGCTTTTGAGTTTGGAAGGACGTACGTGGTGAGGCCAAAGAGTAAGCACCAAGCTACAATAGTTTGGCTGCATGGCCTTGGCGATAACGGCTCAAGGTAAATTTAAATGCTATTCCATTCTTTCCTTGTAAAATATGCCCTTCTTATCATTGTTCTAAATGTAAGGATATGTTTCAATTTACCTTTGAGCTTTAACGCTTGTTAGGGATCACTTCTTGCGGAGTGGTCATTACTTACTCATCTTTCTTCTTGTTTGTGCTCTCGTATTCATCGAAGTTTTTTTTTTTTTTTTTTGCAGATTAAATGGATATGCCCAACTGCTCCTACTCGTCCTGTGGCTCTACTTGGAGGATTCCCCTGCGCTGCATGTAAGACTGAAAACAGAACTCTGTTAAAAGGAATAATGTACTATTGTCTGATGCTCGTGAAACTGATTGAAGAAGAATTTACATTATGTACCAGGGTTTGATGTTGGAGAGCTTTCAGAAGTTGGCCCTGATGATATAGAAGGCTTAGATGCTTCAGTAGCCCACATTGCAAACATGCTCTCAACTGAGCCTGCTGATGGTATCTCTCTCTCTCTCTCTCTCTCTCTCTCTCCTTCACCACTTGTATATTCCTATTAATATCTTTACTGATGGAATCTCTTCCCATTTAAACAAAAAATATGCTTCATTTTCTTGAAACCCTCATGCTCTGTTAGTTAGCTGGCCTCTTTGCTTTTCATCTCCACTGTATTTACTTTGAATGGGTTGCTAACTCATGCAAGTGGCTTGAAATGTCATGTGACTCCATTTGCTTGAAACCCATATTCGTTTAACATGATCCATATACTGACATGTGACTCCATTTTCTTTTTGAACTCAGTTGAAGTCAAACTTCACCCCCTTCCTTTACAGATGAATGATGTTGGAATTTTCTGGGTTAATGTTTTCATGGCTCGTTGTAGGTGCATGCTGCTTTACCACGCTTGGTTCTACATCTTCATGATGATCTTAGTGTATGACGAGTTTGTCGGGTAATGTCTTTTTAATGATGTCCATCTCTTTTGCTCCCCTGATTGAGATGGAAGGGATGTTATCTCTATTTGAGACACATCGTTTTAGTTCTGACTATAGGTATGTATTAAAGGTCTAAAGGATATGTATATATGGTTTCATATTGATCGAATGAATTTGTTTATGCAATCGAAGTTATTGAAAAGTATTCTTTGTGTCTAATATAGGAGTGACTATCAAGACTTACTGAGAGATCTCTCAAGACTATTTACTCAATATTTGGCTCCCAGGATGGACACTTACATGGCGTCAGTAATACAGGTTTTGGTTTCCATATTTGAATGAGTTATAATTTCAAATCATTAAATACCTCTACCGGGTTCCAATTGTGATCTTCTCAATGGATGTGTTCTATAATTGTTCTACTTAAACGCCTTTTGGGGTTCACTGATGGTGAGTGAATAAGAAGATACTCAAACTTCATATTCTAACTAAGCACAAGTCACCAATTGCTTCTACAATTTTGTTAATCTTAAACCAATCATGTACGAATGTGAAGGTTGAGTATCTTATTTTAATGCACAAAATGCCTCTCACCTGTCACACAATGCAATTTGCTAGGGCAGTAGTTTTTCTAAGAACTTGGGTCCAAATTGCAGCCTAAGTTATTGAAACAGAATCAATCGAAATGTATAAAAGTTTGAATTATTTGTTACAGCTTTACTTTATTGAACTCTTAATGCTCGTGTGATTTGCTGATGGTTAGTGAATAATGAGATTTTCTTAGAAATATACTTCGTTAATTTTCTGTAATCAAAGGGGATTGAAGGATTCAGATGTAGACAGTTTTGTTGAAGATGTGCTTGTGAATGGCAAACCGTGGGCTTCTGGAATACAGGAGGTACTGACAGGCTCGCACATAAATGTGTGTGCTCATAGTTGTCGAGATAAAAGGTGTGGTGTTTGCGGACCAGCTCTGATTGAAAAGTTTAAGGAGGAGATTGAACTGAAGGGGTTGAAAGATCAGGTAGTTGTGAGTGCTTGTTCGCACGTTGGTGGCCACAAATATGCAGGCAACTTGATTATTTTTAGTGCAGATGCAGATGGGAAAATCACCGGTCATTGGTATGGCTAGTTTTATTTTCACATTGCTTTCTTGTTTTCCTTTTTCCTTTTTCCTTTTTTTACTTTGTACCTTGTACTCTGTACTCTGTACTAATGATTATCAAATAATGCTGTAAAAATGTTACTCATTGTTTGGCATATCTCCTGTTATTTTTTCTATTCAGGTATGGTTATGTTGCCCCCAGTGATGTGCCAGAATTGCTTGATCAGCATATAGGCAAGGGCAAATTATTAAACGTATTTGGAGGTTTGTGTATTCCCTGCTCTGTCTGTTCGGTTTGATTAGCTGTTGTTTGTTGAATGCAGCTACAACTTAGTAAGAGTTATGGAGCTGGATGTTTTGAACGTCTTTGGAGGTTTGTGTATTCCTTTCCTTGAAATGACCAAACAAGGTTGTTTTGAGTGCTCAGTTAGTGTTTTTTATGCTAAGTTTTTGCATTCTGCATCTCGAAGCAAGGGTGACTGCAATATCATGTCAGTAGCTCATGGGCAAATGCACAGTTAACTCAGTAGATCTTCCTGATGGAACGTCGTTGATGAGTGGGGTAATAATTTTAATTCCTCTATTATGCTGAAGTCAACTCGACCTACAGATGGTCTGATTAATTTTGATTATAATAGTCCAAAACTGTGATTAAACATTTAATGTTGGCATTTTATGCAGGTGTTTGTTGAGAGATGCAAATACCTTGAGGAGAGCAAATGTGTGGGAATATGTGTGAATACATGTAAGCTCCCGACACAGGTTAATTGGTTCTTGGACTTGGATCTAGCAAATGTTGATAGACCTCTTGTAGCATGGTTAGTTTAGCATTTGATAGAAGGGTCAAGTTTTGGCATTATGTAACTGCTCTAGGCATTCTTCAAAGATGATATGGGGGTTCCTTTACTGTCACGTAAATGTAACGAAATCTTTATCGCTCCATACTTTGTTGTAGATATGAATTGCCATATTCAATCCTTTTTTGCGTGTTAGTTCAGGATTGACGATTTGATCTAATTGCTTGGATTCCAGCTCCTATGTATGAATTGCCATATAGAAGCTTGAAGTTTATGGAGGTGATAGTTTTTGCATGTTGAAGCTAGCTAGGAAGATTGTGTATGCTTTTGTTTGATTTTGTTTGAATGTTAAAGCTACAATTTGTAACAAATACTATAATACGGTGATGGATTTGGTATGCAGTTATTTGGATATAAAATATTTGTTATTACAAATCTTTTGTTGAAATAATTTTTTTTGTTAAACTGAAATATAATACCAGGTTATGATAAAAAAAAAAACAAAATTCATTTCTCTGTTGCTGTATATTGATTTTTTGCAACGAATTATTCTGTTGATGTAAATACCATCCTTTGCAACTTACTATCTTTTGCAGCGACTAATGTTGTTGTTGTACATATTATCTTTTGCAACGACTTATATTGTTGTTGTAAATACTATCTTTTGCAACAACTTATGTTGTTGTTATACAAATTATATTTTGCAACGACAGATATTTAGCAACAACATTAGTCGTTACGAAAATATATATTTTTTGCAACAACAAAAGTCGTTGCAAAACCCTAAAGCTACGCCATTCCCGCAACAAGCCTGCAATGACAAATGTCGTTGCAAAAAAATAATTATTGCAACGGTATGCTATTTTTTGCAACGATATTTGCTGTTGCAATAAATGAATTTTCTTGTAGTGGAACTAAGAGTGGACCTGGAGCAACTGATTTGACGTGTACCTGCGATAGTGACGAAGCAGGAACATCATTAGAAAATGATTGAACAGGGTAATAAAAATGACTCGTCAAATAACACATGACGAGAAATATAGATCTGCCCAGTCAAAGGATTGAAACAACGGTACCCTTTTCTCATTAAATCGTAGCCTAAAAATACATACGGTGTAGATTTAAGCATGAGTTTGTGTTTGTTGTAGGGAACAAGGTTCAGAAAACATGTACACCCAAAAGTCTTAAGAAACTTGTAGTCCGATTTTCGTTTTCACAATTTTTCATACGGAGAAATATACTTGAGTTGTCGCATGGGCAACTGATTTATAAGAAAAACTGCAGTAGAAAATGCTTCCAACCAAAATTTCTCGGGAACATGAGATTGTGCAAGTAAACATAGACCCATTTCATTTATATGACAGTGTTTCCTCTCAACGACACCATTCTGTTAGGGTGTGTAGGGACAAAAAGATTTGTGACCAATTCCATGTTTAATCAAGTAAGCAGCAAATTGTCTATTTATGAACTCTCCTCACCCATCAGTTTGAATAGTTTTAATAGTATGTATAGCCGAAATTTTCCGTGTTAGCTGATTTTCAATGAGAGTTTTAAAGACACTAAAAACGGGAAACACATACGATTTGTGAAATAAAGGAAATAACCATACATAACGAGAAAAATCATCTACTATAGATAAATAGTATTTGAATCCAGAAACAGACGGAATGGGGGAAGGTCTCCAAACATCCAAATGAAGTAAATCTAAAGGTTTTGCAGAATTAAAAGAACGAAGTTGAAATGGAAGATTACAAGATTTGCCTAACGGGCAAACATGACACATCTCCCCACATTGAAGAGGATCGCTAGCCGGAATCCTCACTTTATTGACTAGACAATGCAAAATATGAGACGAAGGATGACCTAGATGGGCATGCCACGTAGAGGATGAGGCACGCTCCCTAATTAATGCCAAGGAGTTGATACTACCAGAAAAACAGGTTTTAGCGGTGAAAATTTTCGTCGCTAAAGCCAAATTTCCGTCGCTAAAATTAAACAGCGACGGAAAAATTCCGTCAGTGATCCGCCGCTATCGTCCCGCCGCTGGGTTCCGACGGCTCAAATTTCGCCGGTATATTTTGATTTTACCGACGGAATTAATTCCGTCGGTGATTTTTTGACATCAGCGACGGAATTTTTCGCCGTTAAATCAATTTAATTTAATTAAATTTTCATTTCAGCGACGGAATATTCCGCCGGTGAAATAAAAATTTAAATTAAATTTTAATTTCAGCGACGAAAATTCTCGTCGCTGAAATAAAAATTAATTAAATTAAATTATTTTCAGCGGCAGAAATTTCCGTCGCTGGAATAAAAATTAATTAAAATAAATTAATTTCATCGGCGGATATTTTCGTCGCTGAAATTAATTTGTTTTAATTAATTTTTATTCCAGCGACGGAAATTTCCGCCGCTGAAAATAAAAATTAAAATTAAATTAAATTAAAATTAATTGATATAGCGACGGAAATTTCCGTCGCTGGAATAAAAATTAATTAAAATAAATTAATTTCAGCGACGGAAATTTCCGTCGCTGATAATGAAATAAATTTAAAAAAATAATATAAAATATCAATTAACCAAATTTTTTGTACCTGATATAACAATTCAATTTATAAAACTAAAACTATAAAACTAAAAACCAAATATCAGCGTACCAAACTAAAGACTAAATATCACCGTACCAAATCGGGAGGGGGGAAAGGGGGAGGGGAGAGGGGAGGAGGGGAGGGGAGGAGCTCCCGCAGGTACCAAATATCTCAAATGTTTACAAACAAGTATAAAATAGTACAAACAAGTCTAAAATAGTCCGTAATCAACTCGGGGGAGGCTGGAATTCCAGTCAATTTTTTAACATTTCCAGTTAGTTTTTTAACGTTTTCAGTTAGTTTTTCAAAATTTCAGTTAGTTTTTTGAAATTCCAGTCAATTTTCTAACATTTCATTTAAATTTTTTAATGTTTTCAGTTAGTTATTTTGTTAATTAGTTCTACAAATAATTAAAAATTAAATTTTGTAATCAGTGACAGAATATTTTCGTCGGTGATTAATTAAACAAAATTAATTAATCACCGACGGAAATATTCCGTCGCTGGTTTTATTTAAAAAAAATAAAAAATATTTAATTTTTACCGACGGAATTATTTCGTCGCTGATTAATTAAAAATAATTAAAAATTAAATATTATAATCACCGACGGAATTATTCCGTCGCTGATTAAAAAAAATAAAAAAATAATTACTTTTCACCGACGGAATAATTCCGTCGCTGATATAGAGATAGCGACGGAATATTCCGTCGGTAAAGTTGACGCCAATTTAGTGGCGGTAAATAAACGAATATTCGAAGAATATTCGTTTTAGCGACGGAAATAAATTCCGTCGCTAAATTTGACGCCAAAATTATTCTGTCGCTATTCAGCGACGGAAGCGTCACTAAAACACCAGTTTCTGGTAGTGTGATGCGAGAATTAGGCACAAAAGTCAATGTATAGAGGTCGCCCGTATTACTGCCAGAAACAATAATCCTCCTGGTACGAAGGTCCTTCACACAAAACCCAAAAGCCGTTAGTTCAAAGAAGCAATTATTGTCAAGACAAAATTTGCGAATAGAGAGTAACGAATGACTAATTTTGGGGACATGTAAAAAATTATTCATGGAAAAGGTATGATTATTGGTTGAAAAAGAAGTAGAACCAACATTAGCAATGGGAATAGAAGAGCCATTTGCTACTGTAATGAAATCATTACCTGAGTAAGGGGAATACTGCTGCAGGACATCCGGAGTGGATGTCATGTGATTAGTCGCTCCGAAATCAAGAACAAATGAAACGGGAGCCATGGGCGAAGAACTAGCATAAGGAAAACTCGGATTGGGATTGTAATGTGAAGTATAAGCAAAATTACCTCGTTGATAACAGGTATCAGCCTCGTGTCCATTCTTATTGCAGATCTGAAATTTTTTGACATTAGGATCCGGGCTCAAAAAAGGGTTTTGTGGAGTATAGGGAACCGGGGCTGTGGGTTGTGGACGAAACTGGGGTGGTATGGCAGTAGGTTGGAAGTGTGGTGGAGTGGGTAAAATGCCACGGCCTTGGTTCCTATTTTTGTTCCTGCTTTTATTCTGACGCCCACCCCTTCTGTTTGTGTTTGGCATAAAAAAGAACCCACCCTGCTGGGGTTGACCACTAGGTCGAAACCCACCCTGATGGTTATGAAGTGGTGTGGTCGAGTGATGGGGAGAAGGGATGGTGGGTGTGGGTTTTTCTGGGGCTTTAGTGGCTGTAAGTGCACTTAGACTAGGCTGGTGTGAGGAAGAAAATTTCTTTTGAAGGGCTTCCTCCTGGAGGAGGAGGTCTTTAAGATCATCAATTGTGGTATCACCTTTAGAATTTTGGGTAGTAATGAATTCTTTGTATGTGTGTCCTAACCCACCGAGGATACGGCTACATAGGGTATGGTTAGAGACCGCCTCACCCGCATGGGTAAGAGAATAAGAAATGGTTTTAGCACGAAGAACATAATCTTGAATGGACATACTAGGGGATAAAGAGAGATCATGTAGTTCCTCTTGGAGTTTTTGAATATGTATGGCGGAAGCTACCCCAAATTCTTTGGGTAGAAGATCCCAAGCCTCGGGTGCGGAAGAACAATGATTCATATGAGGCTAAACTTCGGCTGTTACAGTTACCTTGATCCATCCAAGGACAAATCTGGAGGTGTGTGTAAAGGCTTCAAATTCAGGGTTTGGGGTGCTGGCAGGAGAAATAGTGCGGGGTGGTTGATTTTTGTCGGACACGACATGAGTGAGAGAATGGGTTTCAAGCATGGAGAGAAAGAGAGAACTCCAGTTTTGGTAGTTCTCATTGGATAGTCTGCAATGCCCCATATACGATTAGACATTGAAGTGAGTTGGGAGGCCGTAATTATTTAAGGATAGGTTACCTTGCCCTGAACCGTTGGAAGCCATGGTGTTGGAGGATTTGTTGGACTCGTCACCCATGGCTTTTAGATTGCTCTGATACCATGAACGAATAAACACCTGCAATGGTTAAAAGAAAAGAACACACACAAGAGAAGAAAGAGATAGAACCGAGAGGGAGAGAGATAACACGGCAGTAGTATTTTGAATAGAACCCAACTTAGGTTTTTCCTTATGGATTCATTCCAATATATAGAAACTGTACCAACCTAATTACAAGGAAAAGAAAATATATGCTTACTATAATTCCTAGAATACAGTTAACAAATTAGGGAAAGGACACAATATGGACAATATATTTAGATGATATGGGAGTCTTGGAATAGATCCTGTGAGTCATGGGACTCACTTCACGTAATTCCGCTTTCACAATAAACCTCCTTCGCATTACTAGTATATGCGGCTAACATCTAGTACCGCCGTCAACAACACCCTCTTCCCCACCAGTCAAACATGCCCACCGCCGTTCTCTTCACTACAAGAAAAATGGCTTTTCCCGGCACTTTTAATCCGACACTTAATTTTGTGCCACCAATTTTCGGCACTTTTTTAATAAGTGCCACAAATTTCCGGCACTTTTCAGAAAATGCCACAAATATCCGGCACTTTTTTAGAAGTGCCGCTAATTTCCGACACTTTTACAAAAGTGCCGCTAATTTTTCGGCACTTTTTTAAAAGTGCCGCTAATTTTCCGGTACTTCTTTAAAAGTGCCGCTAATTTTTCGACACTTTCTTAAAAGTGCCGCAAAATCCGGCACTTTTGAAAAAGTGCCCCTAAATTCCCGGCACTTTTGAAAAAGTGCCGCTAATTTCTGGCACTTTTACAAAAGTGCCGCTAATTTTCCGGCACTTTCTTAAAAGTGCTGCTAATTTTTCGGCACTTTTTTAAAAGTGCCACGAATTTTGAAATTTTGACGAAAGTGACGCTAATTTCTTACACTTTTAGTAATTAGTTTGCAGTTATAGTAGTATAGTTTAGAATATGAGTTTAGGGGCAGATATATGATTTTAAAAAATTAAAAAAAAGTATAATTAATTATTGCTTATTATTAATAACTTCATTAATAAGTATTTTTTTAATTTATTACTATTAATTATTAGTTATTAAAAAATTTCCTATTAATCAACATCTCAAATAATTTTCTTTATACAAAAAAAAAATTGAAAAAATAAAAAAAAATGTATATGCTATTATCCGTTCTTCTAATTTCTTTTATATACTTTATTTTCTTTAAAAGATAAATATAATTTTTGTTATTTATTATTTTTGCTAATTATTATAAACATAAAGAGAATTTTGATGATAAATAAATAAAAATAAGAGGTGGCAATAAGTCATTGAACCCAAACATTCACATGGATCATTAGGTTTAGTAAAATCTTAACCATTAAATACATAATAAATAATTAGATCTAATGGTCCAAATTATTCAAGGAAACACAAACACATTTTCACTTGATTGGTTGTTTTATGTTCACATGGATTGACATTTTAATCAATCTGAACCATTAATTAAACACACTCCTATGGTCCAAATTCATCGTAGCAAAACCCTATTTTTTTTTCTTTCTTTACTCTCCTTCTGCGCCTCCCTCCCTCCCTCAAATCACAACAACTGAAACACAATGAAACTTCATCTCAAATCCCATTCATTCTTCCTCTTACAATGCCCATTTCCCATATCCTCTCCCTCACTCTCGTTCTCTCTCTCGCCGTCTCTATTTCCGCCAGGGACCCTCCAGCTAACCTTGTCGTCTTTCCCTCCGACGCCGTTGCTCTCCTCACCTTCAAGAATTCTCCGGCAGGATTGAGTTGCCGGAGAAATGGGTTGCGGTGTTGAGTGAGCTTGGTGGTGCGATTAAACCCACAAAAGCTGTCTCCATGTTTCAGACACTGGCGGTTAAGAACGGTGCTCTGCTTAGAGACAACACGGAAGTGGTGAATATAACTGTGAATAAGGATGATGATCGAGATGGGATTTTCGTGCATATGAACAACAATGGCGCAAGAATTTGGGGAAACAAGTGTGATACTGTTGGAGCTTGGATGGCAAAATTGGTTGAAAAAGTTCAAATCGGCAGCTTCATCTCCACCGTACATCCTATTGAAACCACCGTATGCTATTGGAAAATTAAAGCAGAGCACAAGGCGGTTTTCCAACTTTTAATAGTTTTGGCGATGGGGAGGAGCCACCGTAGCCATCGCCGTCGCCGGAAATGATGCCGGAGATGATGAAGGGTAGTGGGTAGGGTGCTGGAAGAGTAAATTAGAGAGAGAAGAGTTAGAGAGATAGATGAGAGAGAGGCAGAGAGATTTAGTTTTAATTTCTATGTTTTTATTAATGTTGTTGTTGTTGTTGTTGGTGGTGGTGGTGGTGGTGGTGATGATGATGGATGGTGGTGGTGGTTATTGTCCACAAGCAAGCCATTCCATTCACACGTTTCTGCCGTGGAGTTGGACGAACTGCTCAGGCCAAGAACCGCCATTCAAATGGTCAAGGACGTTGGCCTGTTAAGGTGCAAAATTTATTCTTGACTTGCTCAAGAATGCTGAGAGTAACGCTGAGGTTAAGGGCTTGGATGTGGATTCACTTCATATCTCTCACATCCAGGTAAACCAAGTGAAGAAAGAGCCTGAGACTCAATTGGCTCCTAGGAAGAACAAGAAGAATCAAGTTTTGCGCAGCGGTGCATCCTCTTAAGTGAAAGATTGATAGTTTGATTTCAGAGAGTTTGAAGAATCTTATTTGTCATTGGTATCATGAGATCATTTTTGTGTTTCTGTTTGAAGGATTTATTTAAATGTTGTGCCATTAGATTCTCAGAATTGAATTTTGGCCGGTTTGAGTTGGATGAGCTGAATCCTTGTTTCTTTTACTGGCTGAATAGTTTGGTTAGATTGTGCTGAAAAAAAAAATACTTGACATCAGAATTGAAATCCCAAATTTGTTTGTTTAGGACTTGAACATTTGCAGTTAATTTGGACATAATTATGCTTGTAAACTGTTTGATGAAATGACCGAAAATGTGTGGCACTTTTCAAAGTGTCGGAAAATTAAGGCACTTTTTTAAATGCCAAAATTTGAGGCACTTACAAAACCACCGGAAATTTGTGGCACTTAAAAAACTGCCGGAAAATTGTGGCACTTTTAAAAGTGCCGAAAAATTGTGGCACTTTTTAAAGTGCCGGAAATTATGGCATTTCTGAAAGTGCCGGAAATTGTGGCACTTTTAAAAGTGCCGGAAATTGTGGCACTTTTAAAAGTGCCGGAAAATTGTGGCACTTTTCAAAGTGCCGGAAAATTGTGGCACTTTTAAGTGCCGGGAAGTATTGCCGACACGACTTATTACGAAACTTATAAAAGTGCCGAAAAATGTGCCGGAAATAGCTTTTATGGCACTTTTTTCTTATTTGTGGCACTTAAAAAAGTGCCACAAAAACCTGTTTTTGTTGTAGTGCTTGTCACTTCCGTTTTTTCCGCACCCTCTCCATCTTGAACCCAATCAAGATCTAGATCTCATTAGTACGGAATTCATTTCTCCTTCTTCCTATCATTCCCCAACCCTTTCCCACCGACACACCATCACCAACTTAATACTTGAAACGTCACCGATTTATTGCTTCCTAGTCGTGAGATTTCTCGAGTGATTTTGGTGTGTGTATGATTTAACAACAAATCTATATAGATCTAGTATTTTTTGTTTGTGTGTGCATGTTCGTGTGTGTTGGATTTGGATGTGTGTTTGTAATTGAATTCATATCTAGTGTGTTTGTATGTGTGTGTGTGGGTTGGATCTGGTGTGTTTGTATATGTGTATGCTTAATTCAGATGGTGGTGGCGGTGATCCGACGACGGTGGTGGCTTGACAACATTGGTTGTTTGACGACGGTTGTGGTATTACGGTGGTGTTGGTTCGATGGTGGCAGTGGTGTGGATGGGTGTAGTTGGATAGAGAATATAGTGATAAAAAGTTGAAGTGTAATACAAATTGTATGACTATCTTTTTTGGGAAATAATTAGGAGTTAATCAAAAAGATATATTTTCCATTAATGAAATATCTTATGGCTAGTTTGCTCTTTATAGTGACATTTTTTGGAGGAATTGGAGACTTTGTTGTTATTATATATACTAGCAATACATCCGTGCGATGCACGACGATAGCATATATTTTTTTTTAATTTTAGTTTATAAGAAGAAAAAAATAAAAATGATAAATTAACAATTTTATTTCTTCCAAATTAGTAATTGAACATTATAAAAAAAATGTTTCGTATAACAAACATTGAAGGTTACATAAAGAAGAAATATAAATTAATACGAATCAGGGGGTAAATATCTGATCATACGTTGTAGAAAACTTTCTTAAACATTACATTGTTACTATAACTATCGGATGCCCCAGGTAGATCATTATTACAAATCAATATTTTAAGTCTAACAGAGTTCGTATTTTTTGAAAACGCAACATAAAATTGACCATGACAAAAATAAAAAATATGTTTGTTTTTAATAGAAGACCGGTAGTGGACAATGATTTTGCTCTTGACTTTTGTTAATTGTTATAGCGTAAGAAAGCATCAATAGAAATCATCTTCTCCCAAACTGAGGTGTTAGTGACATCATTTGAAATCAAATGATCAATTCAAACATATATAACCTTTTTTTTTTCCTAAAAATTTGTTTAAAGGATAATAGAAAGAGCATTTTAAGAAAAAAATACATAACAAATAATAAAAGAATCTAAGGTACTTTTTTGTAAGTAAAAAGTTATTATAAAAATATAACTTTACATATATTTATATGTTATATTTTTTATTAATTAGCTTTTATACATTGTATTCAATATTTTCTAATCTCATCCAGCCTCGTGACCGTACCCGATAGAAACCCTTCAAGATGCTCACAGGCTGTTGTTCATGGTTGTGAGGGTGGATTTGAACCGATAAGGCTGTCGAGTTGGGTTTGAAGTTAGGACATGGCAGGTCAGGAAGCCGAATGCGTAGGTGTTGAAAGGAATAAGTTGTTGTAGGTGGAGGAGGTCGGTCACGGCGTGGGAGTTGGGATTGGGGGCTCGGGACTGGGGAAGAAGAGCATGTGAAGGATGAGGGCAGGCCCGGTTATTGGGCTGTACAAGATGGGCTACAACACAGGGCCCATTTTTTGTCTAGGGCCCCAAAATTTCCCCAACCCAATAGCCAATACTACATAGCCCACTCCCCACACGGCCACACCAGCCACGGAGTCACCAGCAACGCCAACGATGGAAACGCAGTTACGTGCCAAAAGAAAAAAAAATTCATGAATCATGGCTCGAAAATTACGCAGTAGATCAAACGGCAACTCGAAAATCACGGCTTGATTGAATTGATTGAAGAGGCGACGCAAAACAACGGTAAAATTCAATAATTTCTATATTACTCACAATCGTAATTTAGGAAATCACTTTTCTTCTCGGCTTCTCCGATCAATTTCTTTTCTTCTCAGTTCTCTCAGATCAATTTCTTCTATGCAATTGTCAATTGTCCAATTTTCGTTGGCATTTACTTGTCTGATCATCCATTTCATTGTTCATCAATTCATGTAGACGAAGTGTTTGTTAAATTGCCTGTGAGAGACTGAAGACTGAAGACATTAATACAATTGTAGCCTTCACTTCAGGCCTTGCCGAGTGCTGAGTCTGAGTCCTGTACTGCTGCCTGCCTTGCCTTGAGCCTTGGTTGTGGCCTGTGGAGGGTGTGTTTGAGTGTTTCAGTAATTCAGTGTGTTTGAGAAAGAAAGGCCGAAAGGCAAAGAACTGAAAAAGACTTCTTCCATTCATTTCAGGCGCCTAGCTTTCAGGTTTTTTTGTTCCTTTTATTATTTGCAGTTTGCACTTTAATATTATTATTAAAAGTGTTAAATAAAATATTTAAGTTGTGTATTTTTATATATATTAAGTAGGGGTGGACATGGTTCGGTTCAAACCGCGGTTTGAGACCGAACCAAACCAAACCACGCAGTTTGGTTTGGTTTTTTTCTATAAATGGTTTAGCTTGATTTGAAAATTTAATAAACCGTATGGTTCGGTTCAGCTCGCAGTCTGGAACCTCAAAACCGAACCAAACCGAACCGAACCAAACCGATTCAGTCCGAACTGCGGTTTGGAACCGTGAATCTTGAATTTGTAATTTTGTATCTTTATTTTAGACAATGTCTTGTAATTTGTTTTGAGATGGTTTCTTTTGTTGTACTTGTTAGAACAATGAACTTTCTGTTTACTAAAACTCAATCCTATTAGGATAGTAGTATTTGTGTTTTATGTTTAATATATATGATTGCTAGTTTGATAAAAAAAATATGTAAAGAGCAACACTTTTAGTTGGACAGGTTTGTAGTTCGGATAGCGGTCTAGACCGCAGTTCGGACCACGGTTTGAACCGTTTATGAAACCGCGGTTTGAGATCGAACCGAACCAAATCGAGGTGGTTTGGTTTATTTGGTTTGAAATTTTCTATGGTTCGGTTTGGTTTGAGATTTTCCCAAATCGAGTACTAGCGGTTTGGTCTCCAAATTCCTTCCAAATCGAACCAAACCGAACAATGTCCACCCCTAATATTAAGGGCCCATTATTTAAATTAGCACATTGTCTCAAAATTTATTGGGACGGGCTGAATGAGGGCATTGGAATAATGTTTGTGTTGATCCATTTTAATTTCATACTGAAAGAAGAAAAAGGAGCATTTGGATGTGAGGCAAACATGTGTCAAACTTTTGTGATAAGAAAAGAACAAACGAACAACATGCAAAAATATGAAAGTGTAAGGAGTTGGCTAAATTTGCCACATGTACGTACTAATTTGAATTTCAAACAATTCATTATCAGCTTGTAGACATGTGTACTACTATGAAAAAAGAAAAAAAAAACATAATTGAGGATTTTTTTTTTAATTGGCGATTGAAAGTGATGGCTTTAGGCGGGAGAATCCACTATGTTCCTTATCTATAGTACAAATAATAAGACATCTATTATTTACAGTACTATGAACAGTTTTATTTGTTGAATTGTTTATTTTTTTTTTCACTAAGTTGTCCATTTCCCATTTTGTCCTTAAAAAAAATTAATTTTTTTTTAAATTAAAAAAATAAAAAAAAATAATTTTTTTTTTAATTTTTAAAAAAAAAACACGTGTCCTTGAACACGAGTTTTTACTAGTATATAAATATAGAGAGAGATATATAGGCACGCGGAGACTTAGCCTGATGGTTAGAGTTCATGGCTTCCAACCTGGAGGTTATGGGTTCGATTCCCCCACCAGTAGTTAGAGGGAATGACATTGTCCTCCCTAGCATAGCTAGGCGCCTCTGTGAAGTGCATCAAGGGGAGAGCGGTGAAATGTGTTGATCCCCTTCTTTAAAAAAGAAAAAAAAAAGAGAGAGAGAGAGATATATATAGTAGATGTTTTATTTTTTTAAAATATTTTCTTGAATTTCACCCACTATTTTTTCGATGAAAATGAAATTCCATACACTATAAGTTTTCGGGCAATCAACCTACTAAGGTACCGTACTTTCACTTTTTTTTTCAAATAAGGTAACGTACAAACTAGTTACTTATTTAGGTATCGTATTTTCAAAATTAATTTCAAATAAGGTATTGAACCAAATTTTTAACTAACGTCGTTAAAAAATTTAACGGACTTGTCAACCTCGTTTAGGGGTGGGGTGAGGGGGTTGGTAGGGGTGGGGATGGGGGTAGGTAGGGGTGGGTTGGGTTGGGTGGGGGTGGGGGTAGGGGTAGGGGTAAGGGGGTGGGGTGGGGGTGGGTGGGGTGGGGGTGGGGGGTGGGTGGGGTGGGGGGGGTGGGTGGGGGGTGGGTGGAGGGGTGTGGGGGGTAGGGCGGAGGGGGTAGGTGGGGTGGGGGGTAGGGCGGCGGGGGTAGGGGTGTGGGGCGGGCGGGGTGGGCGGGGTGGGGTGGGGTGGGGGGTGGTGGGGTGGGGTACGGCGGGTGGGGGGTAGGGCGGCGGGACGGGGGGTGGGGCGGGGCGGGTGGGGGCGGGGGTGTGGCGGGGTGGTGAGGGGCGGGGTGGGGGTAGGGGTGTGGGGGCGAGGCGGGGTGGGGGTGGGCGGGGGGGGGGGGGTGCGGGGGTGGGGGGTGGGGGGTAGTAACGAGGTTGACAAGTCCGTTAGATTTTTTAACTACGTTAGTTAAAAATTTGGTGGAATACCTTATTTGAAATTACTTTTGAAAGTACGATACCTAAGTTAGTAACTAGTTAGTACGTTACCTTATTTGAAAATGGATCTTAAATACGATACCTTCCTTGGTAATTATTCCATAAGATAAGGTTTTCATTTCTCCGTAATAGTTCACCTAAATTCTAAAAAGAATCATTTCTCTTCTCTCCTTCCCACCACGCCGACCCCCTTTCTTTTAATCAGCACCATCGTCCCCCTATTTACCAATTATGATCCTTTGCACCCAGGGGCGGAGCCAAGGGGGGCATGGGGGGCACTCGTCCCCCCAGTGGCAGAAATGCAGTGTAAAATTTTTTTTTTGCCCCCCCCCATATTTTTTTTATATATGTATATATATAATTAACTTCAAGATTAACATCAGTGAGTGGTGTGGTTCAGCGGTAGAAGGGGTGAAATTAAAGCCTTTGGTGTTTTCTTTCAAATCCATATTTGAGCCCTACTACCTACATTTTCAATTAATTTTATTTGTCCTCCATCTTCTACCTACATTTTCAATTAATTTTATTTGTCCTCTATCTTTGCTATTCTCTCTTTCTCTCCATCCATTTCTTTTTCTTAACAGTTTTGTTTTTTTCTTTCTCCTAATTTCCTCACATTTTTTCAATCTTAATTAATTAGTTAGGCTTTTTCCATTTCTTAATTCTTTACATTTTTAACTAAAATACATTGTATTTCATGGATCCGACCCATTTTTTACTTGTCCGACCCGAATTTTTTTTTTCGGGAGCGCTGCCTGTTGGAACATAATGATCCATCAAACCATGAACCGACTCACAACTAGATTAAGAATGAGAGGAAGATGAAGACGGAAGCGTGTACCTGAAGAATCCATGATTGTGTTCTTGATCTTGTTCTTGAATGAAAGAAGAGAGTAGGGAGATAATACTTCTAAATGATAGTGCCCACACTTGTTCTTCTTAGATGAATGAAGAATGTTTTGACTGGATTGTAAATGATGTTAAGTGTCTCTAAATGGCTGATCGATAGCCTTTATATAGATAGAGAAGGGACACTTCATTTAGGGACTACACCCTTTCATAAAGATGATGGTGTGAAGTTACCATTATGCCCATCATTTAATGGTACTTACACCTAATGAAATTCTACATATTTGGTCTATACTTTAACATTATTAAATGATTATAACATATGGAATTAAATAACACATATTATTAATCCATGTTCTAACAATCTCCCACTTGGATTAATATTAATATGTATCTTTTACTAAATAAATTCCTTAAATCATTTATAATATGAACGACAACCCTTATGTGCACGTTTATTGTCATCCAATACAATCCCGTCCATTAGTCTTATAAGTATAGGGACTAAAGGGCGATCGTTGTAATTGATTCGCAACTAAACCCACATTAATCACATATATATATCCAACTAAATGACATAGATTAAGTATAGATATGTAGCATGAAATATTAATGAATATATATGAAGAACGCATATATATATTCTCCAACTAGTCCTACTTAATCAAATGAGATCAATATGAAACAACACAAAGAAATAGAAAACAACACAAACTCCCACTGATTTAAGCATTATCAAAAATTGTTTCACCCATATGAGCAGTATGCTCGTGAAACATCAAAAGAGATTACGCTTTACAAAATAGATCCAATAACATGGAGTTTGATCCTATAAGTTGTATATCTATTTGTTCATTTTATACTTATTTCTCTTCAACAAGAGACATAACCATATGATGTCATTCGACATATTTGCATCCACTAAAACATAATCGGAATACTTAATGATCTCAAAATGATCTGATTTTATATAAATAAGCATGTAGTTTAATGTTTTATAGGTACTTCATCATTCTTTTGGATGCGACTTAATGTTCTTCTTTCCGAATTGCTTTGGTATTGACCAAGCATCCCAATAATAAATACAAGGCCTGTACGAGTACAGACTTGCGCATACATTAAGCTTCCTACTGCCGGTGTATAAGGGATATTTTCCATATACTTGGATTAAAAATTAATTTTAGGACATTTACTTTAAACTGAATTTATCTCCCTTAGAGACATGGGTGTCATGTGGTTTACAATTTTCCATGCTAAACCTTTGTAATACCTTCTCTATATAGCTCTTTTGTGATAATCCTAAAATACCTCACGAATGATCATGATGAATTTGGATTCCCAATACAAAAGATGCCTTACCAAGATCTTTCATCTCAAATTTGTTTGAGAAATTTCTTAGTTTCTTTTAGAAGGTCCTTATCATTACTAGCAAGAAAAATATCATCCAAATCCACATATAAGATCAAAATAATAAATCTACTCCCACTGAACTTATGGTACACACAATCTTCACCAAGATTCATTTCAAAACCAAATGAAAGAATAACTTGGTTAAATTTTAATTACCATTGACGAGACGCTTGCTTAAGCCCATAAATGGATTTCTTAAGTTTACAAACTAGTTGACTAGTTTGATCCGAATTAGTCACCATTTCTGGTTTCTTCATATAGATAGTTTCCTCAATGTTGCCATTGAGAAAAGTTGTCTTAACATCCATTTGATGAAGCTCAAGATCATAATGTGTCACTAATGCCATAATGATCATAAAAGAGGTTTTAGAAAATACCGGAAAAATATTTCTTTATAATCAATACCTTCCTTTTGAGTAAATCATTTAGTAACAAGACGTGCCTTATATCTTTTCATATTACCTTGCTAATTCCTTTTGGTTTTAAATATCAATTTATAACCAATAGGTTTTACACCTTCAGGTAATGGGACAAGATCCCAAATGTCATCGTCTTTTCATTGATTTTAACTCCTCATTAATGGCATTGATTCACTTATGAGAATTTAGAACTATTAATGGCTTCATGAAAGGTGATTAGATCATCTCCCACTAAACCTAAGGTGTCCTCATTCTCCTCAAGATACATATCATAAATATCCGGAATAACATTTCTTCTTTCTCTAGTAGATCTCCTTAAGGGCACCGGTTCATCCTCATTTTGAGGTTGTTGAATTTCATTATGTCCAACATTTTCATATTGTCCGTTATTTACGAGAGTCTCTATATTATTTTGAATTGTATGTTCTTTGTTGAATTTCAGATACAATTACTTGATTTCCAACAGGAACTAAAGTTTGAGGAATAAAGAGTGATTCCTCTAACTCTTCAAATTCAAAATCATTACTATTTCTCCCACTAAATTCAACATCCTCAAGGAACCTAACATTGCCAGTCTCGAAAAATGTTCTAGTTTTCGGGTCATAAAATTTATATCCCCTAAATCTCTCGGCATACCCTACAAAATAGCTACTAACAGTATTAAGGTCCAGTTTGCCCTAATTAGGCCTATAAGGTCTAGCTTCTGCTGGACACCCCCATACATGAAGATGATTTAAGGACAGTTTCTTATTCGTCCATAACTCATAAGGTTTTTTTTTTTTTTTTTTCTTTTTTCGGTAGCTTTTTGAAGGTGCTCTATTGAGAATATAAGCTGCGGTTTTTAATGCTTCGCCCATAATGAGTGAGATAAAGAAGTACAAGAAAACATACTTCTTACCATATCCTTAAGGATTCTATTATGTCTCTCCAATACACTATGCTAGGTTTACCTGGCATGGTGTAGTGAGGGACAATCCTACACTCTTCAAAAATAGCGAGTATAAAGGACCCGGACGTTATTCACCCAATACGTTATACCGTCCGTAGTTTTCACTACCATGATCGGATTTAACGTTCTTAATAGTCTTTCTTATGTCTTAAAAGACTTGAAAACGTCCAATGATTGAAACTTTTACATGAAGAAAATAATGTATCCATAACGAGAGTAATCATCCATGAACGTAATGAAATATTGTTGACCATTCCATGAAGGATTAATGAATGGTCCACAAATTTTCATATGAATTAATTCCAAGACGTTTGATACTCTCAAAGATCCTATTTTCTTTAATGTTTGTAAATTTATTCTTTAAAACACTTAATGCAAAAGTTTTATCCGGAGTATCAACTTGTTTTAGGATTCTCTCCGACATAAGCTTTATCAATTCTCCCTTTGGAGATATGACCCAAACGCCTATGCCATAGAATACAATAATTTTCACTTGATAACTTTTGCTTAGTGCCTTTAGTTTTGATTTCATTATTATGGGACTCATTCATTTTCTTGACTGTGTCAAGTAAATTAAGATTATCGATATATGACAAAGTACTAGTACCGACAAATTTGAAATTTAAAATAAAAATCACATTTATTATTCCCAAAAGAACAAGAGTAACCTTCCTTGTCCAAAATTGTGATAGCTATTAAATTCCATCAAAAGATGGTACAATTAATGTATTATTTAATACAAAATAATAGCCAGTACTTATCATTAATCTAAAAGTCCCTATGCCTATAACTTCAACCGGATTTCCAGCTTTCATATAGATGTATTTCTCATCTTCACTGGGGATTCGGTAATTCAGGCAACCCTGCATACATGAACTAATGTGAGTTGTTACACCAAATACAACCACTATGTATATTAAGGAATTGAAACCAAATTTGCCTTAGTACAAACAAGACCAAATGACATACCATCCTGAATTCGCCATTCACGATACTTATGGTAGTCGTTCTTCATGCGAGTAAGGTCCTTGCAAAAGAAGCATTTCTTGACTTTATGATCTTTAAATGATCTCTTATGCTTCTTACTTGCAATCGCAATTTCATTCCCTCTTCTCTTAATCCCACAAGAAGAAGTAAATGCTGAGTGAGTACTTTCTAATTTGAGATATTTCATCCTATCTTCCTCTAATGTCATATGTGAAAGTAATCCATTAATATTCCACTTTTTCTTTTGACATTTATAGGTCACTTCAAAAGGACCAAATTGAGGAGGAAGATAGATCAAAACTAAGTGCACGAGCAAATCTTCCGAAATCTCTAACTTAAGTGCTTTTAGTTTGATCGAAAGATGAAATAATTCGATAATGTACTCCCGAAGATTTTCGTCACCCTTGTACCGAATGGAAACAAGTTTCCACAAGAATTCAAGAAAAAACTCAGCATTTTCGATTTCAGAGACATTGTCCAAAAATGTCTCTGAAACTGAATTTTTCATGATCATTAGACTCACGCGGTTGGACCGTTCCCATTGCTCAACATTTTTCCGTTCTATAACGGTATTTCCTTTAATGAGAGCAGCGGGACTTGATTCCCCAAATGCGTGATCGATGTCCATATTGCCTAAGATCATCGTTATATTATTTTTCCAAGTTTTAAGTTTAGTCCCAGTAAGCAAAGGTGCATCATTTATAGCAGTAGTTACGGATGAAGCATTAATCAAATCTGAAGGAGAAGAACAAGAATGAAACAAAACATATATAAGAAACTACATAATGATTAATTATATCAAATGAATTCCATCAAAATAAAAGATAATCAACATGACATCAAGACTAATCTTTGGATTGCGAATTGACTCACAATTTGATTTATCTTAAGGTAAACAAATAGCTTAAACAACACACTTTAAATACTTGCCTTCCTTTGGACCGGATCAAGTAAAAAAAGTGTTCTAAAGTTTAAGGTACTTGTTCCCCGGCAATAAAGAATATAAACAATTCACTTTAAACACCCACCTTCCTTTGGGATGGTTCACAGTATTTAAAATGACCAAAAGTTTTGTTCAATTATTACCCCATGAATGTAAATACTTAGTCAATAACAAGGTCTCCTTTGGGAAAAAAGCATGTTATCACATATCAATATTTACATTCATTACTTTAACAAATTTGTATTTAAATAACGTAAATTGCTTTGTCAACAATATTATTTAAACAATGAATAAATTTGTTTAAGCATATAATTAATCATACTTTAGGGCATTTAAGACTTTAAGGTAATTTCTGAAAATTTAAAGGTAAACAAACAAGTGAAATGTGTTATTAAAATATAGTATCCTTTTGTTCTACCCGTCCATTCTTAAAGTTTGATAACTCTAAGAACCACTGAAGCGCGGCTGGTGTCCAGATACTATAATTTACTAACAAATTTTCACAAAATTCTGGGCAAAACTAAAAAAATCTCTCTTCCCTAGCAAGAGCACGACTCGTGCCCACAAGCACGAATGGGGCACGAGTGGAAATGAATTGCTTGGTTTTAATCAGAACGACTTGGAAGATTGGAAACGAGTCGTGGGCACGAATGACCAAAAGGGCACGACTCGTGCCAAAAGGCACGACTCATGCCTAATGCCCAGAATCATGAAAAATCACCATTTAAACGACAGAAATCAAAGGGCACGACTCGTGCCCAATAGCACGACTCGTGCCCACTGTCCAGATTGGTGAAAAGTCATCAGTTTTAACACCCTTTTATGAACAGGTTTGAACCAAATAGAGAGAGCCATACCATACCGCGGGGGGCGTAGCCCCCCGCACCCCCTTTTGTGGTCCGATACCAGTCTACACGTCGGCTAGGCCCGCGCCCTCGGAGGACGCCAGGCCCTTTGCCAGGACATCGAGTATGACCCTTGAGGTAATCTTGTATGAACCATTGTGCCTCTTGATTTTACCATTATTTCCAGAAATTGAATGAAGTTCTTAATTTAATGGTGACTCAATTTTCAACCAAAGTAAGTAGATCTGCATACTCACAACACAATTAAAAAATGCGTGGCTATGCATATGAACAAACTCACAACGCATCCAAGGATGGTGGCTATGTTCAAAAAATGGGATAATCTTACATTAAGGGTTGAAAGCCTTTTGAGTAAAACCAAAAAATCATAAATAGAATGAAGTTATGAATATGATACTCTTAGACAAGATGAGTATCATGAACAAGAACAAAACCAAATGAAATCACACAAGGATTACAAATATGAAATAAATTAAAGCACAAGGCTCTATAATAATTTCAAACTCAATCTAGTATATGAGTAGGCTCTGATACCAATTGTTGGAACATAATGATCCATCAAACCATGAACCGACTCACAACTAGATTAAGAATGAGAGGAAGATGAAGACGGAAGCGTGTACCTGAAGAATCCATGATTGTGTTCTTGATCTTGTTCTTGAATGAAAGAAGAGAGTAGGGAGATAATACTTCTAAATGATAGTGCCCACACTTGTTCTTCTTAGATGAATGAAGAATGTTTTGACTGGATTGTAAATGATGTTAAGTGTCTCTAAATGGCTGATGGATAGCCTTTATATAGATAGAGAAGGGGCACTTCATTTAGGGACTACACCCTTTCATAAAGATGATGGTGTGAAGTTACCATTATGCCCATCATTTAATGGTACTTACACCTAATGGAATTCTACATATTTGATCTATACTTTATCATTATTAAATGATTATAACATATGGAATTAAATAACACATATTATTAATCCATGTTCTAACACTGCCCTCGAACCCCTGTGAAATCTTGCCCCCCCTAGGGCAATTCCTGGCTCCGCCCCTGTTTGCACCATCAATCAAATACTCCTTCGTCCCAATAAATAAGTGCTTTACCCTTTTCGGTAGACACAAATATTAAGGAAATAGGTGAGAAAAAAAATGTTATGAGTGTAATTTAAAAATAGAAGATAGAATTAGTGGAGGAAATAGTAAATTTGAAAAGTGTTGTGAGTGTAATAGTGAATTAGGAGAGAGAATGAGTGGAAAAAATAGTAAAAATTCTTTGCCAAAAAAGAAAATGGGAAGCTTCTAACGGGACGCCCTTCTGAGTAAGTAGTGAAGCTTTTATTGGGACAGAAGAGGAAGCATTTGTTTACTTCAATCCCCACTTTAAATCCATCTTACGATCTTGAAGGTTTTCGTGAAAAACAACAATCGAATTATACTCCCTTCGTCCCACGTGAATGCAAACTTATTTCTATTTTGGTTCGTCCCACGTAAATGTAAACTTTCCAAAATGGCAAAGAATATTCACTATTCCACTCACTCATTCTCTCTCCTACTTCACTTTTACACTCACAACATTCTCTCTCCTCACTATTCTTCCCACTCATTCTCTCTCCTATTTAATTTTTCATACTCACAACATTTAACTTTTTCTCTTTCTTACATCACTTTTTCTTAATTCCTACACCCAAAAAGTTAGTTTGCAATCACGTGGGACGGAGGGAGTATTTATTTTTATTAAACAAATCAATTATTTTTATGCTTAAAACCAATACTCTCTCAGTCCTATTTATACTCTTTATACTAGATTCTCATGGTCACAAGTGAATTCTGATAAAAACATTAATGATAATTTAATCATCTTAATGAAATTAAATTGTTATAAAAATATAGAGTAGACAAAGAAACTGATTCCATTAGTTGTGCCGTATTTTGAAATATTTCTATTCCATTAAAGCAAAACACTCATGTTCAAAAGAAGTTTGAGAAAGAATGAAAGCGGAAGCGTACCTATTGAATCCATCTTGATGTTCTTAAAAAGAGAAGAAAGAAAGGTAAGAAATGAAATTTTTCTAAATGATAGTGCCCACACTTTAATCTTCTTAATGAATGAAGAGAAGTTTATGACTGAATTTTGTGAATGTAATTAGTGTCTCTAATGGCTGATGGATAGCTCTTATATAATAAGAGAAGGGACACTTCATTTAGGGACTACACCCTTTCATAAAGATGGTGGTGTGAAGTTATCATTATGCTCATCATTTAATGGTACTTACACCTAATAGAATTCTACATATTTAATCTATACTTTAACTTTATTAAATGATTATAACACATAGAATTAAATAACACATATTTATTAATTCATGTTCTAACAATCTCCCACTTGAATTACATGAATATGTGTTTTTGACTTAATAAATTCATTTAATCATTTATAATATGAATGACAACAGACAACCCTTATGTGCACTTTTATTGTCATCAAACACAATTCCGTCCATTAGTCTTATAAGTATAGGGACTAAATGGGCAGTCGTTGTAATTGATTCGCAACTAAACCCACATTAATCATATATATATATATATATATATATATATATATATATATATATATATATATATATATATATATATATATTCAACTAAATGACATAAATTAAGTATAGATATGTAGCATGGAATATTCAATGAATATACAAAAAATGTATATATATTCTCCAGCTAATCTTTTTAAACCAAATGAGATCAATATGCAAAAACAAATAGCAAATAAAGCACAACACAAACTCCCACAATTTTATGCATTATCAAAAGTCGTTTCACCCGTATGAACAATATGCTTCGTGAAACATCAAAAGAGATAACACTTCATAAAACACGAATCCGTTAACATGGAGTTTGTTCCTATAAGTTGTATATCTATTTGTTCATTTTATACTTATTTCTCTTCAATAAGAGACATAAACATACGATGTCTTTCGACATCTTTGCTTCCAGTAAAAACAAAATCGAAATACCTAATGATCTCAAAATGATCCGATTTTGTATACATAAGCATTAATGTTTTATAGGTATTCTTTTGGATGTGACTTAATGTTCTTCTTTTCGAATTGCTTGGCATCGACTAAGCATCCCAACAATAAATGCAAGGTCTGGACGAGTACAGGCTTACGCATATATTAAGCTTCCTACTGGCGATGCATAAGAGATATTTTCCATATACTTGGATTCAAAATTATTTTAGGACATTACTTTAAACTGAATTTATCTTCTTTAGAAACAGGGGTGTCATATGGTTTACAATTTTGCATACTAAACCTTTGTAATACCTTCTCTATATAGCTCTTTTGTGATAATCCTAAAATACCTCGTGAACGATCACGATGTATTTGGATTCCTAATACAAAAGAAGCTTCATCAAGATCTTTCATCTCAAATGTGTTTGAGAGAAATTTCTTAGTTTCCTTAAGAAGGTTCTTATCATTACTAGCAAGTAAAATATCATCCACATACAAGACCAAAATATAAACCTACTCCCACTGAACTTATGGTACACACAATCTTCACCAAGATTCGTTTCAAAGCCAAATGAAAGAATAACTTGGTTAAATTTTAAGTACAATTGACGAGATGCTTACTTAAGCCCATAAATGGATTTCTTAAGTTTACAAACTAGTTGACTAGTTTGATCTGAATCAGTCACCATTTTTGATTTCTTCATATAGATAGTTTTCTCAATGTCGCCATTGAGAAAAACTATCTTTACATCCATTTGATGAAGCTCAAGATCAAAATGTGCTACTAATGCCATAATGATCCTAAAAGCATTTTTAGAGGATAACGGTGAAAATGTTTCTTTGTAATCAATGCCTTCTTTTTTAGTAAATCCTTTAGCGACAAGACGAGCCTTATGTCTTTCCACATTACCTTGTGAATCCCTTTTGGTCTTAAAAACACATTTACACCCAATGGATTTCACATTCTTAGGTAATGGGACAAGATTCCAAACGTCATTGTCTTTGATGGATTTTAACTCTTCATTTATGGCATTAATCCATTTACGAGAATTTGAACCATTAATGGCTTCATGAAAGGTGATTGGTTCATCTCCCACTAAACCTAACGGTTCTTCATTCTCGACAAGATACACATCATAATAATCTGGAATGGCACTCCTTCTTGCTCTATTAGATCTTCTTAAGGGCACCGGTTCATCTTGATTTTGTGGTTGTTGAATTTCCTCATCAACATTTTCTTGTTTTTCATTAATAGGAGAATTAATGTTATTTTGAATTATATGTTCTTGTCGAATTTCAGGCACAAGTGCTTGATTTTCGATAGGAACTATAGGAAGAGGTATATAAACGGATTCCTCCTCTAACTCTTCAAATTTAATATTACTATTCAAATTTTCCCCTCTAAAATCAACATCCTCAAAAAACCTAGCATTTCCCGTCTCGAAAAATGTTCTAGTTTTTGGGTCATAGAATTTATATCCCCTAGATCTCTCAGCATACCCTACAAATTAGCTACTAATAGTTTTAGGGTCCAGTTTGCCCTCATTAAGCCTATAAGGCCTAGCTTCTGTTGGACACCCCCATACATGAAGATGATTTAAGGACGGTTTCTTATTCGTCCATAACTCATAAGGGGTTTTGTAGGTAGCCTTTGAAGGTGCTCTATTGAGAATATAAGCTGCGATTTTTAATGCGTCACCCCATAATGAGTGAGGTAAAGAAGTACAAGAAATCATACTTCTTACTATATCTTTAAGGGTTCTATTACGTCTCTCGGCTACACCATTCATATTGGGTTTCCCCGGCAAGGTGTAGTGAGGGACAATCCCACACTCTTCTAAATAGCATGCAAAAGGACCTGGACGTAGTTCACCTAACCCGTCATTCCTACCGTAGTATTCACCACCACGATCGGATCTAACGTTCTTAATAGTCTTTTCAAGTTGATTTTCAACTTCAGCTTTGAAAGACTTGAAAACTTCCAATGATTGAGATTTTTCATGAAGTAAATAAATGTATCCATAACGAGAGAAATCGTCTATGAACGTGATGAAATATGTTTGACCGCTCCATGAAGGGGTAGTGAACGGTCCATATATATCCGTATGAATAAGTTCTAAGACGTTTGAGGCTCTCAAGGATTTTGTGCCTTTTTGTAAATTTCCCTTTAAGACATTCAATACAAAAGTTATTTTTCGTAGTATCAAGTTTGTTAAGTATTCCCTTGGACACAAAATTGTCAACTCTCCTTTTGGAGATATGACCTAAATGCTTATGCCACAAGGTATAAGAATTTAGACTTGAAAACTTTCGCTTAGTACCTCTTTTTTTTTTTTTTCTTAAGAAGGGGATCAACACATTTCACCGCAACCCCCTTGATGCACTTCACAGAGGCGCCTAGCTATACTAGGGAGGGCAATGTCATTCCCTCTAACCACTGGTGGGGGAATCGAACCCATGACCTCCAGGTTGGAAGCCATGAACTCTAACCATCAGGCTAAGACCCCGTGTGCTTCGCTTAGTACCTCTGATTTCATTATTATGGGACTCATTAATAGTATTTACTGTTTGAAGTAAATATAAATTGTCATTGTAAGATAAAGTATAATACCGACAACTTTGGAATTGAAAATAAGATCACATTTATTATTACCAAATGAACAAGAATAACCTTCCCGATCTAATATTGTGATTGATATCAAATTCCTCCTAAATGACGGAACAATAAATGTATTATTTAATACAAAATAATAGACAGTACTTAACAATAACCTAAATGTCCCAATGCCTATAACTTCCACCGGATTCCCAGCTTCCATATAGATAAATCTTTTATCTTTGCTAGGGCTTCGGTAGTTCAGGCAACCCTGCATACATGAACTAATGTGAGTTGTTGCACCAGAATACAACCACCATCTATATTAAGGAATTGAAACCAAATTTGTCTTAGTACAAACAAGACCAAATGACATACCATTCTGAATTCGCCATTTGCGATACTTATGATAGTCGTTCTTCATGCGAGTAAGGTCCTTGCAAAAGAAGCATTTCTTGACTTTATGTTTCTTACTTGCAACCGCAATTTACTTCCCTCTTTTCTTAATCCCATGAGAAGAAGTAAATGCTAAGTGAGTACTTTCTAATTTAAGATATTTCATCCTATCTTCCTCCTGTGTCATATGTGAAAGTAATCCATTAATATTCCACTTGTACTTTTGACATTTATAGGTCACCTCAAAAGGACCAAATTGAGGAGGAAGATAGATCAAAACTAAGTGCACAAGCAAATCTTTCGAAATCTCTAACTTAAGTGCCTTTAGTTTGATCAAAAGATAAAATAATTCAATAATGTACTCCCGAAAATTTTCGTTACCCTTGTACTGTATTGAAACAAGTTTCCACAAGAATTCAAGAAAAAACTCAGCATTTTTGATTTCATAGACATTGTCCAAAAATGTCTTCGAAACTGCATTTTCCATGATCATTAGACTCACGCGGTTGGACCGTTCCAATTGCTCAATATTTTTCCGTTCTATAACGGTATTTCCTTTAGTGAGAGCAGCGGGACTTATTTCCCCTAATGCGTGATCGATGTCCATACAGCCTAAGATCATCGTTACATTATTTTTTCGAGTTTTAAAATTAGTCCCGTTAAGCATCGGAACATTGTTCATGGCAGTAGTTATAGAAGAAGCATTAATCAAATATGTCGGTAAAGAACAAAGAATGAATACAAAACATGTATAAGTACTACATAATGATTAATTATATCAAATGAATTTCATCATAAAAGATAATCAATATGACATCAAGATTAATTTTTGGATTGAGAATTGACTCATATTTTGATTTATCATAGAGTAAACAAATAACTTTAAACAATACATTTTAAATAATTGCCTTCCTTTGGGCTGGTTTAAGTATCTAAAATGTCCTAACGTTTAAATGTACTTGTTACCCGACAATAAAAAATATAAACAACTCATTTTAAATACCCGCCTTCCTTTGGGATGGTTCAAAATATTTAAAATGACCTAATATTTAATTCAATTATTACCCCATGAATGCATGCAAATATTTAGACACTAACAAGACCTTCTTTGGGAAATTCATGTTACCACATATCAATAAGAACATTCATCACTTTAAAAAATTTGCATTTAAATAACGTAAATTACTTTGGGAACAATATTATTTAAATAATGAATAAATTTGTTTAAGCATATAATTAATCATACTTTAGGACACAAATTAATGTATACTTTACTCAAATAATGAATGAAAAATGACTATCAATCCTTAACTTAATGGTGAATCAATTTTCAACCAAAGCAAGTAGATTCGCATACTCACAACACATTTTTAAATGCGTGGCTATGCATTTGAACAAACTCACAACGCATCCAATGATGGTGGCTATGTTCAAAATGGGATAATCTTACATTAAGAATTGAAAGCCTTTTGAGTAAAATCAACAATTTATAATTTGACTATCAATCCTTAACTTAATGGTGAATCAATTTTCAACTAAAGCAAGTAGATCCGCATACTCACAACAAATTTCTTTTTAAATACGTGGATATGCATTTGAACAAACTCATAACGCATCCAATGATGATGGCTATGTTCAAAATGGGATAATCTTACATTAAGAATTGAAATCCTTTTGAGTAAAACCAAAAATTTATCAAATAATGAATTTAAAGCATTGTACCAAAATGACACAAGTTTAACCCACGAATTAATTAGTGTCCTGACACGATGCGAATCAACATCAAGAAAAAAAAAAAAACAAGGCCCAACAAAACGCCTCGATTTCGAAACAATGCGTCGGTTGAGTGTTTCCATTGTAATTTTATGTACCCACTGAATTCACAAAATTAGTCCCCATAATAAAACCATTTTACAACAGGTTTAATTCATATTATATCAAAGCATGTAAATGAACTATAAAGAAACCATTTAGAGTCCCAAAATATGGTAAATGGATTTAGCAAATAAGGATGGTCTTTATTCCGTAAGCAAATTGACAGTAGACAAACTGCTTCATAATTTTCAATCATTATTAATACTCTCTGAATAAATTAGAGCATATATTAACATGAAAAATGATGATTTCAACAATATCATAAATCAAAATAAAGCATTTCAAGTTTTCTTAAAATTCAAACTTAATTCAGAATTTGAGCAGACTCTTATACCAATTGTTGGAACGTCATTTCTATTCCATTAAAGCAAAACACTCATGTTCGGAAGAAGTTTGAGAAATAATGAAGGCGGAAGCGTACCTGTTGAATCCATCTTGATGTTCTTAAAGAGAGAAGAAAGAAAGGTAGGGAATGAAGTTCTTCTAAATGATAGTGCCCACACTTTTATCTTCTTAATGAATGAAGAGAAGTTTATGACTGAATTTTGTGAATGTAATTAGTGTCTCTAATGGCCGATGGATAGCCCTTATATAATAAGAGAAATGACACTTCATTTAGGGAATACACTCTTTCATAAAGCTGGTGGTGTGAAGTTGTCATTATGCCCATCATTTAATGGTACTTACATCTAATGGAATTCCACATATTTAATCTATAATTTAACTTTATTAAATGATTATAACACATATAATTAAATAACACATTTATTAATCCATGTTCTAACACCGTATACAATGACAATCAACAAAAGTCATGATCAGTCGGTCACTGTCTCATGTAATATTATTATATTAATACAAAAATATATTTTTGTAGAAATAAGTTACTTCAAAATTACATTTCTTATATTATTCCTTTTTTTAATTGATTTGTAAAATTTATTTGTTTGTCAATGTTAAACGCACAACGCAAGTCATTATTGACTGTTGAAGCCAATCACTCAAAACTGAGACTTAGGGGGCGTTTGGTTCGTGGTAATTGACCATTCCGCGACGGAATGAAATGGTCAATTTCGTTTGACCCATTCCAGCCCCGTGTTTGGTTTGCATTTTTCATGGCAATGGAATGGCAAATTCTTTTGAAGGAAGGAATTGGCCATTCCTTGCAAATATGGGAGGAATGGTCAATTCCTTCAGGAATGGAAATTTTTTTTGACCAAAATACCCCCCAAACCCAAATCACCCCTACCCCTTGCCTACCCACCCCTACCCCGCCCCTGCCCTACCCCACCCACCCACCCCTGCCCTACCACCCCCCCTAGGGATGACCAAATTGGACCGGAACCGGACCGGAAAAGCCCGAAATCGGAGTAAATCGAGGAGAAAATCGGAACCGGTCTAACCGAAACCGTGAACCAGGCGTTCCGGTTCAGGGTCGAAGGTGTGAAAACCGGTGAACCGCCGGTTCTTCGAACCGGAACCGTGAACCGTGAACCAGACCGGTGAAGAACCGACCAATATGTGTGTGACTGTGTCGTGTGACACTCTGTGTGGTGTGAGTGTGACTGTGTGAGTGACGTGAGTGGTGTGATGTGACCCTCCTGACATGTCCCCCACTCCCCCTACTCTACTTAGTACTCCCTAGTCCCTACTCTCTCCCTATGCGGTACTCCCCCCAGCCTTTCTTCTCTTTTCATTTCAAATTCATTTTTTGTTATTATGAAAAGGTAAAGGTAAAAGGTGTGGTTGTGTGTGGGGTAGAAAATAAAAAACAAAAGGAAAAAAGTCATTTGACCGTTTATTATCTTGACGTTAGAAATTTCTTGCCATTAGAAATTTAATTTTTGACCGTTTATTCCCGTTAACTAACGGGAATTTGACCAAATATGATCGTTTTGACTACTATTTTGGACGACTTTTCAGACTTCAAAAAAAAAATATTTTTGTTATCCTAATTAAATTTTCTAACTATAAATACTATTTCCCTCTCCAAATAAATTACTTCATCAAAACTCAGTTATCTCTCTCAACTCTCTCAAACGAAAATAATCTGATTCATGACTTTCAACCTTAGTTCCTTTCATCTTCATTTCTCTCTACGACATATTTTTTCCATCATGAGTAATTTCCTTAAAAAATTGACAAGCCCCAAGAATAAATCCGGTAAGGAGAAAGTCTCATCTTCATCACCCCAACCCCAAGCACAACCACGACCATCATTTGTTGATCCACCACGACGATCATGTGTTGATCCACAACGACCATCACTTGTTGATCCACCACGACGATCATGTGTTGATCGACCACGACCATCACTTGTTGATCAGCCACGACCATCATTTGTTGATCAACCACGACCATCATTTGTTGATCCCGAAGGTCTCTATTTTGAATTTAAAGGGGGAGCTGCGGGAGCAAATGAAAATTTGTGGGGGGAATGGAATGAAGGCGACGAAGTGCTAGAAGAAGTTCCAAATTTTGCACCGTCACCACCACCACCATTTGAAGATGGTCCAAGTTCAACTCCAAATACTGAAGAAAGTGATGCCAATAATATGGAAGCGATAGCAATGGGAGGGCGTCGTCGTAAAGGAAGTAATATCCCAAGACCTCCTAAAGCCAAAAGACAAGAATCCGCAATTTTCACGAAACACTACAGAAAAATACCCGTCAATGATGGCACGGGTAGGAATTTCACAAAAATATGCAACTATTGTTCAAAGGGGAGTGAAACATCTTTTCCATTCTCTAAAGGGGGTGTATACGGTACTATGGATCGACATATAAGAAACCATCATCCCGGAGAATATGGCATAGATTCAAAGCAAACACAATTGCAAGGATTTGAGTAACAACCCAATCAAGGTACGTGTTCTCAAACTTCTTCTAATTTATTTTCATATGATCATTTAAACCATAGGAAACAAATGGCTAAATTTGTTTGTGCGCAATCCATTCCCTTTAGTTTTCCCGATAACGAAGACTATGAACAATTAATTAAGCTTTCTCTTAATCCTTCCGCTTCGAAAGTAGCTCGTACAACCCTCACTCGTGATGTTAAAAGTTTAGTAGCAGAAATGAAATATGCTTTATTTGAGACATTTGGTCATTTGTCATCTAAGGTTTCTATTTGTTCTGACATATGGAGCGATAGCAAAATAAGACATTTTTATATGGGTGTAACATGCCATTGGATAGATGATTCTTGGAGAATTCAAAAGAGATTACTTGCATATCGAATATTTGATGAGGCACACACCGCGCATAATATAGCTCATATGTTACAAATAATTTTGAAAGAATATAATCTAGTTGAAAAGGTTTTTTCAATGTCTTTTGATAATGCTAGTGCTAATACTGCTAGTTTGCCCGAATTAATTTTAGTTTGTAAACCATCACTAGGTGGTCAATTTTTTCATATTAGTGTTTGTGTCATATTTTAAACTTGTGTGTCCAAGATGGTTTGCGTGCTTTGAAAACTTCTATTACTTTAATTAAAGATGCGGTTCATACTATTATGAAAAATTCAAAAATCACAAAGCAATGGAGGCATTATTGCACAAGTCAAGAGAAAAAACAAAAAAAATTCCCAACGGATGTTCCAACGCGATGGAATTCTACCCTTCATGTATTACAAGAAACTTGAAATTGAAGAAATGATATTTGCATGTTCTTGGGATCCATTAACTATGGTGCAAATTTATATACTCAATAATGGGATGAATGTGAGACTATGATGAATTTGTTGACGAAATTCGAGATTGCAACTACGGCGTTATCCGGTACGTATTACCCCACTTCTAATTTAGTTCTTGATCATTGTCTAGAAATTTCTAGTGTATTTTTTGAGTTTCAAAATGAAATATTTCTTAAAGATGCGGTTTTAAAAATGAGATCAAAGTGGGTTAAATATTTGCTTGACATCCCGATCTTTTTTTAATTGCTAAGTTATTAGATCCTAGAGTTAGAGAGGCGGGTTTAACAACTTTTTTGGAATATTATTATTCAAACTTTTATTTGTTAAATGATCCTAATTTTCCTAATGTTGGTCAAAAAGTTGCTAATGTTAGACAAGCATTTTTAGAAATTTTTGTGGAATACAAGTCAATATATGGCGATGCTACTCCAACTCCAAGTGCTACTACTAGTACTCATATTCAACCTTTCTCTATCACCACTTCATCACAAGCACGACCATTATTTGTTAAAAACTACTATGGAACTAGTGGACGATCTCGTACTACCGGTGCTAATGGAGAATTTGATAAATATTTAACCGTTGATTTTGAAGATGAAGATGATTTTGATATTTTAAATTGGTGGGCAATCAAAGCAAAAAAATTTCCTATCATTGCTAGAATTGCAAAAGAAGTACTTGCTTGTCCCGCATCAACGGTTTCGGTGGAGCAAGCGTTTAGCATTGGTGGAAATATAGAGCATAATCGTCATAATTTATCATCTGATAGTTTCGAAGCTTGTAATTTGTTGAATGATTGGGTTAGAGCGGAAAAAGGAACACAAGATGAGGTGCCAAAATATGTTTTAGACGAGTAATTTGATGAGACTAAATCGGGAAGCGATTAAGGTAAGTAAAATGTAATTTATTTAATTGTTATTGCATTTTATTTTTATAGGTTAGAATTTAGATAAATATTTGTAATAAAAAGAGGTAAAGGCTCCTAATGTCCTCTCTTAATTATAAAAGGGTAAGGTTGATTGTCCCCCTCATTGTAAATTTGCCTTTAATTAATAAAATTTAAAGGGTACCGTCCCTTTTTTCTTTTATATACTAATACTATCATTTGTTTTATTTTTTATATGTTTGTGTTTCAATATATGTTGATTTAGATTATTTTTTTAAAAAAATCACTTATGAAATAATTTTATTAATAGTAGATAGAAATAAAAGAAATAGAAAAAAGAAGGTAACTAAAAACTAAAAAGCATTTTCAAATTTCAATTTCAAATTCAAATTCAATTCCACATTTCCATTTTCCAACCATACCTACTGGCTCGGCTACCCAGTACCCACCCCTACAAATTCCACCCAGTACCTACCCACCCCTACAATAGTACAAAATGCTTTTTAGTTTTTAGAACTTGGGTGGTTTAAAATTTAAGTGGTTTTCACTTTTCAAATTCAAATTCCCCATCATTTTTTTTGAAGACAATTACTCACAGTCAGAAAAAAAAAAAAAAGAGGAACCGCCGAACCGGATCGGAACCGTTTTGTACAAACCGAAACCGGATCCGTGAGTCATCCGGGCCGGTTAAGGGTCCTATTTTTGCCAAATCGAAACCGGCCCGGAACCGGTTTTGGTCAACCCTACCCCACCCCCCCTCAATTTTTTTTTTAAAAGACCCCTGCCTACCCCCCATCCAGTCCCTGCCCTACCACCCCACCCCCCCTTAATTTTTTTTTTAAAAGATTCCTGCCTAACCCCCCCCCCCCAATCCAACCCCTGCCCTACTGTTAGTGTTATGCCCTAGGCCTATGTTTGATAGACTTATGTGTTGACATTATTTATTATTATATGAGATATTTATCATTTGATTATTATTTATGTTTTGTATATTTGTTTATAATAATATCCGTTCCTAATTATTAAGAGAATAATTAGTATAAATGTTAATGGATAATCATATGATGATTATATGCATCGAGATGCACATTAAATATATGGGTACTTGTTAGAGAACAAGTGACTGGACTTGATCCGCATGAGATTTATGTCATGATCAAATGTCATAATTAAATCTCATAAGGTTACTTCATTTACTCCCTAGCCTGAGATTATCATGACCTTACATATGATGAAAGTCATGTTTGATTTTAGTCAAACGATATCTTAACACGATTTTTATAAAGGTTAATTTTGGCATGATCGGATTCATGATTGGAAGGATGATAAGTCAAGATGGAATTTGTCCCTCGAAAGAGAGAGATGTTTTGCTTGGGCCCCTCGATGAGTGATAATGATGAAAGTGTATGGCCATACCCCAATGTGATTGGAATTATCATTATACTCAGAATCGAGAAAGCATTGAACAAAGACAAGTTAACGAGGACCATGACTTGCGTTCAATATAACATCGTGTGACAAAGGGAGAAATGGAAGTGTACCATTGGAAACGTGAACTCTTACGTTATATTATTTGGGTAGACATAATGGCTTGCTACAGTCCGCTTATGTCTTATGAGAGTCGATGTGATCAAGCTCATTGCCAACATAATATAATCCTATTGGGTCACACACAACTAGAATGAATTTGATTAAACCTATGGAAGAATGATTGAGAAAATTCCTCATCAGCCTTGTCTGGTCGTACGACACAACTAGGCCATGTGCCTCGTGTGGTCGTGCGACACAACAGGTCCTGAGGCGATTTACAGAATCCTTTCCTAATTTGATTAGGAATCATATACTATACTAATGTAGTATAAATATGAACGTCTGTCAACCCTAAAAGTTTAGCCAAAATTCTGAAAAGAAATTCATAAATATATTCTCAATATTATTCCAAGGTTTAAGAGATCTAGAAATCTTCAAGAAGCTTTTCTTGGTTCATTCAAAGGTGTGGATAAAGAAAGAGGGTCTTCGCTCGTTAATCGATCAAGGCCTAGAGTTCAAGCAATATGAAGAACGAAGTTTGTGATTCGAAATCACATTATTAAATCGTTCGATAGCTCCAGAACGGAAAGCGTTCAAGGTTGGTTATTTCTATCTCATAGGTTTCAAGTTAATTGTATAGAACGGATCCTTGGCTCCTTGGGTTTTATGTTATTTGATGCTTAATTCCGCTGTACATGGACCCGTAAAACTCAACAGTGGTATCAGAGCCCCGTTCGTATCATTAAGTTTGAATTAACAAGTTAGAAAAGTAATATAAATTGTTTATATGTTCTTTTGCATGTTATGTATGTGATAGATTGATTGTTTTTGAAACAATATGCCTAAATCATGTTCTATTGATATTGAATTAAATCTGTTAAAAGTCGTTTGCATGATTTAATTGCTCTGTGATTTAGAATTTATTGAATTCTGCAAATCTGCATCATGCTTCATGGTGTCACGCGACATAGTAGGTCTATGTCACGCGACAGATCATGGCTGATGGCCTCTCTAGGTCGTGCGACAGATCAGGACTCTGGGAGTCTCTGTCATGCGACAAAACAAGCCCAATCTGGGCAGAACCAGTTTGTTGAACAATCTTGTTAATATGTGAATGTGTTTACAATCTGATACGTTTATGTGTTAATCTGGATGCTATAAATTAAGTTTGTAGGGCTATGCTAGATTAATTCAATGTTTATGCATGCTTAGTTATTTAAAATATGATTTTATTAATTGTTGCGATGTATGATTTATGTGTTCTTAAATGTTAAGAATTTTAGATGTTTAGTTGAAACAATATATTGCAATTTCCTAAATGTTTAGATTGAAACATTAAAATTTTGGTTTTTTGATTGTTTATGAGAAACAAGTCATTTTACGCGAATTTAAAAGGAAACTGATTGTTTATAAAAGGTCGTGATTATGTTGCCAAATTAGAGCTGATTTCTGATTGTGCATGTCTAGGAAAGTTCTATCGAAGGAGAGATTTGGTACTTAAGTAGTCCTTGTGGCTCACCTATCTTCCTGGGAACTTACCTAGTGCACGATTATGAATATCTTTGCTGATATGCTTATAATCTACTTTTAAGAACCTTCATTTAACTTTTAAGTTCTTTTTGCCAATTCATGATTAAAACACTTGAGACCATTCGGATAGTTTTGGGTGGGCTTGCCATAGCAAGGTACTTTGATTCTATTCGAATGCGAGCAAGATGAGGAAATGGTGGTTCCTATACGTTTAAAGTGAATGAACTTAATTGGGTTATCAAAATGGTTTTGGACCCAAGGCATAAGATGAGATTAAAATATGCCTAGACATATGATGTCTTGAATAAATCTCATAAAAGATCTAAGAGTCATATATGTGATATGATTGATGTTTCTACCTAATTAATTTAATTTTGAGCGGTTTGCCATAGAAAACTTGAAATTAAATTAAAGTTAGATCTTAGCCCATTAAATGTATATTATGCTTATTTACATTGGAAGGTGTATAATTTAGTGGGAGCATTTTATGTAAATGCGTTATACTTCTCATATGATATGTTTACTTATATGTGTTCATATTTTATGCATATCTTTTTGTAGAATAAATGGCATCAAACAATAATCACCTGTCACTGCGATCTCTCCTTGAGAAGGAGAAGTTGGAAGAGAATGGTACAAACTATATGGATTGGATCTGTAGCGTGAGAATTGTTCTCAGGCAAGAGGAAAAACTGTACGTTCTCGAGGAACCTATTCCACCTGAACCTGCTGCCAATGCTACTAGGGCAATGAGGGACCAATATCTGAAGCACAAGCGTGATTCTACTGATGTTGGTTGCCTCATGCTCTCCGCCATGTGCAAGAACCTTCAGAAGGATCTTGAGCACTTGGGGACAGTTGATCTAAACAATTGACTGATGGAAATGTTCCAAGTACAAGCTAGGCAAGAAAGGTACAACACAGTTAAGGTCTTGACCTCATGCAAGATGAGTGAAGGACAATCTGTTGGTCCCCATGCTCTTAAGTTGAAAGGCCACATTGAGCATCTTGAAAAGCTCGGTTTTCCAATTAGCCAAGAGTTGGCTACCGACATAATATTGAATTCATTGCCCAAAAGTTTTAGTAATTTCTTAATGCACTATAACATGGGAGGCATGAATAAAAACCTTTCCGAGTTAGTTCAAATGTTGAACACTGCGGAAACCAATATTGTCGATAAGAAAACCGACCAAGTGCTAATGGTTAACAAGGGGAAGGGTTTCAAGGGTAAGGGAAAGGCAAAGGTTGCTAATCCTAAGGCAAATGTTGCCAAACCCAAAGAGGCTGCCAAGCCTAAAGAGGCTAAGCCCAAGTCCCAAGAGGACGCAGTCTGAATCCATTGCAATGAGATTGGACATTGGAGGAGAAACTGCACAAAATACAAGGAAGCACTGAAGAAGAGCAAAGGAGTTGCTTCGACTTCAGGTATCTTTGTTATAGATATATTCCTATCTACTTCTAGTTCTTGGGTATTGGATACCGGATGTGAAACTCACATTTGTTTAAATGTGCAGGGTCTAAAGAAGAGAAGGATGCTTGAAGAGGGTGAAGTGGACCTACGTGTGGGGAATGGAGCAAGAGTTGCTGCATTAGCCGTAGGAACTTATGAAGTTACTTTACCCAGGGGCGGAGCCAGGGGGCATGGGGGGCACTCGCCCCCCCAGCGGCAGAAATGCAGTGGAAAAATTTTTTTTTTGCCCCCCCCCATATTTTTTTTATATATGTATATATATAATTAACTTCAAGATTAACACCAGTGAGTGGTGTGGTTCAGCGGTAGAAGGGGTGAAGTTAAAGCCTTTGGTGTTTCCTTTCAAATCCATGTTCTAGCCCTGCTACCTACATTTTCAATTAATTTTATTTGTCCTCCATCTTTGCTATTCTCTCTTTCTCTCCATCCATTTCTTTTTCTTAACAGTTTTGTTTTTCTCTTTCTCCTAATTTCCTCACATTTTTTCAATCTTAATTAATTAGTTAGGCTTTTCCCATTTCTTAATTCTTTACATTTTTAACTAAAATACATTGTATTTCATGGATCCGACCCATTTTTTACTTGTCCGACCCGAAAATTTCCGCCCCTGACTTTACCTAGTGGACTAATACTTCTTTTGAACAATTGTTATTACGTTCCAGCTTTAAGTAGGAATATTATTTTGATTTCATGTTTGGATAATGAAGGTTTTAATTTTCTTATATGTGATAAGAAGTTTTCCATTTACAAGAGTGATATGCATTATTGTACTGCTGTTTCATTCAATGGCCTTTATATCCTTGATGTTGAAAATCGTGATAATGATATCTATAACATTAACAAGAGATCTAAACCCAATGAGGTAAACCACACTTACTTATGGCATTGTCGTCTTGGCCATATAAATGAGAAACACATTTCTAAACTCCACAAAGATGGTTTTTTAGACTCACATGATTATGAATCTTATGAGACATGCGAATCTTGTTTACTTGGCAAGATGAACAAGGACCCATTTACCAAAACTGGTGAAAGGGCGGGTGACTTTTTAGGACTCATACATACCGATGTATATGGGCCTATGAGTAGCGATGCTAGGGGAGGATTTCGGTACTTCATAACATTCACTGATGATTATAGTAGATTTGGATATGTTTATCTAATGAAACATAAAAGTGAATCGTTTGAGATATTTCGAATATTTCAAAATGAGGTGCAAAACCAACTTGGCAAAACTATTAAAGTACTTCGATCCGATCGAGGTGGTGAATATTTGAGCCAAGAATTTGAAAGTCATTTTAAGAGTTGTGGAATCATTTCAGAACTCTCTCCACCCGGAACACCACAATGGAATGGTGTGTCTGAGAGGAGGAATAGAACTTTGTTGGACATGGTTCGTTCTATGATGAGTTAAGTTGAGCTTCCTTTATCCTTTTGGGGACATGCACTAGAAACTGCTAATTTTACTATAAACAGAGTTCCTACCAAATCGGTTAAAAAGACCCCATATGAGATGTGGCATAGAAGAAAAGCAAGTTTGTCTTTCAAAAAGATTTGGGGTTGCGATGCATATGTCAAGAAGTTATCTTCTGAAAAGCTAGCACCCAAATCTGATAAATGTGTTTTCGTGAGTTATTCTAAGGAAACCAAAGGATACTATTTCTACAATCAAAACGAGAACAAAGTGTTTGTTGCTCGAAATGGTACTTTCTTAGAAAAGGAGTTTCTTCGCAAAGGAACCAGTGGGAGTAAAATAGATCTCGAAAAAATTCGAGAACCCCAAAACAACATTGAACCTATGGTAGAGTCTGAACCAAGTTCACAAGTAGTTGTGGAACCGATTCAAGATGCACAAGTTCTTCGTCGAAGTGGTAGGTCACGATCGGAACCCGAGAGATATGGATTTCTCGTTACGGAAAGTGATGAAGTGGAGTTAATCGAAAACAATGAACCTACTTGCTATCAAGAGGCGATGTCCGCTCCTGATTCGGAAAAATGGCAAGAGGCCATGAAGTCCGAATTACAATCCATGGCTGATAATCATGTTTGGAACTTGATTGATCCATCCGAAGGTGTAAAAATCATAGGGTGCAAATGGGTCTTCAAGAAGAAGACCGACATGGATAGGAAGGTGCACACCTATAAGGCTAGGCTTGTAGCTAAGGGAGATTCATGGCATCGACTATGATGAAACCTTTTCGCCTGTAGCTATGCTTAAGTCTATTAGAATTTTAATTGCCATAGCCGCATATTATGACTATGAGATATGGCAAATGGAAGTCAAAACAGCTTTCCTTAATGGGAAGTTACTTGAGGATGTATACATGATACAACCTGAAGGTTTTGTCAGTCCAGAAAATTCTAACAAGGTGTGTAAGTTGCAGAAATCCAATTATGCATTGAAGCAAGCTTCTAGGAGTTGGAATCTACGTTTTGATGAAGCAATTAAGGAGTTTGGCTTTATCAAGAACGAAGATGAACCTTGTGTATACAAGAAAATTAGTGAGAGCGTAGCACTATTTTTAGTGTTGTATGTCAACGATATCTTACTCATTGGAAATGACATTCCTGCACTACAGACTGTCAAGTCTTGGTTGGGAAAGTACTTTTCAATGAAAGATATGGGCGAAGCTGCATATATCCTTGGTATCAAGATCTATAGAGATAGATCCATGAGGATGATTGGTTTAAGTCAAAGTACTTACATTGACAAGGTTTTTAGAAGATTCCAAATGGAAAATTCTAAAAGGGGAAACTTGCCAATGTTACATGGTATATAACTTAGCAAGAATCAAATTTCTAAGACTAATGATGAGCGAAAGAGAATGAATGGTATTCCCTATGCTTCCGCAATTGGTTCTATCATGTATGCTATGTTATGTACTAGACACGATGTCTCATGTGCTCTAATCATGACGAGTAGGTACCAATCTGATTCCGGCGAACCACATTGGATAGCAGTCAAGAATATCCTTAAGTACTTACGAAAAACTAAGGATGTATTCTTGGTCTTTGGAGGAATGAAAGAAGATCTTTTAGTCAAAGACTACACGGATGCTAGCTTTCAAACCGACAAGGATGATTTCAGATCGCAGTCTGGATTTTTTTTTACGCTGAATGGAGGCACTGTGAGTTGGAAAAGTTTCAAGCAAAGTACCGTCGCTGATTCGATAACCGAAGCTGAGTACATAGCCGCATCTGATGCAGCTAAGGAAGCCATTTGGATCAAAAAGTTCATTAGTGATTTGGAAGTCGTTCCAAGCATCAGAGATCCTATTGAACTTTACTGTGACAACAATGGTGCCATTGCACAAGCAAAGGAACCAAGGTCACACCAGAGATCCAAACACATACTTCGACGTTTCCACATTATTCGAGAGATATGTGAGAGGGAAGACGTAAAGATATGCAGAGTAGATACTGATGACAACGTGGCGGACCCATTAACTAAGGCTCTCCCGCAAGCTAAGCATGATGGTCATGTTAGGTCCATGGGTATTCGATACATGGGAGAATGGGCCTAGTGCAAGTGGTAGACTGTTAGTGTTATGCCCTAGGCCTATGTTTGATAGACTTACGTGTTGACATTATTTATTATTATATGAGATGTTTATCATTTGATTATTATTTATGTTTTGTATATTTGTTTATAATAATCTCCGTCCCTAATTATTAAGAGAATAATTAGTATAAATGTTAATGGATAATCATATGATGATTATATGCATAGAGATGCACATTAAATTTATGGGTACTTGTTAGAGAACAAGTGACTGGACTTGACCCGCATGAGATTTATGTCATGATCAAATGTCATAATTAAATCTCATAAGGTTACTTCATTTAGTCTCTAGACCTGAGATTATCATGACCTTACATATGATGAAAGTCATGTTTGATTTTAGTCAAAAGATATCTTAACACGATATTTATAAAGGCTAATTTTGGCATGATCAGATTCATGATGGGAAGGATGATAAGTCAAGATGGAATTTGTCCCTCGAAAGAGAGAGATGTTTTGCTTGGGCCCCTCGATGAGTGATAATGATGAAAGTGTATGGCCATACCCCAATGTGATTGGAATTATCATTATACTCAAAATTGAGAAAGCATTGAACAAAGACAAGTTGACGAGGACCATGACTTGCGTTCAATATAACATAGTGAGACAAAGGGAGAAATGGAAGTGTACCATTGGAAACGTGAACTCTTATGTTGTATTATTTGGGTAGACATAATGGCTTGATAGAGTCAGCTTATGTCTTATGAGAGTCGATGTAATCGAGCTCATTGCCAACATAATATAATCATATTGGGTCACACATAACTAGAATGAATTTGATTAAACCTATGGAAGAATGATTGAGAAAATTCCTCATCAGCCTTGTCAGGTCGTGCAACACAACTAGGCCATGTGCCTCGTGTGGTCGTGCGACACAACAGGTCCTGAGGCGGTTTACAGAATCCTTTCCTAATTTGATTATGAATCATATACTATACTAATGTAGTATAAATATGAACGTCTGTCAACCCTAAAAGTTTAGCCAAAATTCTGAAAAGAAATTCACAAATATATTCTCAATATTATTCCAAGGTTTAAGAGATCTAGCAATCTTCAAGAAGCTTTTCTTGGTTCATTCAAAGGTGTGGATACCGAAAGAGGGTCTTCGCTCGTTAATGGATCAAGGCCTAGAGTTCAAGCAATCTGAAGAACGAAGTTTGTGATTCGAAATCACATTATTAAATCGTTCAATAGCTCAAGAACGGAAAGCGTTCAAGGTTGGTTATTTCTATCTCATAGGTTTCAAGTTAATTGTATAGAACGGATCCTTGGCTCCTTGGATTTTATGTTATTTGATGCTTAATTCCGCTGCGCATGGACCCGTAAAATCCAACACCTACAACCCCACCCCCACCTCAATTTTTTTTTTAAAAGACCCCTGCCTACCCCCCCCCCTCCATCCAGCCCCTGCCCTATCACCTACCCCCTCAATTTTTTTTTTAAAAGATCTCTACCTACCCCCCATCTAGCCCCTGCCCTACCACCCCACCCCCCACCCCCTCAATTTTTTTTAAAAGATCCCTGCCTACCCCCCATCCAACCCGGCCTTGCCCTACCACCCCCACCTACCACCCCCCCAGCCCCCATCCCCATAATTTTTTTTTAATCATTTTGCATACCCCCTACCTACCCCACCCAGCCCTGCCCTAACCCACCCCCACCCCCATCCCCCCTAAAAAATAATTTTTTAAAAGAAGGATAAATTGGACATTTTATATGCTTTCATTCCATTCTTATAATTTGTATTTTCAAAACAAACATGATTTGTCAATGAATTGAATGATAATTTCATTCCATTCCGTGCCAACCAAACGGAGGGGTTTGACCAGTTTTTTTCCATTTCAATTCCTTCAGGAATTCAATTCCATTGACCATTCCATTCCTTCACTTTTTTTCCATCGAACCAAATGGCCCCTTATGGATATCAGAGTAGATTTAATTGATACAATCTGTGTGACAAACGTTCAACCAATAAGAATACTCTATTTCCCATGATACGGATCTATATTCTCCACCAGTAAAAAAAATTTAATCATTTTTCATACCCCCTACCTACCCCACCCATCCCAGCCCTACCCCACCCCACCCCCCACCCCTCCCAAAAAAAATAATTTTTTAAAAGAAGGGTAAATTGGACATTTTATATGCTTTCATTCCATTCCTATAATTTGTATTTTCAAACCAAACATAATTTGCCAAGGAATTGAATGACAATTTCATTCCATTCCGTGCCAACCAAACGAAGGGGTTTGACCAGTTTTTTTCCATTTCAATTCCTTCAGGAATTCAATTCCATTGACCATTCCATTCCTTCACTTTTTTTCCATCAAACCAAACGGCCCCTTATGGATATCAGAGTAGATTTAATTGATACAATCTGTGTTACAAAAGTTCAACCAATCAGAATACTCTATTTCCCATGATACGGATCTATATTCTCCACCAGTATTACCATAATCCAACGGTCCAAAAATAACTACGGAAAGCACAAAAAAGGGAAATTGCTTTATACGCCTTCATTTTCAAACACGCACCAAGAGTTAAAAATACACACACACAGTTTCAAAGTTTTGAGAGAGTAAAATGCCAGGAAAGAGGAAAGGGAGGGAAGGGATTGGGAAAGGGAGGTGCCAAAAGGAATCAGAAAGTTCTCCGAGACAACATCCAGCGCATCAGCAAGTCGGCGATCAGGTGGCTCGCCAGATGTGACGGTGTTAAGCGTATCAGCGATCTCATCTACAAGGAGACCCATGGTGTTCTCAAGATCTTTCTCGAAAATGTTATTCGTGATGTTGTTACCTACACCGAGCACGCTCGCTAGAAGACCGTCACCACTTTGGATGTCGTCTATGCTCTCAAACGCCAGGGTCGTACCCTATAGAAATTACCCAGCCCGCGGATGCAGACGACATCTACCTTCTTTGAGGGTGAGCTGTCTTTTTGTGGAGGCACCACGCCGTTTTGATTATGCCCAAAATATTGAGAAAAGGCTTTGTTTTTGTTTTTGTTGTTGTGTGATGAGATTTTGAATTCGGAGGTCAGGTTACATCTCGGGAAGAGATAGTTGAGCTCACCCGAGTTGCCTCGTATACACGAGTCTTACGATACCTCTCTTTCTTTAAAAGTTGTGTGTGTGTGCGTGCTTTTAAAAATGATGTCTACATTGTATACTATGTATTTAAATATTGAAATTAATTGAAAGAGATTGGGAAGGAGGCCTTACCAATGTTGGTTCGTGTCTATCTTTCGAGGGGGAGTATGTTTTATTGAGTGTGAATAGTGTTCTGGGACGAACGGGGATGGATCGAGATTACCTCGGAATGGCCCGGTATGTGTGCCGCCAGAGCTTCTTTGTGCCTTGGGATGGCTAGGTGTATTCGGGCAGAGCTTTGGCGTGCCTTGGGATGGCTAGGTGTGTGTGGGCAGTGCTTCTGCGTACCTCGGGATGGCTAGGTGTATTCGGGCAGAGCTTCGGCGTGCCTCGGGATGGCTAGGTAAGTGCGGGCAGAGCTTCGGCGTGCCTCAGGATGTCTAGGTGTATTCGGGCAAAGCTTCGAGATGCCTCGGGATGGACTGGCAGGGTTTCAGGATGCTTCATAATGGCTCGGGATGGACCGACAAACTTCGGGATGGACCAAAAGGGCTTCGGGATGCTTCGAGAGAGCCTCGGGATGGCTCAGGAGCACCTCGGGATGGCTCGGCAGGGCATTGGGAGGACTACAGAGCGCCTCGGGGAGGCTTGGGAGGCCTCGGGAAGGGCCGGAGGGCCTCGAGAAGGCTCAGACTTGTCCCAGTTTGCTGGGGGAGGGAGGAGAGAAGGGAGGTGTGAAGAAAATGAGAGGGGGAACCCTCTATTTATACGCCTAGAAAAATTGCAAAGTGGTCCGCAGGCTTCTTGTGTCATTACCACTTTTTTGGTTTTCCCAGATTTGAGGGAATATTGTGGACTTTAAGAGAATTTTTCATCATTATTTTCACCCTGCAAAGTGGTCCGTGTGGACCATTATGTCAAGTGACTTTTTTTGTAATTTCTGAAAAGTCATTCTGTCCCATTTTATCCCGGAAAAGTCATCCCTTAGTTTGGTTGGTGGTTTTGGAATTTTTGGAGGTTACGGGTCTTCGGGATGACATTTACGTGAGTCCCCGGTGTTTCCCGTGTGCTCGGATGGGGAGCGATCCGGATTGGGATACTAACAGAAGCCCCTCGACGATGTCACTTATGAAGGAAATGGGGTCGTCCATAAAGATAAGGGTCCCGATCTAGATCGCTTATCGGGAGAGAGAAGATGACCGTGTTGGTCGGATGTGAGGATGTGGTGGTTTCCTAAGGTGAGGTGGACGTGTTGGTGTCCTGATATGAGGTGGACATGTTGGTGTCCTGGCGTGAGGTGGACGTGTCGATGTCCGGATATGAGGTGGACGTGTTGGTGTCCGGATGTGAGGTGGACGTGTCGGTGTCCGGATGTGAGGTGGACGTGTTGGTGTCCTGATACGAGGTGGACGTGTTGGTGTCTTGATATGAGGTGGATGTGTCGGTGTCCTGATGTGAGGTGGACGTGTCGGTGTCCGGATGTGAGGTGGACGTGTTAGTGTCCTGATGTGAGGTGGATGTGTTGGTGTCCGGATGTGAGGTGGACATGTTGGTGTCCTGATATGACCGCTAAGGTCGATTGGCTGGACCCTTTAGTAGGATTCCTACGTATCCCGAATGGGGATTAAGCCTGATTGTAGTTCGCGTGTGAAGTGAATCTATCGTGTATGAGGACGTGGTGGTGACTCTGACTGAGGTTTTTGTGAGGACGTGGTGGTGTCCTAAGGTGACCGCTAAGGTCGGATGGCTGGACCCTTTGGTAGGATTCCTACGTATCCCAAATGGGAATCAAGCCTGATCGTAGTTCGTGGGTGAAGTGAACTTGTCGCGTATGAGGACGTGGTGGTGCCCTCTGACTGAGGTTGTGTCGTGTATGAGGACGTGGTGGTGTTCTCTGATGGGGATGAAAGCTTTCGTGCTTAAGTGAGATTTTTTGGGAGGCGTGCTTGCCTTGTGGTTAATTTTTGGTAGGCGTGCTTGCCTTGTATTTGATTTTTGGGAGGCGTGCTTGCCTTGTTTTTGATTTTGGGGAGGCGTGCTTGCCTTGTGTTTGATTTTCGGAAGGCGTGCTTGCCTTGTGTTTGATTTTTGGGAGGTGTGCTTGCCTTGTGATTGATTTTTGGGAGGCGTGCTTGCCTTGTGATTGATTTTTGGGAGGCGTGCTTGCCTTGTGTTTGATTTTTGGGAGGCGTGCTTGCCTTGTGGTTGATTTTTATCTGCTGGGGAAAAGTTCGGGCTTATGATGACTGCCGGGAAAATGACTTGTTGGTTTTGAATGCATTTTGTGCCTTGGGATTTGTGTTTGAAGGCGTTTACGCCTTGAGATTTGTGTTTGAAGGCGTTTGCGCCTGGGGGTTCGGGCTTACGATGACGACCGGTGTTTGTTTTGCCATTTAGTTGGCGAGATCCGGCCTTATGATGACATCCGGGTTTATCTTTGTTGGTTTACGGACCAAACTACATGGGTTTTGATGGAAATGGCATTTGTACGGCCATGTGTAAAGTTTATAAGGGCGAAAGAGGGATTTTGGCTGGGCTGCAAAGTGGTCCGTGCGGATTCACTTGCAATTGCAAAGTGGTCTACACGGACTCACCTGCAAATCTGGTTTTCTTAAGCAGAATCAGATTGCAAAACGCCATTTCCTTTCCATTTTCAAATTCCAGCCGAGGGAGAAGGAGAAAGAGAGAAAAGAAAACTCATTTTTGAGTCAAATTTTCTCGAGAAAACCCTCCTAAATTGCTAGATTACTATCATGGCGGAAGGATTGAGGATTGGACGTCGTCAAAGAGTCCGAGGAGCAATGGAGAGGAGGTTGTATCTCCAAATGAATTATTCTTCCTTTGTACCTTCAACACTCAACTCGGATGAGTTGTATCCGGATGCGAGGGTGCACACCTTGAGGGGGAAGACGATAATGGAGGTAGGAAATCAATTTTTTGTTTTGATTCTTGCTTTGAAATGGTATATGCTAGAACTAGGGTTTTAGTTTTCGCAATTTGGGGATTTTGTTGTTGCCATGATCAATTTGTGAAATTGATGTTGAATTGTCGAAATTTGGTGTATATGGATTGTGGGTATGTGATTTTTATTCAAAAATGTGGAGTTTAGCTCCTATTTGTGAAAATAAAGTGACTCTCCTCGAAATGCATGCTTTGGTGACTTGTACCTTGATGCTATTTTTGTATGTACATGATTTTTTTGTTGGAAAATTGCCGTGTAGGAACGGACTTTTTGTGGGGAATTTATGTGAAATGTGTCGTGTTTTTTTGACGGACTTTTGTTTGAAAATGTGTCGTGTAGGGACGGATCCCTTGTGTTTTTTGAAAATGTGTCGTGTAGGGACGGATCCCTTGTGTTTTTTGAAAATGTGTTATGTAGGGACGGATCCCTTTTGTTGGAAAAATGCTTTGTAGGAACGGATCCCTTTTGTTGAAAAATGTGGGGACGGACCCTTATGTTGGAAAAAAAATGTGTGGGGACGGACCCTTTGGCTTGAAAATTGTGTTGTGGGGACGAACCCTTTGACTTGAAAAATGTGTGTGGGGACGAACCCTTTTGTTAGAAAAAAATGTGTTTTGGGACGGACCCTTATGTTGGAAAAAATGTGTTTGGGGACGGACCCTTTGGCTTGAAAAATTGTGTTGTGGGGACGGACCCATTTGTTGAAAAATGTGTGTGGAGACGGACCATTTTGTTGGAAAAAATCTGTTGTAAGACTTGCGGTGTTGGGACGGACTTTTGTGTTTGTGAAATTGCTGTTTTGGGATGGACTTTTGTGAAATTTCCGTGTTGGGACAGATCTTTGTGTTTGTGAAATTGCCATGTTGGGACGGACTTTTGTGTTTGTGAAATTGCCGTTTCGGGATGAACTTTTGTGCTTGTGAATGATATGTGTTATCATTTTGTTTTCGTGAATATTTGTTAAGTATCGTTATTGACGTACCTTTGTTGTGTTTACCTGCAGGATGAGGTGCCTTCGTCTGGGAAGGAGAAAAGGATGAAGTCGCGGGGATCCCTTGAGGCCGTGCTTGAGGTATGGAGGAGCCTGCCTGATATCTCTCGGGATGGGAGACCTAGCCCTCGGAGGCTGGTTATTGCTTATGGGTTGAACATGTTCGTGGAGAACCTGGCCTGTCTAGCGGATACTCAGAAGAACAAACCGTTTTTCTGGCCTTGTCTGACTATTGATGGGATATTACGTACACCTTCCACTTCAGCTGGGGGGAGACGACGGTGACTGTGGGGACTCCCCGACCCGAGACCTATAAACTCGTGCCCCGAGCTGGAGCACCCAAACCACCTCCATTTTAAAAAAAAACTTTCTTTGTTTAATTAACTTGAAAGTATAAAAACCTTTAACATGCCAACATGAACCTCTCCACTTGGAGGCGGTATATAAACCATCTTTCAAAATTCATAACCTGTTTTAGTTACAAACACTACAAATGTAAAGGCTTACAAAAGCCAACTTTGAAAGGAACCAATCCCATCTTTACTTACAACACAAACACACTGAAAATGTTTTATAAAAGTTTTATATACAAATCTCCCCCAAAAGAATAACATCCACCACCAACTCCCAACTCCCAAACCATAACATACCTGAGAACCCAAAAGTAAGCGGTCCAAACTCCTTTCCGGCCTCACTGGTCTGGTCCTCCTGTCTCAGCGGGATCTAAAATAGTAAAGGGAGAATGGGTGAGAATAAATCTCAATAAGATTTATTCCCCAGAAAATCAGTACAAGGCTGAAACATCAGCAGCCAAGGCACAAAGGAACCCATTTTTCTCATTTCCAGCTACTTCAACTACAGAATACCATTTCCAAACCAATACAAATATTCCCACAAGGCCATGAAACACAACCATAACAACTCTAAGTTACATATACATGTTCCCACAAGACCATATAGCCTAGTTATAACAACTTTGTCACCTCTCATCCTAACCTTCATACCACTACCTTCCATACTCAATCCAAAACCCCATCTTTCTTTCATTTCAACAACCAAATAATTTACCAAAAATATCAAGAACCATTTACATGTTAATAATATCATCATTAAACATGAAATGAACAATTATTGAAAGAAATCATAATAACTTACCAAAATATTTCGAAAATAATAAAAACTTTGATCGGCTATAAATGTTCCACTCGACTTCCTTATTGTTTATGTGAAATCAAAACAAAGAACGGATCGACGGTTGATTTATAGGGATTTTTAGAAGATAACCCTAGGTTGAAAGTAAGTAAGGATGAAGGAAGAATTGATGGATATAAATGAAGCTTCTGGAATAAACATAAGGATTTATATAGAAAATTTTACACCTAAGCTCCTCCAAGTTTCAAATCCTACAATCAATCACCTTAAGGTTATATTTACACTAAAGCTCCTCAATACTCTTTATAACCTTTTATTTAAAATTTCAAATATTGTAACTTTACTACATTGATTCCTATTTATTCCAATGAGACATTATATAATTAAAATAAATTTCTTAACATCTAAAATCACGTAAATTAGCAAAATATTCAAATAAACCCATAACCAATCCAAATATCATATAATGCCTAACATGAGATGCAATGCATCCCACCCCCACGTGCTCAACACGTGACTAAAATGGTGCCTAGGATTAGGGCGTGACACTCACTCCCCCTTAAAGAAAATTCGTCCCGAATTTGAAATTCACTTACCTGAATGATCAAATAACCAAGGGTACTTCCCTCTCATTTCAGATTCCAATTTTCAAGTAGCTTCCTCAATGGTATGATTTTTCCATAAAATTTTTAACACATGAATACTCTTGGTACGCAATTCCCAGACCTGCCACTCCAGAATTCTCAATGATACCTCCACGTAAGTCATATCTGCCTGGACATCCTCGGGAGAAGAACTCAAAACATGAGATGAATCATAACAGTACTTCCGCAACATGGAAACATGGAATACATCATGGAGAGAAGAAAGAGATGGAGGTAGAGCCAATCTATAGGCTAACTCACCAACCTTCTCTAACACTTCGAATGGACCAACAAACCAGGGTGACAACTTCCCCTTGTTGCCAAACCTTTTAATTCCCGTTCTTGGTGAAATCTTCAAAAATACCAAGTCACAAACCTGAAATGATAACTCCCTTCTTCTGTTGTCTGTGTAGCTCTTCTGGTGACTTTGAGCTGTCTTCAATCTTTCCCGAATCACTTTAATCTTCTCAGTTGAATCTCTAACCAAGTCTGGACCCCAAAGTCTAGCTTCACCAACCTCGTCCCAACACATTGGAGACCTACATTTCCTCCCATATAGTGCCTCATATGGTGCCATCTCAATACTGGACTGGTAGCTGTTATTATACGCAAATTCCACTAAAGGCAAATGATCTTCCCAAGATGAGTGGAAATCCATCACACACGCCCGTAACTTGTCCTCAAGAATCTGAATGGTTCTCTCAGTCTGCCCATCAGTCTGAGGATGAAACTCCGTGCTAAAACTCAACTTGGAACCTAGAGCTTCGTGCAAAGCCCTCCAAAACCGCGAGGTGAATCTCGGATCCCTATCTGAAAAAATGTTGACAGGCACTCCATGAAGTCTCACAATCTCACGAATATAAAACTGGGCCAATCTCTCCAAGGAATACTTGGTTGAAACTGGTAGAAAGTGAGCTGACTTGGTCAATCTATCCACAATCACCCATATAGCATCCATCAAATCCATAGAAATGCCTTCCCATTTCCATTCCGGAATATCCAATGGTTGAAGTAACCCCGCGTGTCTCTGATGTTCAGCTTTAATCTGCTGACAAGTCAAGCACTTTGAAACAAACTCCGCAATTTCCTTTTTTATTCCATGCCACCAATACCCTCTCTTCAAATCCTGGTACATTTTCGTGCTTCCAGGATGAATAGCAAATCTGGATTTGTGGCATTCCTCTAATACTTGCCTTTTGATCTCTGGGGAAGAAGGTACTGAAATTACCCGAATCCGGCTCGCGCGCGGAGCCCCGACATCTCGCATTTTTGCGTCTCTTCGGGAAGTCGTCCGGATCCGAGAGGCAGCGCGTTCGCGCCCCGGCATCTGGCTTATTCCGCTTTTGCGTTAGTTTGGAGGTGTTTCCCCGTGTTTTCGCTTTGTAGAGTCGCCACGCCGTTTTTATTAAGCCCAAAACATTGATAAAGGGCATCAGTTTAAAAATAAAACTGTTTTTGTGTGATGAGATTTTGAGTTCGGAGGTCAGATGACTCCTCGGGAAGAGAATATTAGAATCTTAGAGCTCACCCGAGTCGCCTCGTAAAAACGAGTCTTTTGGATACCCCTAATATTCTTTAACTGTTGTGTGTGTGTGTGTATGTGCTTTTAAAAACGTATGCTGTATCGGATGTCTACATTGTACACTGCTTATTGAAATGTATTGAAATAGTGTAGGAAGGAAGCCTTACCAATGTTGGTTCGTGTCTGTCTTCTGTTGGGGAATAGTGTTTGAGGATGGAATAGTGTTCCGGTACGGACCGAGATTGCTTCGGGAGGAGCCGGTTGTCTGCGGACAGAGTTTCGGCGTGCGTCGGGATTGTAGGTTGTGTTGGGGCAGAGGTTCGGCGTGCGTTGGGATCGCAGGGATCACTCGGGCAGAGTTTCGGCGTGCGTTGGGATGGCAAAAGTCACTCGGGCAGAGTTTCGGCGTGCGTTCAAGTTGCCGGTTTGTCTCGGAAAGAGCCGGGACGCCTTGGGAAAGACCAGGCAAGGCCTCGAAGTACCACGAGGGGCCTCAGAGTACCTCGAGAGTGCCTTGGGGCAGCGCGGGAGCGTCGCGGGAGCGCTCGGAGAGGCTTCGAAGCACCACAAGGGAGCTCGAAAGGCCTCGGAAGGATTCGAAAGGGGCCGGGATTGCCCCAAAGGGTCTTAGAGGGGTGCCTGAAGTCTGGGGGGAGAGGAGAGAAGAGGGAGATGTGTGAAATGAGGGAGGGGGAGCCCTCTATTTATAGTGCTAGGATCTGTGCAATAAGGTCCGTACGGACCTTGCAGGTAATCCAAATTTTTGGTTTTCCTCGATTTGAGGGAATAATGTGGACTTTAAGAGGATTCTGAAATGATGATGTCTGGTCGCAAAGAGGTCCGTACGGACCAACCAGGCATGCAATAAGGTCTGTACGGACCAACCATGCATTTCAGTAATGTTGCACTCCGGGATTTGAGGGAATAATGTGGACTTTAAGGGAATTCAGTAATTATTGAAACAAAGAGGTCCGTACGGACCTTATTTGCTTTTCTAATTTTTGAATAATTCTCAAAAGGTTCTTTTGTCCCTTTTTATCCCAGAAAGGCTCCTCCCTTGGTTTGGCTGGGGTTTTTTTGGGGTTTTGAGTGTCAAAGGTCTTCGAGGCTGCGTTTGTGAGTCTGCGGTATTTCCAATGTGCTCGGAAGAGGGTGATCCAGATTGGGGTACTTACAGAAGACCCTCAAAGACGTCACTTACGGAGGAAGTGGGGTCGTCGATAAGATAAGGGTCCTGATCTGGATCGCGTGCTGGGAGAGGAAGTGACCGTGTAGGTCGGTGTGTGAGGACATGGCGGTGTCCTGGGTGACCGCATAGGTCAGTGGTAAGGACATGGTGGCGTCCTGGGTGACTGCATAGGTCAATGGTGAGGACGTGGTGGCGTCTTGGGTGACCGCATAGGTCAATGGTAAGGACAAGGTGGCATCCTGGATGACCGCATAGGTTGATGGTGAGGACGTGGTGGCATCCTGGGTGATCGCATAGGTCAGTGGTAAGGACGTGGTGGCATCCTGGGTGACCGTATAGGTCGGTGGTAAGGACGTGGTGGCATCCTGTCGATGGTGAGGACATGGTGGAGTCCTGGGTGATCGCATAGGTCGATGGTGAGGACGTGGTGGCGTCCTGGGTGACAGCATAGGTTAGTGGTAAGGATGTGGTGGCGTCCTGGGTGACCGTATAGGTCAATGGTAAGGACGTGGTGGCGTCCTGGGTGACCGCATAGGTCGATGGCTGGACCCTGTGATAGGATTCCTACGTATCCCTAGCGGGAATCAAGCCTGGTCGTAGTTCAGAGGTCGTGAAATTGTGAGTGTATGCGGGCGTGATGGTGCCCTGAAGTGTCGTGTGACCACCGAGGTCGACTGTGAGGACGTGGTGGCGTCCTGAGATGTGCAATCTTACGAGAAGATAGGTTAATCTTACGAGAAGATAGGTTAATCTTACGAGAAGATAGTTTGTGGTGTAGGAGGGCATGTCCCATCCTAAGATGATGCGAGGGCATGGTGGTGCCCTAAGGATGTGGTGACAACCGAGGTCGATTGTGAGGACATGGTGGTGTCCTGAGATGTGGTGACCGCCGAGGTCGATAGTGAGGACATGGTGGTGTCCTGAGATATGGTGACTGCCGAGGTCGATAGTGAGGACATGGTGGTGTCCTGAGATGTGGTGACCGCTGAGGTCGATAGTGAGGACTGGGTGGTGTCCTGAGATGTGGTGACCTCCGAGGTTGATTGTGAGGACATGGTGGTGTCCTGAGATGGAAATTTTTACAATTTTCCGAATCGGGTGGTTTAAAGCCTTCTGGGCTGGAGATAGTGATGTGGGAGGTTTATACGATCTTCCGGACCGAGTGGTTTAAAGCCTTTCGGGCTGGAGATAGTGATGTGGGAGGTTTATACGGTCTTTCGAACTGAGTGGTTTAAAGCCTTCCGGGCTGGAGATAGTGATGTGGGAGGACTTGATTCGTCTTCTGGCTGTGTCATGCGTGAGGACTTGATTCGTCTTCTGACTGCGGTTGTGTCATGCGTGAGGACTTGATTCGTCTTCTGACTGCGGTTTGCAGAGGCGTGGATGCCATGACTTTGACTGTGAGAGGCGTGAATGCCTCGCGTTTTGTCCGTTGGGGAAAAGGTTAGACTTACGATGACTGCCGGTGTTCATCCGTTGGGGATCATCGTGGCCTTGTAGGGGCTTTTTTTTGCTGAGAAGGTAACTTCGGGCTTACTTTGATGGTCGGTGGTTGAGTTGCCGTTTAGTGGGCGAAATCCGGGCTTACGATGACGGCGGTGCTGGGGATATGCGGTCTTGTACGAGTTTGCAAGAATTCCCTTTTGACTTGCTGGGGAAGGATTTCGGGCTTACTTTGATGGCCGATGCTTGCGTTGCCGTTGAGTGTTTTGGAGGCGTTTTGTGCCTTGAGATTTGTACTTGGAGGTGCTGGCTCCTTCTCGCGCTTATTTCACCGTTTAGTGGGCGAGGTCCGGGCTTACGATGACGGCCGGTGCTTGCGTTGCCGTTGAGTGGGCAAAGTCCGGGCTTACGATGACGTCCGGTGCTTGCGTTGCCGTTGAGTAGGCGAAGTCCGGGCTTACTATGACGGCCGGTGCTTGCGTTGCCGTTGAGTGGGCGAAGTCCGGGCTTACGATGATGGCTGGTGCTTGCGTTGCCGTTGAGTGGGCGAAGTCCGGGCTTACGATGACGGCCGGTGCTTGCGTTGCCATTGAGTGGGCAAAGTCTGGGCTTACGATGACGGCCGGTGCTTGCGTTGCCGTTGAGTGGGCAAAGTCCGGGCTTACGATGACGGCCAGTGCTTGCGTTGCCGTTGAGTGGGCGAAGTCCGGGCTTACGATGACGGCCGATGCTTGCGTTGCCGTTGAGTGGGCGAAGTCCGGGCTTACGATGACGGCCGGCCTTGCGCATTACTTGAGTGGGCGAAGTGCGGGCTTACGATGATGGCTGGTGCTTACGTTGCCGTTGAGTGGGCGAAGTTCGGGCTTACGATGACGGCTGGTGCTTGTTTTGATGGGTTAAGGACCAAACTGCATTGAATCTGCTGAAATAGGCCTTTGGATAGCCAGGGGCAAAGATTATAAGGGCAAAGAAGTAATTTGGCCACGGGTTGCAAGAAGATCCGTACGGATCTTCTCCCTCTGCAAAGAGGTCCGTACGGACCAATGTTGATTGTTACAGTTCCCAGGTTTTGACCAGCTTTAAAACCAAGGCACCCCTTCATTCTTCTTCTTCCAGTGCGTGAACTAGCGAGAGAGAAGGAGAGAAAACTCCATTTTTACACCAAAATCCTCCATTTTGTTAGCTTGAATTGCTTGCAATGGCGGAAGGATCAAGGAGGGGACGTCATCAACGGAGCCAAGAGGTGATCGAATAAAGGATGGAGCTTCAAAGAAATCGCATCTCCTTTGTGCCTTCTTCGAAGAACCCGGATGTGTTGTACCCGAATCCGGAGGTGCATAATCGGCGAGTTAGGAACGCCGGGGAGGTAAGAAATCAATTTAGTCTTGATTCCTTGCTTGAATTTTTGAATGCTAGAACTAGGTTTTAGTTTTTAGCATATTTGGGGCTTTTGTTATTTGCCACGCTTTTTGTGAAATTCGTGATGAATTGTTGAAATTGAGCATGTAAAAATTGTGGGTATGTGATTTTTGTGCAAAAATGTGTAGATTAGCTCTTATTTGTAAAAATAAAGTGCCTCTCTTTGAAAATGCATGCTTTGGTGTTTTGTACCTTATGCTATTTTTGTATGTACATTGTGAGAAAATTGCCATGTAGGGACAAATTTTTTGAAAAATATGACATGTGCCGTGTTTTGTGACGGGTTTTGTCTGAAAGTATGTCCCGTGTAGGGACGGACTTTTCTTTTGAAAATGCGTCATGCAGTGTGTGCCGTATTTTTGGTGACGGACTTTTGTGGGGAGTTTATGTGCAGTATGTGCCGTGTTTTGTGACGGGTCTTTTGAAAATGTGTCGTGTAGGGCTTAATCCCTCTGTTGAGAAAATTTGTACAGTGTGTGCCGTGTTTTGTGACGGGTTTTGTCTGAAAGTATGTGCCGTGTAGGGATGGACTTTTCTTTTGAAAATGCGTCATGCAGTGTGTGCCGTGTTTTTGGTGACGGACTTTGTGGGAAAATTATGTGTAATGCATGCCGTGTTTTGTGACGGGTTACATGTGAAAAGTATGTGCAATGTGTGCCATGTTTTGTGACGGGTTACATGTGAAATTTTTTGCAATGTGGGCCGTGTTTTGTGACGGACCCCCCCTTTTTTTATGCTTTAGCATTAAGTACTGTGACTGATGTACCTTTGCTGTGTTTACCTGCAGGATGAGGGGCTTTTGGCTGGGAAAGCCAAAAAGATGAAGTCCCGAGGGTCGCTCGAGGCTGTGGTGGAGCTGTGGCAGCAGTTGCCAGACATCTCTATGGGGGGCAGGCCGAGCCCTAAGAGGTTGGTGTATGCTTCCGGCTTGGGCGTGTTCGTGGAGAACTTGGCCGGGATCTCTGATACGAGGAAGAACAAGAGTATCTTCCTGGGTTTGTCTGAGTATTGGTGGGATACCACCCACACCTTCCATCTGAGCTGGGGCGAGGTGACGGTGACGCCCACCAATTTTGCTGCTATCATCGGGCTTTCCTTCAAAGGAGGGCCAGTGCGGTGGAGGAATAAGATATCCTAGGAGGTGTTGGCTGAGCTGCTGGCTTTGCGCCTCTTCCTCACAGGGGCCTGGGCATGTTGTACATTGTTGTGGAGATGCAGATTACGGCCAGTATTGGGGCCTATTGCCGTGGTGCCGGCCTGGTGACGGTGGATCAGCTGGCGCGCTCCTTCCTGTGGTTTGCCCTTTCCGAGACTTTGTTCTCGAACCATGCAACCACGGCTCCTTTTGCTCTGCTGGAGAGCTTGATTGATTTGGAGAGAGTCTGTGATATAGCTTGGGGCGAGGCGGGCCTGGCCGAGCTTTATTTCTCCTTGGACCGGTTTAGCCGAGGTGTGGCCAGTTCTTTGGCCTGCTTTGATTTTGCTTTGGAGGTATGAGTTTATTGCTGTTTTTGATTTAGCAACTTATCATTTCTCCGTTTTCTTTTGCACTGAGCCTTTTCTGCTTTTGTCGCAGGTGTGGTTCTACGAGATCTTTCGGTGCTTCCCGTGGGATCGAGATCCTGGGGCCATAGCGGCCTATCCTGCTATGTTGGGCTGGGCCCGTCCGGCGAGGAGGAGGAGGACCAGTAGGGGGAAGCTCACCATTACCTACGGGGAGGTGCAGGCGCATCTGGGGAGAGATAGCCCGGCGGAGTTTGCTCTGTATCCCTGGGCTAGGTATGAGGCTGACGATTTCGAGGGTGCTCCCGTGGTGACGGCGCAGAGGAAGATGCTGCGGGGCCTGACCTGCGATGTCATGTACTTGGGAGAGAGGGTCTTTTGGCAGCATGGCCCGGGTATGCTTCCCTTGGCTCCGAGGGACCCGCCTTTTGGGATGATGGATTCCCGGGATATGGATGTGCTGGAGTTTGAGAGGTATTTGGGCGGCGTGAGTGCCGATGAGTTTGTCTTGTTCAGAGAGGAGTATGGGGCCTTCGTGAGGAGGAAGTTGAGGACGCCACAGGTGTTGGCGAGGGAGAGGGAGGCTGGTTCGCCAGGTCCCCCAGAGGTTTCGGTGCCTGGGCCGAATTTTACATATATACGGGGCAACTCGTCGAGGCGCAGGGTATCGGTACCCGTGCCTGAGCTGGCTCCTGCTGCTTATCGGGTTGACCCTGATGCGCCAGTGAGTGTGCTTACTCCTTTCCATTTTGGCATCTTTTCTGTATTTTTCTCTTTTTGTTGAGTATGACTGTATTGCTGAGCGTTTCTTTGGCTGATTGCTTGTGCAGGTCCCAGGGAGAGCTTATGACATGCTGACCCGCCGTTATGTGGCGATGCGGTCCTTTGCGAAGAAGTTGGCGGGGAAGCTGTCTTGCCGGTCTTCGCGGCGTGTGTCGGCGTACGAGCCGATGCCTTCGAGGCATTCTGTGGACGTTTCCCCACCGAGAGCCGAGCCGGAGCCACAGCAGGAGGGACCTTCATGGGGGCGGCATAGCATGGATGTCGGGACGTCCTCGGGAGCTCAGAGGTCGCAGAACCTTTATCAGTTCTTTCCTCCGCCGGATGCACAGGGTGAGGGTTCGTCAGAGCCTGCCTACTTCGATCCTTTTGTCGGGTTCGACCCTTCCGAGTATCTTGAGTACCTACCCCAGGAGGGGGTTTAGTATTCTGACGACGAGGGTGTGACTGGGGAGTTTACCGGGATGCCTGACTTCTCGCTTGAGGATGTTGGTGATGACGATGATGCTGAAGAGTCGGATTAGGGTTTATTTGCTTTCCCTCTTTCCTTATCTTTTTTTTTTGTTTAGCAGTAGACATTATATGTACCTATAATAAAACATTCGCATTTGTATCGCAAAGTATTTTATTCTAAGATGTAATGTGTCCTTTTGATTCCCGGGAATTGTCCTAGCAATTGTTGCTATTATTTTTTTTTATTTGTGCATGCCACGTGAGTTGAGAGTGTGTTTGTGGGTAGCGTGTGCTTGTCGGAAATGGCTTTGGCCAGGGTTTAGGCTGTTTGGAGCAAGGTCCTGCTGGGAACAGTGGTTGTTGGCCTGTTTGCTGGGAAAGTGGGGCCATGATGCAACAAGGTCCGTACGGACCAACCTAGGGTGCAAAGAGGTCCGTACGGATCACCTTTGCTTTTGGGAAGGGATAAATGCTTTCCGGATGTCTGGACTTTCCCCACTCCCCATTTGCAGCCATTTCGAGCTTTCTTCCCCATTTTCTCTAAGAACCTCCATTTTTGCCATGGATTCTTCGTACGTTCCAAGAATTTTGCCATGGCTTTTGCAGGTGCGGCAAGCAGACTTCCTTGAGTGGCTGAAAATGTGGATACGACGCCGTATGAGGCATCAGAGACGGGCTTTCGAGGTAAGGTTTCGACTTTGCTCGGTTTGGTCCCTTAAGGAGTTGGTTCCTGATTGGGAGTTGTTGCGGGCTTCCGTGAAGTTCTGGGATGTTAGGAGGCATGTGTATTGCTTCTCCTATAATGAGGTGGTGCCCACCTTCGAGGATTTTCGGGCTTTGATTGGAGGACCGGAGGTGGAGACCATCTCACTTCCTTTGATTGGTGGTGCCGCCGTGAGTGTGAAGCTTGCAGGCTTTCTTCGGACTTCGTTGGGAGAGGTGCAGGGCATGATCCTTGATTCGGGTCATATTGACATTTCTGCGCTGTCGGAGCGGTTCATGATTGATGATGAGAGTGATGTCTCGTGGGATGCATTTGCCTTGTGCGTGATAGCGACGCTTTTCATGGTCAGCTCCCTTGGGGTTTGCGATGGCGCTTTGCTAGATGTGGTTGGGCACTGCAGAGCTGGAGAGGATATTGTCCCGTTGGTGCTGGGGGAGACTCTTTATGGTATTGACCGTCTGGCGACTGGGGATCAGTTCATGAGAGGGGGAAGCCCCGCTTTGCTCACCTTGTGGCTGCGAGAGAGACTTCAGGCCATGCCCGAGGCTCCGACGTCGTTTAGCCCGTGGTCATTTGCTCGGCGACCTCTTGTGTTGGATATGGATCAGTCCGCCTGGGAGAGATGGATGGCACGACATGGTACGCATCAGATCCGTTGGTGGGTTCCGCACTGGGGGATTGAGACTAGGAGGGCCTTTTAGAAAGGTTCCTATGTTGTCAGAGTTCCAGGTTTGTCTTGGTCCTCCTTCTATATTCCGTCGCTTGTTTCTCGACAATTTGGGGTGAAGCAGGAGCCTTTGTTGGGCTGGGATGACCTTGCTACTGCGGAAATAGCTCCTCTTTGTATGGCAGCTCCAGGTGTTCTTTTGTATTTTCTAAGGGTATGGAAGTATTCTGCTTTCCCTCCTGTGGTGCTCCTTAGACGTCGGGAGAGTGTCGTATTGGCGGCCCAGTACCTGGCCTGGTATGAGCAACGTGTTGGGCAGTCCCAAGTGGCTTTGGAGAGCAGGCGTGGAGCGATTCTGGGGCCCGGTTGCCGTAGTAGCTATTGCCTTAGGAGTGCCGAAGCCTGGTCTGACCCTCAGGATGTGACGGGAGATACTTTGTTTGACTACGAGACTAGAGTTGACCGACTGACGGAGAGAGGTCCTCTTTTGTAGACTCGCAGGGAGGAGATCCGAGCTGAAGCACGGGCGAATGAAGCCCTGAGAGCTGCTGGATTGTTTGACTCTACTGGGAGGACCCCAGATCTCGGACTGAGAGACACACAGTTGGCTCGCGTGGAGCGAAAGAAGACACGCCGGGGACGAGGGAAGAAAGGGAAGAATGGTGAGGGGACAAGCGCAGATGGCGCGGAATGACCTCCTAGGTATCCATTCATTGCATTGCAAACACATTATTTGTTAAATGTATTAAGCTGTCTTTTAGCATGTTGTGAACTTGAGAGTAGACCGTGCTTGAACTCATCAAGAAATGTTGTAATCATTAGTGATTTGTGATTTACTTTTAAAGCTTTGTCGAGACGCAAGATCTCCTGTTCGCTTTTGTGTCTTTTGTGAATCTTGGCGGCGTCCATCCTTGGACTTTCCTGTTGCATTTGCGGACTGAAGCGGCCTGGACCCTGACGGCAATCCCCTTTGCTTGGGCTTTGTGTTTGGCTGAGAGGTCGGATGATTCCCTGACAAGTCATTTTGACGGTCTTTTCCGTGGCTTCCTTGCCTCTTATTGGCATCGGGCTCTTGACCTCTTTTTTGTAGCTTCTGCTTGAGCTTCTTTTTTTTATTTATTTTTTTTGTGAGCCCTTGCTCGAGCTCTTTTTTTTTTCGAAGCGCGTGAGGGCGAAGACAAGCCCCTGGCTTGGAAGCAGACATGGGTCAGTCGTTTGATGCTGAGTGACCTTTTGATGTCCTTTGATGTTGCCGCCGTTGTTTTGACTTGGTCAAGGTGATGGTGGGGGCATGCTCCTGGAAAGTGTGTAGTTTGATGGAGGTCTTGATTGACATTCAAACTTTTGACTTTTTGTGTGTTTTTAGACCGGACCAATTAAGGTTGCCTACGTTCCCCCGGACTAGAGGGCTCAGGTCTGCGTAGTTCGACACTACATGGAGTGCCAAGAGATGCACAGTTGTTCTTCTTTAGGCGAAGTATCTGCGGAGTTTGCTTCCGTTGACTGGATTCATGAAGGGATTGCCGTCTAGGTCTGTCAGCTTCATGGCACCTCCGGAGAAGATCTTTTGAACCACGAAAGGGCCGATCCATGTTGGTTCCCATTTTCCCAGTGGGTTGGTTCGAGTGGGAGGCTTTTCTTTGAGTACCAGATCGCCTTCCCTGATGTCTCGGGACTTGACCTTCTTGTCGAAAGCTCTAGCCATCCTGCTTTGGTAGGCTCGGACGTGTTCCATGGCCTTTAGTCATCGCTCGTCTAGCAGAGCCAATTCGTCATGCCGACTTCGGAGCCATTCAACTTCGTTGACGTCATTTTCCAGCAGTACTCGGAGAGAGAGAATTTCCAATTCAATGGGAAGGACTGTTTCCATCCCGTATGTCAGGGCGAATGGGGTTTCTCCCGTGGCTGTTCTGACTGATGTTCGGTAGCCCCAAAGTGCAAGGTGCAGCTTCTCGGGCCAATCTCGTCCTCGGGTGGTCATTTTTCGGATGATCCGTTCGAGGGTCTTGTTTGCTGCTTCCACGGCGCCGTTAGTCTGTGGCCGGTAGGGAGAAGACTTGTGGCGTGTGATCTTGAATTCAGCTAGCAGTCTGTCGCATTCCCCTTCGAAGTGTGAGCCGTTGTCTGATATGACCTCATTCGGGATGCCGTATCGGCAGATGATGTTTTCCTTGAGGAAATGCGCGACTTTCTTGGAGGTGAGTACCTTGTAAGACTTGGCTTCGACCCATTTGGTGAAGTAGTCGATGGCTACTAAGATGAACTCGTGACCGTTGCTGCCTGGCGGAGCAATTTTCCCGATGACGTCAATTCCCCAAGTGGCAAACGGCCAGGTGTGATGATGTGCATCCGAAAATTTTCCCATTTTTATTTGAAAAAATCAACGAAACGGAGTCGCCACGCCATTTTTATTTTGAGGGCCAAAACTTTGAAAAAAGCCCGAGATCAGAAATTTGGGTTCGGAGGTCATGTTACACGTCGGGAAGGACGTTAGTGTGCACCCGACGCGCCTCGCAAAACGAGTCTTCCAAACATTTGAAATCCTTTTGTTGTGTGTGTGTGTGTGTGTGTGTGTTTTGACCAAAATAATTTGAAACTGAGAAAAGTAAAAAATTGGGATCTTTTCTTAAGACTTTAAACTGATCCCATGATTTTTTGGAGGATTTTTGGTTTGAGATTTGGTACTCAAAAGACCTTTTGAAGTTGGAAAACATTTCTGCCAGAATGAAAAAGGCAGTTGACCCTTGACTTTGAAATGGACTTAAAGGCTTCAAAACCTCAGAATCTGGGGAAAGTCCGAGAATGAAAGTTGCTTAAAACACCCTAAATAGGGTTTCTGCAAAGGAACTTTCCATTTTGGAAGTAATTTGAGTGGTCAAAACCTTCTGGAAATCTCAGATGTGAAATCTGGATTTCCAGAAGCTAATGAACTGGCCTCTAAGAGAAAAATTGAAAGATTGGGTTTTACTCACACAAAAAATAAAGTAAAAATATTTATGGAAAGATCTGGATGTTGGCTACAAAAAGTGTTTTGTAGTCAACACCAAATTCCACATTTATCTGTGTCCAAAAAATTAGACCATGGACTGAGGTCTGAGAAAATTGCTACTGGACAGCAACTTCTCAAGAGAGAAAATATGATTTTAAAGGGGGTTTTTGCATCCATGCTTGTCCCCATTTCCCTAGGTTTTGGTTAGTGATCACTAGACATTTTAGTGGTGAATCAACTATACCAAACCATCCTTGGGTTACATTAGGACTAAGCACTTCATTTGCTTGGGAAGGGGAATTTTATCCTTTGAAAATGAGATTTGATGCTTGAAAATGGTTTTTAGGGTTTTGAAAATGAGTTTTATTTGCAAGAAAGTAAGAGAACTTGAAAATAATTTTGATCTTTGTAGAAGATCATCCATGGAGATGGTCTTCCATGGTGATCTTCTTAGATCTAAAGCAAGAAGATGAATAAACTACATTTTGTAGCTTAAAAATGCATGCATGGATGAATTTTAGGGTAAGGAGAGGGAGGTTATACCTATCTTCCTTGTGTTTTGTGTTTGAAGGCTTGAATGTGAGAGTGTTTAAGGCTTGAATATGAGAGTGTTTGAGGGTGTTTTAGGGTTGATGATTTGAGTTGGTTAAAGAGAAAACAAGTAGATAACAATGAAGTCCTCTATGTTTTCTCTCTAATCCTCCTCCTAAAGGGCGATTTGAGCTTGGATTGGTGTATGTATGAGAGTATGTATGAGAGTGATTTGAAGTGTTTGTGAGTGAGTGAGATTTGGGAAAGATTGGAGAGAAAATGGTGGCAATCTAAGGATTCCCACTGTTTTCTCTCTATATTTCGCCAGAGTTTCGTTGCTGTGATCAAATTGTGTTGTGTAAACTGAGAGAGGAGGGTTCAATTTATAGGACACTGTGAGAATCAAACGTATCCGCGCGGACAAGGATCGACGCGTGCACTGTTCATCTGCTACAGTGCTGGCTTTTGGACAGGAAGAATAATCTTTTTAAAATTCAAACTGAAGCTGTTTTTCAACTTACTTAATTCGGATTTTTCTAATTTCTTTTGCTTTTTGAGATTCTTTTCTTGGTTTAACTTAAAGTGGCAATGCCCATTTTACCCTTACTTTGTTAGAAAAGTTAGGAATGTTAGTAATGTTATAACTTTCGTTAATTTTCTAACGAAAATGCTAACAAGCTCAAATTGGATCACTTACAGTAGCCCCTCGGCGACGGCGCTTTCGAAGGAAGCGGGGTCGTCGATAAGAGTAAGGCTCCATATTTGGCAGGATGATCAAGTGATCGAGTGGCTGAACCTATTTAATAGGCTACCTACGTATCCTTAAGAGGAATCAAGCCAGTCGTAGTTCGGGTCTTTCGACTATCTTTAGTCGTCGACCCTACTGCTTTAGGAAGGTCGCCCTAAGATTTGATTATTTTTGGGAAGTCACCCTATGGTCTGACTGTTTTGGGGAAGTCACCCTATGGTCTGACTGTTTTGGGGAAGTCACCCTAAGGTTTTGACTGTTTTGGGGAAGTCGCCCTAAGATCTGACTATTTTTGGGAAGTCACCCTATGGTTTGACTATTTTTGGGAAGTCGCCCTGTAATCTGACTGTTTTTGGGAAGTCACCCTATGGTTTGACTATTTTGGGGAAGTCGCCCTATGGTTTGACTATTTTTGGGAAGTCGCCCTGTAATCTGACTGTTTTTGGGAAGTCACCCTATGGTCTGACTGTTTTGGGGAAGTCGCCCTAAGATCTGACTATTTTTGGGAAGTCACCCTATGGTTTGACTATTTTGGGGAAGTCGCCCTATGGTTTGACTATTTTTGGGAAGTCGCCCTGTAATCTGACTGTTTTTGGGAAGTCACCCTATGGTTTGACTATTTTGGGGAAGTCGCCCTATGGTTTGACTATTTTTGGGAAGTCGCCCTATGGTTTGACTATTTTTGGGAAGTCGCCCTGTAATCTGACTGTTTTTTGGGAAGTCGCCCTAAGATTTGATGATAATGTTCTTTTAGAAAAGTAGTTGACTAAGATATGCTTTCATACCTGTGCTGTGCTTACCTGTAGCTGCCGAAAGGACTGAGGCTACGGCTGATGTTGATGAAGAGTTGTTGGGTTGCCGTTCGTGGGACGGTTTCTGCTGACGATTTGCTGTGTTTGGAGGCATTTTGACCTGAAGGAGGAATTTGGTTGAGTCTGCATCTTGCTGGTGATCGTTAACCTTGTAGAAGTTGTTGAACTTGTCTTCACATTGGGACTTCTTGCTTTTGAGAACTTGGTGTCTCTGACTGATTTGCATTCTGAGAATTTGGCGTCCTTGACCGATTTGTATTGGAGAACTTGGCGTCCTTGACCGATTTGTATTGGAGAACTTGGCGTCCCTGACCGATTTGTATTGGAGAACTTGGCGTCCCTGACCGATTTGTATTGGAGAGCTTGGCGTCCCTGACCGATTTGTATTGGAGAACTTGGCGTCTCTGACCGATTTGTATTTGAGAACTTGGCGTCTCTGACCGATTTGTTAGACACTGGAGGTGGTCTTCGTTGGGGGTTGTTTTCATCCATTTGTGGACATTGGGGGTCGTCTTTAGCAAGTTGCAGACGCCGGAGCTTGTCTTTGCCAAACTGTAGATGCTGGAGGCTGTCTTCATCCGTTTGTGGACATTGGAGGTCGACTTTGGTGAAGATCATCCTTGCCGAAAAGGGGGATTTGATTTCACGTTTGAATTCCTGCATTCGTTAGTGAAGAGGAAGATGCATATATGACATTCATGATGACAGATGCATGCATAGAGCCAAAAATGATTGTGAGAGTATCACTGCATATGTTTGCGAGATGATGCATTTACTTGCTTTCGAAGATGCACCTAGCCTAAGCTTTTGACAGGGAAATTATGATTTATGATCTTCAATTCACTTAGGATTTTTCCTATTGATTCAAGTTTTGTGCATGCTACATGAGCCCTTGGGAGATTTTTGTGGGGATGCATGGTTATGTATGTGTCTGGAGACTGTTTGGAACAGATTTTGAGCATGTGGGGGATGAGAACCCTTGATCGCGATTTAAACAGTGGTTGTTGGTGAGGTTTTGTCAGCAGTATCACATGGACCTCAATTTTGATGAGATTGGATTCGGATCCCGGGTCTTGATTGGAATTTTCTCTCTCAATCTTGGTCATTTGAAGCTGATGCTGACAGGCTCTAGGGCACGTTGATATGAGTGAAGCTTCTTTCATTTGGGTGAGCTGTGACCTCGGCCGAAACCTTATCCGGAGAATGATTTGATGGAATTGCTAATGCCGGGAGAAACCCTGATCTTGAATTCCGATGCTACGGGAGGCTGCCGTGTACCAAGTTCTGAAGCTGAAATTCTTTCTTGATAAAATTCGGGTCCAAAAGACCGTCTTGACAAAGCCCCCGGATCCTGAGTAGGCAAAGCCTGGATTTTGAAGAAGTGACTTGGCGAATCTATCTCGTAGTGAAGAACGCAATGTGGACCCAAGGATGACTATAGAAGTCCCATCTTAAAGAGCTGATACAGGAGAACCTGCAGGACCGCTTAGCAAGCCCCAGCGTGAAGAAACACAGAGCAGTCCTATTGCAGACAGAGTCATCATGTGACCAAGGAGGCACCCATCTTTTCAGATCTTAGTCAACCAGTCAATGGACAAGACTCAGGAATGTTTACGTGCAGGGGCACATTTTTCGAAAAGTGGGAATGAATCCCGATTTTGTGTATACACACTCGCTTTAGGTTTGACTCTTTTGAGAGAGTATAAGCGTTACAAGGTGTGGAAAAGTGTATGGAAGCCCCTGCTGACAGAAAGACAGTGTTTGGCTCTATTTTCCTATGATGTAGAGAGAGAAGACTTGTCGAGACACTTGAAAGATTGTCTTATTCATGATGATCACAAGGCTGCTTAAAACCCTTTGTTAATGTTCGGGTTATTCAACTCCTAAATCTGATATGAACAAATATTTTGATTAATCACAAGGAGAAAACCAACTGATATCGAGGATCAAGCTCGGAAAGTGTATAGGGACGATCCCTGATGAGACCGGATTTTTTTTTTCTTTTTTTTGAGATTTGTTTGTGATTTCGACCGGACCATTTCTGGTTGCCTACGTTCCCTCCATCATGAAGAGCTCAGGTCGCCGTAGTTCGGGCTTATCCCGAATGAAGAGAGAATGAGTGTGAAAATTCAAGACTTTGAGGTTCTTTTGGGAATTTGAGGATTGGAGATTCGAATAACATATCCCCTTAGAGTGTTCATGAAAGACACGGATGCGAAGCCCCAGTGGGACATCCACGGCAAGTGTTTGTGGAGGAGAAATGAAATATGCTCACATGAAATGTCGAATGAATCAGACTTGAATTTGCACAATCTTTGATCATTTGAGCCGAGATGGATTTGGCTCCAATTTAAGCAAGCAATGAAGCATTAATTTGATTTATATTTTACGATGAAATTGCTATCCGATAGGAATTGCAGCTGGGTTTTCGGGCTTCGATCGGCCATCGGGTAATTTTGGAAGTTATGACCTCTTAAAGTGAGAGGCCGGCTGGGCCTTTTGCTGACTGAACCTCTAAAGATGAGAGGTTGGCTTGCAGGGATGTGTTTGGGAAATCTATGGCGGGCAAGATTGATTGCCTCTAAGAGTGAGAGGTCAAATTTTGACTTTGGCCAAAGGCGATGGTAGTGGGAATATCCTCTAAAAGCGAGAGGATGGCTTGGGATTGGTCGCGGAAATGGGAATATCCTCTAAAATCGAGAGGATGGCTTAGGATTGATTTAAGGTAATGGTGAGAGGAAGTCCAAGCTATCGAGAACCTTTTGCGAACTTGCGAGAATTCGGGCTCCTTTTTGATCATTGGAGAGCTTCTTGAGAAGTCGGGGACTCTTGTTGAATTGTGAGGATCGACAGTCCCTTCTTTTTTTTTTTTTTTTTATTCTTTTTTTTTTTTGCTTGAACTTTTCTCTTTCCTTTTTTTTTTTAAGGCCTCCTGAGACGTTGAGGATTCTTGCTGAATTGTGAGGATTTAAAATCCTTCTTTTGATAACTTGGAAGGCCTCCTGAGAAGTTGAGGATTATCTTTGTCCTTCCCTCATGGCTTGAGATATTTTGCGCATCGCCGACTCTCGAAGCTAACTTCTTGGTCTTGCTCGGACTTCTCTCAATAAGGATCAAAGGTGATGGCTAAACAGGGTTTCAAAACATGCCGATCTTGAAATGAAAGGGTAGTGTTTAGTGAGGGTGAGATAATGGCTTTCCTATGGGTGAAAGGCTTCAACCGCAATCCCTACCGGATGACCTAAACGAGATTAAGTCTTCATTGCTTGCTTAAGCTTTAAATGAGAAAAGATCCATGCAAATTCATCGAGCAACGAGGATGATGATGAAAGGGATGTGAGCATATGAGATGCAAGACGGGGAGTTGGTAAGCCCCAATTTGGGAAGGATATCAATTGATTTTCTCACTCCGATTAATTTAAATATTAATCATTTCAAAGAATTAGTGGTTGAGCAGCACAAGTGATCATTTTGGATAAAACCATTTCAATTAAGTGTAACGTGGGTGCGCAAGTGATGTCTCGAGTCTAGCAAGAAGAGAAAAAAGACTTATATTAAAAGTTAGGCATTTAACCACTATGTCCAAAATGGACTACAACGACAAATGTCCAGGAAGGACTTAGGTGAAAGAAAAGTACTAGACCCTACGAAGGTTGACTCAAAAGACTATTTTAAAGATAGGTAGCCCCCAGTCTAGATGCTCTTTGCTGTTGAACCATGCATCTATTCTTCGACGCTGGAGACGGGAGCTATTGCAGATCTTTCCATCAGGATTTCCTTGGCAATCTCTTTCTTAATCCAAACACTTTCATCGCCTGCGATGGCTGATTCACCGACCTCACAAGGGGGCGTGTCAAATTCCATTATGCCCACAAGGCTTGAACCACCAAACTCGATCATGTTGACACTCATGTTGTTAGGGAGCGGGTTATTGATAGTGTTAGGCCCTTCAGGCATCTCTAACCTCCCTTGCTCAATCAAACCTTGGATGGCCTTTTTCGGGGACGCAATCATCCGTCAGTGCCCATGGTGCTCGATGAAAGGCACAATGCTTGGAGGTATCCAAAGGAGCATTGGGGTTTCTAGGCCGATAATTTTCCAAAGGCCGGAGCAAACCTTCTCTCACCAAACCTCTGAAGATAACACTCAAAGGCATCCCAAAGTTTCCCAAGTTTTGGAGCCGGGATCTGGATGGATCAGGTTTCTTGGGAACAAAGGAAGTGGCATTGTTACAGTCCTGTCCCGCATAGCTAATCACTTCTTTACCTTTTGGTTGGGCAGGAGTTGTGTTGGAGGCGGAAGAAACCCGGTATCTGTAAGCAGGTGTAGCAGTCGGCTGTTGATTGTAAGCCTTTTCGAACTTAGCCCCGGAATTAACCATTGCACGCAAGTCAGCGTAGGGGAAGTGACTGAGGGAAGCTCTCAAATGCGGCTTCAAGCATGACCGAAAGATGTCTAATCGCTCCTCGTCGAGAGGGAGGAATGGCCATTTCACCGAGCTTTAAGTTCCACCTCTTATAGAAATCCCCAATATTCTCATTAGGGCTTTGCATCGTTGTTTGCAGGTCAACTCTGTTTGTCTCCCATTCCAAGTTGGCTTTATACTTATCCGTGAAAGTGCTGGTGATCTGTTCCCAAGTAGCCCTAGCTTCGTGCCGCAATCGGAAAAACCATTTCAAAGCCCCTGACTTCAAAGAGAGACTAAAGTAATCGGCCAACCGCTGGTTTGTGCATCCCTTAGCCTTCATTGCCAAAGTATAGGTGTCCAAGTGAGTTTTAGGGCATGCACTCCCGTCAAACAATTCCAGTGCGGGCATCACAAACTTGTGAGGTAGGGGGACAATCGAGTCGGGATCTCGTAGGCCGAAGAGCAAGGTGTTCTTTTTGGCGCCAATTCGGCAATCTGTGCTTTCATTTCCTTGTGTTGCTCCATAAACCAAGCCAATTGGGGATCTAAAGGTGGAGCGGGAATTCCTGAGCCGATATTTGAGCCAGGAAGAGGACTAGGCTGTTGGTGGTGCATTGGTGGAAGGAATACCATACTCCGGGCATAGGTGAAAACATCCTTGGCCCAAATTACCCTGGGGAGTGTAGGTAGGAGCTTGGGCAAAGGGATAGAACCCGGCGACTTGTGTTGGCTTCCAATCGGCGAGAAGATGGAGGCGGATCTGAGGTAGCCAGATGGCTTGGATTTCCGGAGTGAGGTCCATAAGTAGGCTTAAGTGCGGGCCGCTGTCCTGGTTGTTGAATTGCATGGTTGGTTGTGGCAAGGATGCATAACCGAGAGGATACTCGTGGTCCCTGGTGATTCTGATGAAACTGGGATGGGGGCTTGGTAACCCGTTGAACCCCGAGTGAGAAATGGGTTTGCGGAAGCTGTATGAGGAGCAACCGAGCTAGCATCATTCGAGGAGGGGCTCCTGGCTGTTGCCCCGAACCAAACTGTGGTGGCATTCCAAACCGTTGCTGCGAAAGTCCGGATTGATTGGTCCCAAACCGAGGCGGGATCCCAATTTGATGTGGCATTCCGGGTATCCCCAACCATGGGAAGGCATTCCGTGCGACTTTGTCCCAGCTGAGGCATTGCGAACCGGCTCGTCCCGTCATGCCTGCATGGATCCGGTGGTCTCCAGTTGGGGAGCCGGTGACCTAGGGATCGAGGATCATGGGCTCTGGTGGTAGTACCGTGGGAGGCCGGTGGTGGCATCCTCGGGAGTAGTCGGGTTGACCAAGAGCGGGATTGTGGTCTTCCTCTTCTTCCACAAGTGAAGGTGCCATCCGGTTGAGACCGGCGGCCAATCCATGGCTTTTGATAGCCTCCATAAGGCCGTTCAACCGTGCTTCCCGGCGCACTCTCATCCGTTCGGCTAGCCGATTCCACCGTTGTTCTCCGAGGAGTCCCGGAGGCGGAGTGACGTTGTCCCCATCGTTACCGCTTGATGCAAACATTCTAAAATTCGGAGTCGGAATGCACGGTGAAGCCGATGATGCGCTTGACTCTTCCCAACCGATTAGACGGTGACCGGTGCCCGAAACCAACCTTTGTGCGGAGGCTGGGGAAATACACGAGGGTTCGATGTCTGGGAATGGAAGGAGGGTAGGTGTTTGGGCTTTTGGCTCATGCAACATGCGATTATTTGTTCATGTTTACTTAAAACATGTTTTATTAACCTAATCGGTTGGAAAAGATTGCTCTTCTTTTCGCAAACTACTCGATTCTGGATCAGGTGGGCCCCGTCACTACGTCTATAAGCCCCTCGTATTCCACCTGTATTTCGACCTCCCGGGTGGACAGCCGGGCGAGGGTCCTATAGGGCAAGCGGGTCCCACCGACCGAAAGAAAAACGATCCTAAAAGTCTGACGGGTAATCGAGTCTTAACGAGCATTCGATGTAAATTACGGACAAAGCTGATGTCAAAAGTCAAGATCATGTCCGAGGGCTCGACGAAAAGTCGGCATGATTTGACCGATAAGCGTCCACAATTGATCTTGACTTGTCGTCATTTAAGCCGTAATTAGGCATGGAATATTCATTAATCCTTGATGACTCAGTGTCAATGCCTGGGAGTCGTGTATAATTTGTGCCAGCCGAGCCGAAGTCAAGGCGCCGGTCAATATCTTGGTCAAAGTCTGCGGCGGAAAACCGGCATGACTTCGACTGATTAGGGTCCCCGAAAGATATTGAGTCGGTATGCCGACAAAGGCTTGAAAGGAAAGGTCTATACACAGACAGGGCATGACACAGACCAGACTAAAAACCAACCGGGTCTCGGACAAAGTGTGTCACGGACAAGTGCATGGTCGACACGAGGCTCCATGGGATGTTTGGGTAGTCCTGTGCTCATCCGAGAGGCGTAATAAGACCAAACGGACCGCGACAAGGATTTCCCCGGGTTAGGGACGTAGTGTGCAGTGTAAGGTCACGTGCGCGTAGTGTGCAAGCAGTCTATCTTCTTTTTCTGAGAAAAATAGAAATTTTTTATGTGTCTTAAAAAGGCATGATGCATGATTTTTTTTTTTGAATTTTTTTTTTTTGAAAATTTTTTTTTGAAAATTTTATGAACACATAAGCACATAAGCACAAAAATTCCGACAGTTAGGGACATTATTCCGACAGTTAAAATTTTGACTTTTCCGAGGCGGCCAAAAACAAACACGAAAACTGTGCAAAAATCAACACACACAAAGCAAAGGATTTTCAAATGTTGAGACGGAAGCTAGACCCTCAAAAGCTTTTCCTTTTTTTTTTTGAAAATAATGATACCGGTACGTGGGATTGTTAGACCACAATTTATCCCCGACTCGTGTTAGGAGGCGATAACGGGAAGTTTAATGGTTTCCACCAATATACCAAATATCATTTTTTTTTTAGAAAAAGCTTATTTCTTATCCCCAGCGGAGTCGCCACTGTGATGATGTGCATCCGAAAATTTTCCCATTTTTATTTGAAAAAATCAACGAAACGGAGTCGCCACGCCATTTTTATTTTGAGGGCCAAAACTTTGAAAAAAGCCCGAGATCAGAAATTTGGGTTCGGAGGTCATGTTACGCGTCGGGAAGGACGTTAGTGTGCACCCGACGCGCCTCGCAAAACGAGTCTTCCAAACATTTGAAATCCTTTTGTTGTGTGTGTGTGTGTGTGTGTGTGTGTGTGTGTTTTGACCAAAATAATTTGAAACTGAGAAAAGTAAAAATTGGGATCTTTTCTTAAGACTTTAAACTGATCCCATGATTTTTTGGAGGATTTTTGGTTTGAGATTTGGTACTCAAAAGACCTTTTGAAGTTGGAAAACATTTCTGCCAGAATGAAAAAGGCAGTTGACCCTTGACTTTGAAATGGACTTAAAGGCTTCAAAACCTCAGAATCTGGGGAAAGTCCGAGAATGAAAGTTGCTTAAAACACCCTAAATAGGGTTTCTGAAAAGGAACTTTCCATTTTGGAAGTAATTTGAGGGGTCAAAACCTTCTGGAAATCTCAGATGTGAAATCTGGATTTCCAGAAGCTAATGAACTGGCCTCTAAGAGAAAAATTGAAAGATTGGGTTTTACTCACACAAAAAATAAAGTAAAAATATGTATGGAAATATCTGGATGTTGGCTACAAAAAGTGTTTTGTAGTCAACACCAAATTCCACATTTATCTGTGTCCAAAAAATTAGACCATGGACTGAGGTCTGAGAAAATTGCTACTGGACAGCAACTTCTCAAGAGAGAAAATATGATTTTAAATGGGGTTTTTGCATCCATGCTTGTCCCCATTTCCCTAGGTTTTGGTTAGTGATCACTAGACATTTTAGTGGTGAATCAACTATACCAAACCATCCTTGGGGTACATTAGGACTAAGCACTTCATTTGCTTGGGAAGGGGAATTTTATCCTTTGAAAATGAGATTTGATGCTTGAAAATGGTTTTTAGGGTTTTGAAAATGTGTTTTATTTGCAAGAAAGTAAGAGAACTTGAAAATAATTTTGATCTTTGTAGAAGATCATCCATGGAGATGGTCTTCCATGGTGATCTTCTTAGATCTAAAGCAAGAAGATGAATAAACTACATTTTGTAGCTTAAAAATGCATGCATGGATGAATTTTAGGGTAAGGAGAGGGAGGTTATACCTATCTTCCTTGTGTTTTGTGTTTGAAGGCTTGAATGTGAGAGTGTTTAAGGCTTGAATATGAGAGTGTTTGAGGGTGTTTTAGGGTTGATGATTTGAGTTGGTTAAAGAGAAAACAAGTAGATAACAATGAAGTCCTCTATGTTTTCTCTCTAATCCTCCTCCTAAAGGGTGATTTGAGCTTGGATTGGTGTATGTATGAGAGTATGTATGAGAGTGATTTGAAGTGTTTGTGAGTGAGTGAGATTTGGGAAAGATTGGAGAGAAAATGGTGGCAATCTAAGGATTCCCACTGTTTTCTCTCTATATTTCGCCGTAGTTTCGTTGCTTGTGATCAAATTGTGTTGTGTAAACTGAGAGAGGAGGGTTCAATTTATAGGACACTGTGAGAATCAAACGTATCCGCGCGGACAAGGATCGACGCGTGCACTGTTCATCTGCTACAGTGCTGGCTTTTGGACAGGAAGAATAATCTTTTTAAAATTCAAACTGAAGCTGTTTTTCAACTTTCTTAATTCGGATTTTTCTAATTTCTTTTGCTTTTTGAGATTCTTTTCTTGGTTTAACTTAAAGTGGCAATGCCCATTTTACCCTTACTTTGTTAGAAAAGTTAGGAATGTTAGTAATGTTATAACTTTCGTTAATTTTCTAACGAAAATGCTAACAAGCTCAAATTGGAGCACTTACACCAGGGCGTAGTCATGCAGTAGATATCGTGGGGAGGTAGATGATTGAGGTTGGAGAACAGTTGACACTTGTCGCAGCTTCGGACAAAGTGGATGCAGTCTGCCTCCATGGAGATCCAGTAGTAGCCCATCCTGAGAATGATTTGCATCAGGGCTCTGGTGTTCATGTGGGGACCGCAAGCCCCATTGTGGACTTCGTTCATGAACTCGCTTGCTTCTTCCTGGCTGATGCAGCGTAGGAGTGGTCCTTGGTAGCGTTTCTTGTACAGCATGCCCCCAAGGATGACAAAGTGAGAGGCGAGGCGTTTTAGGGCCATGATGCTCTTGGCTTTGATCCCTTCCTTGCGTTGGCCTTCCCCGTTCATGAAGGCGGTTTCCCCGTTCTTGAGGTATTGGAAGATCTGGTTGTGCTGGAAATTGCTTCGGACTTGCGTCTCTTTAGCTCTTCAGCAATTTCACAAATCGTTGTGATTAAAACCTCCTCGACAGCTTGGGCCCAATTTTTCTCTCGTTTGACAACATGCTTAAATGTTTGCTCGATGCACTTATTCAATTAATGTGTTTGCTTCTTTGTATAAATGAATTGTTATTAACTGTTTTGATTAGTTAACTCATCATTTGTTAAAGATGCAATGAAGGGATATTTAGAAAGGTCGGCCTTTTATTGAAAGCGTAAAGACTGTACATTGTTGATTGTGGACTCACGATCTTCAGGCGTAGAGCCATCAGATGACTCGAAAGACATGAATTCACAGATAACATGACTCGAAGCTAGACTACAGGCGACGAGGGGTTGGACCAGGCTTCATTACTCTTGGCAGGCTGTAGCTCTAGAGGGAGTGGCAATGGCTCTGGTGGCCATTCTTCAGTTGGCACGAATCCCGGAAAATAGCTTGCATGTGGTTCGACTTCAAACCAGATCGCGGAGGTTTTTGGTTGCTCCCCTGATGATGTCCCTCCATTAGTGTTGTTACCGGTCCTTGGGGGTCTTTGATGATAGAAGTCGTCGAGGGCTAACTCTAAGAGGGCGAAGCATTCGCTGATTCGGAGTTGATTCTTGCTGATGTTGATCATTTTCATAGAATTCGCCTCTTTATCTGGGATCTTTGCTTGGACGACATTTACAATGTCTGATTCGAGGGGGCATGCTATCTCTCCTTCCCTGATTAGGCCTTAGAGGAGGTTGCGCCACTGTTCATCTAGGTCTGACATCGAGATGTTGAATTGGACTATGCTGTGATGGCTGTCCCCGTGAGATCCGAGAGTGTCGGCTAGAGGGTTGTCCTGTACCAGTGGATCGGTGATGAGCCAGTTTGCAAGAGGGTTTTCGGTGAAGTAAGGGTCTACTCCTCGGTCAATCTCCATCTGGGCGTCCATCTCTTGATCCTCTCTTAAGCATTCTTCACAGTCACATATGTCAGAGTTGTCGTCTTGCCCCATGAGCTCTTCGATTTCTAGCTCGTCGCGGCTTAGAGCGTGGATGTAGGGATCCACTTCGTAGCGGGACAGGATTGGAGACTCATCTGGAGAAGAGTATTCGGTCAAGTTGGGACCTTCTTCTGGGTCGTAGCTTGCCGGCCAAGCGCTTGCCATTGTACTGCTTCCGCGGATCACCTCGAGCACTCCATTGGCATTGATGAATTTCACGCATTGGTGAAGAGTAGATGATACCGCTTTCATCTGATGTATCCAAGGTCGTCCCAGCAAGGCAGAGAAGGTTGGTTTGATTTCCACGACTTGGAACTCTACCGACTCCAGTTGTGCATCGAATTGGATCCTCGCAGTTGATGACTCCTACGATTGGTCGTGCAGTGGAGTCGTAGGCTCGGATTACCCGGGGTGAAGGCCTTATCAGGGAGCGGTCGATACAGAGTCGTTTCAGTGTACTCAAGGCGATGATGTTGACTGCGAAGCCGTTATCAATCAAGACGTTCGGGAGGAAGAACATCTCTATTTTTATGAGGATGAGGAGGGCTTCGTTGTGTCGATTCTCACAAATCGACAAGTCATCGTCTGTGAAGGCTAGACCGCTTCCCGTGCTGCCATTTGACTCAGTCTCCTCTGGGGAGCGTTCGATCCATCCATTGGTGTGCCTTGGTCGGGGCAAAGATCGTAGGGAGACAAGTGCCCTTGGGCGTTCTTGTCTGGATTCCCGGTCACGAGACCTTTTGACTCTGGTTTCACGTTCCCAGTCATAGCGAGACAGCATGCTGACGGTTTCAGAAATTGCAGGGGGTCTGCTCTCACTTGGAGTTTTGTCAAAGGCTATCGTGTTTACCCTGTCGTTCCGGGGGAATGGATTTCCGATGGTATTGGGGCCACGAGGGCATTCCAATTTTCCCTCCTCGATTAGCCCCTGGACCACCTGCTTTAGCACGAAGCAATTGTCGGTGGTATGGCCGGGGTAGTTGTGGAAGGCGCAGTGCTTGCTCATATCCATGTTGGGCTTGGGAGTCTTTGGTTGGAAATTCTCGAGAGGCTTGAGAAGATTTCATTTCACCAAAGCTTCAAATACTTGGCCCGGGGCATTTCAAGGTTGTCAAAATGCTGGAACTGTGGGAAGCGAGGGGGATTGTTATTCCTTGGGGCTGCTTGATCGCGGTTTACTTGAGCTCAGTTCTGGATGTAGTGTACCGTTTCGGCTGCTTCTTTTCCTTTGTTCGGGGCAGGAGTTGGAGTTGCTAGGTTTTTCCGATAGCGGTAGGATGAAGCAGGGGTTGCTGTTGTCTTCTGAAGGCTCAGAGTCTTCTCAAACTTAGTTCCAGCGTTGACCATGGCACGGAGATCCGGATAGAAGTGATGGCTAATCAAGGTCCTCAGGGATGGCTTGAGGCAAGAATGGAAGATGTCCATCTGCTCTTCTTTGGAAAGTGGATCCATTATCTCACTAAGCTTCCAATTCCATCTTTTGTAGAACTCGCCTACTGGTTCATCATCCTTTTGCTCGGTGGCTTGCAGATCGTGGCGGTTTGTCTCCCACTCAAGGTTGGCGCGGTACTTCTCTAGGAAGATCTCTCTGTTTTGGTCCCACGTGGAGCGGTTTTCTGCCTTTACGTTGAGGAACCACCTTAGCGCTGTGGATTTGAGAGAATGCTGAAAGTGGTCCGCCATCTGTTGAGGGGTTGCTCCTTTGGCTCTCATACCCAAGACATAGGTATCGATGTGAGTTTTTGGGCATTCTGTCCCGTCAAACTTTTCCATTTCTGGCATCCTGAATTTCGGAGGGAGCGGGACCACTTTGCTTGGATCAGTAGGCAGGAGGGAGTCCTTCCGAGAACTGGCTAGCTTGTCTTGCATGTCCTTCATTTGGTCGATCAGCCAAGCCATGTGGGGATCGGCAGGTTGAGGCGGGTTGCCGTTTTCGGGGATAGAAACCGAAGATGGATGTGGATTGGCTGATGGGATCGCCATTCGGGAGTCTTGGGGAGGTAGTTATGTGTATACCAACCCATACCCTGGAGTGCTGAAGTTAGGGGCGTGATTGCCAGGTCCACTAAGGGTTGTGTTTGGGAATTGGGGAAATGCTTCATTAGCCCCAAGTGGCGTACTCAGCAGTGGCAAGCTTGAGATGTCGGGATATCCGCTCGGGATGCCTCGTCCTGTGTAAGCATGGGGACTTTTGATTATGGCTGCAAGGCTCGTATAGAGGCAGAGGGTTGAATCCTGGGGGATACCGAGATGCATTGGGATCTGGCAGAGCCGGCACGTATGTATGCCGTTGGTACCGAGCTTGATGTGCGTGAGCCGAGAAACTGACTGTGCTGAGGCGGACATGTCGGAGCTGCTTGACTGACGCCTGAGGGGAGCTTTGAGCGAGAGCTGCTTAGCGTTGCTGGGATCTCGTAGCTTGGCGGAGGCGGGACCTGCTGATAGCTTTGAGAAACCGGGGGAGCCGGTATTTCTTCGTCTTCTATGAGAACAAAGGTTCCGTCAGGTTGGGGAACTGCAACGGTTCCTCGAAGACGCAGGGTGTCTACGATCCAGGCTTGCTGCTCTTCTTGGCGCTTCTTGATAGTTTCGAAGCCTCGCAGCATCTCCTCCATTATCTGAAGGTTCCTTATTGGCGGGGTTCCGTTTCCCTCACTGTTATCTGTCGATCCCGTCATGGGGGAGTAGCGAACGGTGCGGACCGTTGAACTGGAAGGGCTGTCGGACCTTGTGACCTCGATACTGAAAAGGCGGCTCCCGGGTATTCTCAACCACTCTCGGTTCGCTGGAGGGGGTGACGGGCAAGGTTTAGACACGGGAAGGCCTCTCGGGATAAAAGGGGGAAAGCTCATGTGGCATGCGGTTTCCGCTTCTTTTATATTTATTATTTTTTTGTTGTTTTAATTTACTTAAAACGTGTTTTCTCAGAGTCCTAGGTAGGTTGGAAAAGATTGCTCTTCTTTTTCGCAACTATGCTAGATCCTGGGTCAGTGGAGACCATCTGTGCGACTATAAGCCCCTCGTTTTGCACCTGTATTTTGACATCCCAGGGTGGACAGCCCCGGGCGAGGGTCCTATAGGGCAAGCGGTTTCCACCGGCCTAAAAGAAAAATCGAACCTAAGGACCGAGCCTGTCATGTTCATTTTAATGCGTTAGCCATGTGAATAGTGAGCCGAGCCGGCACCTAAGTCAAGATCAGGTCAAGAGTTCGGCATGACCTCTCTTTACCTTGCTTGCGCAAGGGATCTGTGACGTTAGGCGTTGGCTGGGTCATATCATCATGGCTGACGTATCAAAGGCTTGATGACATGGTGTCATGTGGGCATGGATGTATATCCGGGACGGAACATCGTCTGAGTGTAGCTTCGAAAAATCAAGATCGGATCAAGATTTTAGCATGACCTCGCTTTGCTTGCGCAAGGGATCTTGAGTTCTGAGCTTCGACTCAGAAAATGGCCGGCATGGGATATGTATCCAGGCTTGTATGACACGGACTGGATAAAAACCAACCGAGTTTGGACAGAGTGTGACTCAAGACTCAAACGTGCAGGGTTGACGCTTGGCTAGGATGGGTTGTTTGGAATGATCCCGTGCGCGTCCGAGAGGCGTAGGAAGGCCAAACGAACTTCAACTGAGACCACTCCGGGTTAAGGGTTGTTGTGTGCAAAGGTATCCGAGGCAAAGAAGGCGCGTAGCGTGCGGTGTAACCGAGGCAAGAGTGGTGAGTAGTGTGCGGTGTAACCGAGGCAAAGAAGGCGCGTAGTGTGCGATCTCTAAAATTCTTTTTCTGAGTAAAACAGAAGTTTTTCGAAGAATTTTAAATGTATGCACAGATGTATATTGATGCATTTTTTTGTATTTTTTTTTTTTTGTAAATAAAAAGTAAAGCACATGCACACACACACAACAGTTAAAGAAAGGGGTAAAATGAAAGTTTGACCCTCATCATCGTTTTAAAAATCTTTTGCTTTGTTTAAAAGTTTTTTAAATCAAAAAGATCCTCAGCAGAGTCGCCAACTGAAATTACCCGGATCCGGCTCGCACGCGGAGCCTTGGCATCTCACATTTTTGCGTCACTTCGGGAAGTCGCCCGGATCCGAGAGGCAGTGCGTTCGCGCCCTGGTATCTGGCTTATTCCGCTTCTGCATTAGTTGGGAGGTGTCTCGCCGTGTTTTCGCTTTGTAAAGTCGCCACGCCATTTTTATTAAGCCCAAAACATTGAAAAAAGCATCGGTTTAAAAATAAACTATTTTTATGATGAGATTTTGAGTTCGGAGGCCAGATGACTCCTCGGGAAGAGAATATTAGAATCTTAGAGCTCACCCGAGTCGCCTCGTAAAAACGAGTCTTTCGGATACCCCTAATATTCTTTAACTGTTGTGTGTGTGTGTGTATGTGCTTTTAAAAATGCTTGCTGTATCGGATGTCTACATTGTACACTGCTTATTGAAATGTATTGAAATAGTGTAGGAAGGAAGCCTTACCAATGTTGGTTCGTGTCTGTCTTCCGCTGGGGAATAGTGTTTGAGGATGGAATAGTGTTCCGGTACGGACTGAGATTGCTTCGGGAGGAGCCGGTTGTCTGCGGACAGAGTTTTGGCGTGCGTCGGGATTGTAGGTTGTGTTCGGGCAGAGGTTCGGCGTGCGTTGGGATCGCAGGGATCACCCGGGCAGAGTTTCGGCGTGCGTTGGGATGGCAAAAGTACTCGGGCAGAGTTTCGGCGTGCGTTCAAGTTGTCGGTTTGACTCAGAAAGAGCCGGGATGCCTTGGGAAAGATCAGGCAAGGCCTCGGAGTACCTCGAGGGGCCTCAGAGTACCTCGAGAGTGCCTCGGGGCAGCGCAGGAGCGTCGCGGGAGCGCTCGGAGAGGCTTCGGAGCACCACAAGGGAGCTCGGAAGGCCTCGGAAGGATCCGAAAGGGGCCGGGATTGCCCCGAAGGGTCTTAGAGGGGTGCCTGAAGGCTGGGGGGAGAGGAGAGAAGAGGGAGATGTGTGAAATGAGGGAGGGGGAGCCCTCTATTTATAGTGCCAGGATCTGTGCAATAAGGTCCGTACGGACCTTGCAGGTAATCCAAATTTTTGGTTTTCCTCGATTTGAGGGAATAATGTGGACTTTAAGAGGATTCTGAAATGATGATGTCTGGTTGCAAAGAGGTCCGTACGGACCAACCAGGCATGCAATAAGGTCCGTACGGACCAACCATGCATTTCAGTAATGATGCACTCCGGGATTTGAGGGAATAATGTGGACTTTAAGGGGATTCAGTAATCATTGAAACAAAGAGGTCCGTACGGACCTTATTTGCTTTTCTGGTTTCTGAATAATTCCCAAAAGGTCCTTTTGTCCCTTTTTATCCCAGAAAGGCTCCTCCCTTGGTTTGGCTGGGGGTTTTTGGGGGTTTTGAGTGTCAAAGGTCTTCGAGACTGCATTTGTGAGTTTGCGGTATTTCCAATGTGCTCGGAAGAGGGTGATCCAGATTGGGGTACTTACAGGTACGCAGATTCTGCCTTTGAATGTTAGAATCCCATCTTTGTTCAAGGAAAACTCCCCAGTCTTTCCATCTTACAATTTCTCCAAAAATTTTCTTCAATTCAGTATCACTTTGCTGAGCTTCCATAAGATCTCCATATAGAGTAGGAATAGCTCTGACATTCGCAAATAGCATTTCACTTCTCGATTCAAGGGACATCAAAGATGATAAATGTGCCTTTCGGCTAATCGCATCTACCACTACATTAGCCTTCCCCGATTGATAGGAAATGACACAATCATAGTCCTTCAGCAACTCTAGCCAATGCCTCTGCCTGTTGTTTAGTTCTTTCTGGGTAAACAAGTATTTTAGACTCTTGTGATCAGTAAATATCTCAAATTTTGCTCCATATAAATAGTGCTTCCACTTATGGAACGCAAAGATAATTGCTGCCAACTCCATGTCGTGAGTAGGATAGTTCTGCTCCGCTGGTGATAACTTCCTCGAAGCATAAGCAATCACTTTCCCGTTTTGAATAAGAACACAACCCAATCCTTCTTTGGAGGCATCACTGAAAATCACAAAATTCTCGCAACCATCTGGAAGGGTAAGAATCGGAGTTGATGTCAATGTCTTTTTCAGTTCAGTAAAGCCAGCTTCACACTTAGCATCCCATACAAATGGTATCATTCCGAGTCAATCTGGTCAACGGAGTTGCAATTCTCGAAAATCCCTCTATAAATCTTCGCTAGTACCCCTCTATCCCAAGGAAACTACGAACTTCAGTCACTGTTGAAGGCTGTTTCCAGTTGACTACGGCCTTAATCTTCGTAGGATCTACAGCAATACCCGTACTCAACACTACATGACCCACGAAAGAAATATGTTCAAGCCAAAACTCACATTTGCTGAACTTTGCAAATAACTGTTTCTCACGAAGGATAGACAACACTATTCGCAAATGCTGCTCATGTACTTCCCGGGATTTTGAATATACCAGAATATCATCAATAAAGACCACAACAAAACTGTCAAGATAGGGCTTGAAAATTCTATTCATCATGTCCGTAAATACTGTTGGTGCATTGGCCAACCCAAAAGGCATAACAATAAATTCATAATGACCATACCTTGTTCTGAAGGCTGTTTAGAAATATCATCTGGTTTGATTTTCAACTGATGGTATACGCTACGCAAGTCAAGCTTGGAATAGATAACGGAACCTTGAAGCTGATCAAACAGGTCATCAATATGTGGAAGAGGATATTTGTTTTTGATAGTGGCTTGATTCAACAGTCTATAATCAATACATAACCTCAACGTACCATCCTTCTTCCTTACAAACAAAACTGGTGCTCCCCAGGGTGAACCACTTGGACGAATGAAACCCCTGTCTAACAATTCCTCCAACTGAATTTTCAATTCTTTTAACTCAGCTGGAGCCATTCTGTAAGGTGCTTTAAAAATTGGTGAAGTACTTGGTAATAAGTCAATACAAAACTCCACCTCTCTATCCGGAGACATAGAATACTCAGTTGAGAATACATCAATAAAATCATTCACAACTGGGACTTGAGATAGCTCAGGAGACTTCTTACAAGAGTCTAACACATACACCAAGTACCCCTCACACCCTTTTGATAACAATTTTCTAGCCTTTAATGGAGATATAACATGAACGCCAAATAAAGACTTATCCGCATCAAATATAAACACAGGCATATCAGGCATAGAAAAAGAGACTCGCTTCTTGCGACAGTCTACTAAGGCATGACAATTACTCAGCCAATCCATGCCTAGAATGACATCAAAATCTCAGATTGGTAACTCTACCAAATCCACTGGCAATACATGCCCACATATGATCACCTCACAATCATGATATATCAAAGAGGATTCGAGGCACTCTCCCACAGGAGTAGAAACCTCTAGCACATAAGGCAAAAACTTGGGCAATTTATGCAAAGTGAATGTAAAATGAGATGCCACATAAGAATGGGATGACCCAGGGTCTATAAGAATAAGAGCCCTGATGCCTGAGACAGGTACTATACCTCTAATGACCACGGTGGGATCTACCTTGCCTCGACCCAAGGCAAACACTCTATCTTGCACTCTCTTCTTAGCCTTTCCCTCATTATCCCTCTTCACGCCACCCATTGGCTGGCCACCCTGTTGTCTGCCACCCGCAGCTTGACCCTGTTGAAATTTAGGACAATCCTTCCTGTAGTGCCCCATTTCTTCACAATTAATACATTTGCCTTATTTGCTCCAACATCTGTCTTCAGAATGTCCCACCTTCTTACAAAAGTTACAAACTATCCCAAACTGGCTGGATACAGGACGAGTTGAAACTGTAACATTTCCTCCTCTAGCCACTCCTGGAGTTGAAGACTTCGGCTGACCCCTGTTCTGTCCTGAACCTCGTCTTGGAAACTTGGCCTTGCTTCCACTAGTGCCTTCAGGTCTGTCCCGATGTTCTTCAATATCATTTTCAATTCTATATGCCATGTTCATGCTGCTTGATAGTTGGGGAAATCATGTGTCAACAGTTGCTTTCGAAACTCCAATCTCAATCCCTTCAAAAACCTGTAGACTCTCCTCTCCTCTTCTGGTACTAAATGAAGACAATACCTTGCTATCTCTGTGAACTTCGCCGAATACTAGGCCACTGTCATCGTCCCCTGCTCGAGCCTCAGAAACTCAACCTCATTCTTTTCTCGAGTAATCAATGGAATAAAATGTTCTTTAAATCTCCTGGTGAAGTTGTCCCAAGTTTGGGGCGTATGGTCCCGCTCCCAACTCTCCTTAAGTATCTGCCACCAGTGCTCCGCAGGTCCTTCCAACTTGAACACAACACATCTAACTTTCTCCTCGTCCGAACATTCCATTGCCACAAAATTTTTATTCATAGCTTCCAACCATCTTTCTGCCTTCACTGGATCAGGATACCCATTGTATCTTGGTGGAGCCATCTTGACAAACTTTTCTAACCCATGTTCTTGTCTTCCCTCAGGTTGCTGTTGAGCCTGTCCCTGAGCTACCATATTTTGAAGGAAAACCCTGAACATATTAATCATTTCTACATTCTGGTTTCCTCCGGCTCCCATATCACCCATATTTCCTTGATCCCTTTGCTGGTCATCACCAGTTCCAGCCATTAGAGTAAACCCTGCATTAAACACTCGTTGTCAGATATCACACACTCTCCCTTAGACTAGACATCTACCCTTGACCTCTAAACCTCTGCTCTGATACCAACTGTAAGGCCTCCCCGACCCGGGACCTATAAACTCGTGCCCCGAGCTAGAGGGTCCCAAACCACCTCCATTTAAAAAAAAAACTTTCTTTGTTTAATTAACTTGAAAGTATAAAAACCTTTAACAAGTCAACATGAACCTCTCCACTTGGAGGCGGTATATAAACCATCTTTCAAAAGTCATAACATGTTTTAGTTACAAACACTACAAATGTAAAGGCTTACAAAAGCCAACTTTGAAAGGAACCAATCCCATATTTACTTACAACACAAACAGACTGAAAATGTTTTATAAAAGTTTTATATACAAATCTCCCCCAAAAGAATAACATCCACCACCTACTCCCAACTCCCAAACCATAACATACCCTGACAACCCCAAAAGTAAGCGGTCCAAACTCCTTTTCGGCCTCACCGGTCTGGTCCTCCTGTCTCAGCGGGATCTAAAACAGTAAAGGGAGAAGGGGTGATAATAAATCTCAATAAGTTATTATGGATGCAACAATATGCCATATAAGATGCAACACATAAACAGGTTGCTCATAATCACATTGGTAAAGCGGTAAACACATTACGTTACCTCCTTTTACCTTTCCCGTCTGAACAATAAGTCGTACAACGTCGGGAATAAAAACTCCACTCATTTGTGAACTGCTTAGGCATATTCACGCCTTATAAGACACCTAATGCGGAAAACCATATAAGAACCGCAGCTATCTGTAAGGCTTTTGGCTCAATACAGAAGCACTCAACCCCAATCTGTGGCCACAGAAGGGGACATTCATAGGTATAATGTAATCCGATCACCTTATGGAAAAATTTATCATAACTGATCATATTCCATTATAGCTGATCTAACCACATTCAAGCACATAATAGATACTTGATAAAAAATCCACACATTGGGATATCAATACATAACATGGTAATATTACTCATGTTAAACAATCACAATAGTGCAACTTACATTTAAACACTATTGAACAACAACAATTCAATAACATGATATTAATACTCATGTTCCAACCAAGAAAATAGTGCAATATGTATTGCATACACTATGTGCATAACCAACCATGAATATGTAGTCAAATATGGCCACAATGAATGACAAGTAAGCCCTATATATTCATTACACAATATTGAGTACCTTCTATAAAGGTTCCATATCAATTTACCATGTTTTTATCAACTTTGGTTAAAGCTTCATAAGGCCTTCCAACCATTTTCAAGACCATACTTAAATACCTTCCCTTTATCATTTTGGACCATTTAAGACTTCATCGTAAAGTCCTAATGTTGTACTAGAATTACAGTCAAAGAGGAGTTAAAAATATATTATGTAGACTAGGGTTTCAAGGCTTGGAAAATGATTCAGAGTCAACAGGGCAGGGCACGAATCATGCCACCTTAAACCCCCCCCCCCTCTGATTCAGTCGTCCCCTACATGGCACGACCAGGCACGACTTGTGCCTCAGGGCACGACTCGTGCCCTTCCCCAGAAAATCAGTACAAGGCTGAAACATCAGCAACCAAGGCACAAAGGAACCCATTTTTCTCATTTCCAGCTACTTCAACTTCAGAATACCATTTCCAAACCAATACAAATATTCCCACAAGGCCATGAAACACAACCATAACAACTCTAAGTTACCTATACATGTTCCCACAAGACCATATAGCCTAGTTATAACAACTTTGTCACCTCCCATCCTAACCTTCATACTACTACCTTCCATAATCAATCCAAAAACCCATCTTTATTTCATTTCAAAAACCAAATAATTTACCAAAAATATCAAGAACCATTTACATGTTAATAATATCATCATTAAACATGAAATGAACAATTATTGAAAGAAATCATAATAACTTACCAAAATATTTCGAAAATAATAAAAAATTTGACCAGCTATAAATGTTCCACTCGACTCCCTGAGCGTTTATTTGAAATCAAAACAAAGAACGGATTGACGGTTGATTTATAGGGATTTTTAGAAGATAACCTTAGGTTGAAAGTACATAAGGATGAAGGAAGAACTGAGGGATATAAATGAAGCTTCTGGCATAAACATAAGGATTTATATAGAGAATTTTACACCTACTCCTCCATGTTTCAAATCCTACAATCAACCACCTTAAGGTTATATTTACACTAAAGCTCCTCAATACTTTTTATAACCTTTTATTTAAAATTTCAAATATTGTAACTTTACTACATTAATTCCTATTTATTCCATTTAGTCATTATATAATTAAAATAAATTTCTTAACATCTAAAATCACGTAAATTAGCAAAATATTCAAATAAACCCATAACCAATCCAATATCATATAATGCCTAACATGAGATGCAATGCACCCCACCCCCACGTTCTCAACACGTGACTAAAATGGTGCCTAGAATTAGGGTCGTGACAGTGTCTCCCACGGATTTTTTGGCCATCACCGGGCTGTCCTTCAAGGGGGAGTCGGTGAGATGGCGGGACCAGATGTTCGATGAGCTCCTGACCGAGCTGTTTGGCTTTTCGGCTTGGCCCCGTAAGGGCTTGGGCATGTTATATCATGAGTTGGAGGCGAAGATCACGACCAACATCGGGGAGTATCGCCGGGATACTGGGGTAGTGTCGGCGGAGCAGCTGGCGGGCTTATTTCTGTGGTTTGCCCTTTCCGAGACTTTGTTCTCGAATCACGCTTCCACTGCTCTTTTCCCTCTACTTGAGACTCTAGGGGACTTGGAGAGGGTTTGTGATATTGCCTAGGGCGAGGCGGGCTTGGCCGAGCTCTACTTTGCCTTGGACAAGTTTAGTCGGGGCGTGGTCAACTCCATGGGGTGCTTTGACTTCGCGCTGGAGGTATGAGTTCAGATGATTTTGTAGTTTAGCACTTCATTGTTTCTCCTTTTTTCTTTTTATTTTTTTTCTGAACATTATCTGCTTTTTGTGGCAGGTGTGGTGCTACGAGATCTTCCGGTGCCAGCCGTGGGACTGGCAGGACAAGGCCTTGTTCGGGTATCCTGCCATGTTGTGCTGGGCTCGCTCTTAGAGGAAGAGGAGGATGAGCTGAGGGAAGATCACTATCACATACGGGGATGTGCAACGATTCTTGGAGAGAGACATCCCGGATGGGTGTCAGCTGTACCCTTCGACTCGGTATGGCGAGGATGAGCTGGAGGGCGCCCTTGGGATGACGCGGCAGAGGAAGCTTTTGCGGGGCCTTACTTGCGACTCCATGTATTTGGGGGAGAGGGTTTTCTGGCAGCATGGCGCTGGTATTCCCCCTATTGCTCCGAAGGATCCTCCATTCCGTATGATGAGCCCTGCTGATATGGACTTGCTAGAGTTCGAGAGGTACCGGGCCGGTGTGAGCGCCAAGGAGTTCGTCCTATAGGGCGAGGAGTATACGGCCTTCGTTAGGAGGAAGTTGAGGACGCCGCAGGTGTTGGCGAAGGAGAGGCGGACTGGCTCGTCGCGTCCTTCGGATGTCTCGGTGCCTGGGCTGAACTTCACTTACGTCCGTGGGGATTCGAGGAGGAGGGTATCGGTGCCCATCCAAGAGCAGGCTCCTGCCGCCTACCGGGTTGACCTAGATGCTGTGGTGAGTTTGTTTATTCTTTTCCTTCTTGACATCTTTTTCTGTATTTTTCTCTTTTGTCGAATATTTTTTGTATCTCTTTTGCTTAGTGTTTCTTTTGTTGTTTGCTATGCAGGTCTCAAGGAGGACCGTAGACGTGTTCACCAGCCGGTATGTGGGGCTGAGGGCTTTTACGAAGAAGCTTCTGAGGAAGATGTCATGTGGGTCTTCGCGTAGTGCAACGGCTTTTGAACCAATGCCTTCGAGGAGGTCTGTAGATACTTCTTCTTCTCGGGCCGAGGTGGACCCATAGCCTGAGGTGCCTGTTCGAGAGCGACATGGCTTTGTCGCGGGAATTTCTTCAGAGGTTCGGAGGCCGCAAACCTTTCATCAGTTCTTCCCTCCATCGAGTGTGCAGGGTGAGGGTTCGTCCTTGCTTCTCTTCTTCGATCCTTTTGCCGGGCTCGACCCTTCGGACTACTTTGATTACTCGATCAAGGAGGGGGTCGAGGTTTCTGACGATGAGGAGGTGGCTGGCAGGTTTGCCGAGATGTAGGGGTTCCCGTCTGGCGAGGGTGATGACGAGGATTCGGAGTATGACTCCTTTTGTTTTCCTTCCCCTTTTTTGTATTGTATTTGTAGAGCAGCAAACATTTGCATTTGTAATAAAATACCTGTATTTGACGAACAAATCATTTTATTTTTGATGTAATGATTTATTTGTAATTCTGGGGGACTGGCCTAGGAATTGTTTCTAACTTTTTTTTTATTTTTGTGCATGTCGCATGAGCTGGGAATGCATTTGTGTTTAGTGTATGGGGGCTGGAAACAGCTTTGGCAAGGTTTCTGAGCAGTCGGGTGAAAAATCCTGTCGCAGGCAGCAACTGTTTTGTGGTTGCTGAAAATTTGGTCAGGTTGCAAAGTGGTCCGTACGGACACTTCATGCATGCAAAGTGGTCCGTACGGCCACTTCTTGCTTTTGGAGGGGGATAAGATTCACTGAAAATCTGGATTTCCCTTATCTCCCCATTCTCAAATTGCAGTCATTTCGACCCTTCTTCCTCATTTTCTCTAAAAACCTCCATTTTATCCATGGATTCGTCTTTCATTTCGAGAATTTCCCTGAGGCTTTCGAAGGAGAGGCAAGAGCATTTTCTTGAGCGGCTCAAGATGTGGATGGGGCACCACATGAGGCACAATAAGAGGGCTTTTGAGGTGAGATTTCAACTTCGCTCGGTTTGGTCCCTTAAGGAGTTAGTTCCTAATAGGGAGTTGTTGCGGGCGGCTGCAAGGTTCTGGAATGTTATCCGATCCGGTTAAGGTTCAAGGTTTTCAAAACCGTCAAACCGGCGATTCATGAACCATGAACCGGTACCGGCGGTTCATGAACCAGAACCGTGAAACGATAACAAGGCTAACGGCTAGTTTAACGGCCCGCCCATTTGCCTGATCCGACGGTGGCTGTTTTCTGCCCGTTATCTAACGGCATTATAGCCGTTTTGGGACCAAAAAGTAATAAAAAAAGTTTCTTTTTCTTTTTTTCTCCATTTTCCAACCTATAAATACCCTCACCCTCCCTTCATTTTTTCTCACAATTATTAACTTATTCTCTCAATCTCTAATTCTCTATTATCTCAAAGTCTCAAGTTTTCATAATTCCATTATCAATTTATTCTCTCAAGTTCTTCAAGTGTTCAATTCTCAACTTACTCTCTCAATCTCTATTTTCACACAAAAAAATGTCTTCATCTCGAGCCGATAAGGGCAAGAAAAAGTCAACCGCTAGTAATCCAACTCCAACTCTGCTTCCAATTTTCCCCGCCAATGATAGTATTTGGCAAAATATACAAGCGCATGAAATGCTCAAATTGAGCGATGATGAATTTGATGCAACAAATCCAATGGGTGGTCATACCCAAGAGAGTCAAACTCAAACTACTCAAAATGAAGCCCAAGCCCAAGGTGGTGGTTAAATCCGAGGTCGAGGAGGTCGAACAATGGAGAGATCTGATATCATGACAGTGCACTTTACAAAAGTGCCAATTGAAGGTACCAACAAATTTACTGTGTATTGCAACTATTGCACTTCAACATTTGCTTTTACCCATGGAGGTGGTTATGGGTCTTTTACAAGGCACTTAGCGGCTAAGCACCCCGACCAAGTTGGACACAATGAAGATCAAACACAATTACAAGGATTTACGGGGAGCTCACAAGGTACTTCTTCTTAACTATTTAAATTTGAGAATGCAACTTATATAAGAGAAATGACTAAGTTTACTGTTGCTAAAGAATTACCCTTTAATTTTGCTATTGATCAATTATGGGCTAATTTTGCACAAATTGCTTAAAATCCCGCCGCTAAAGAAATTCATAAAAATACAAATACTCGTGATGCTAAAACCCAGTATTTCCAAGGAAAATTAACTTTGATTAATACGTTTAAAGATTTACCACAAAAATTATCAATATGTGCCGATATATGGAGTGATCATTGGCAAACTCATAATTATATAGGAATTACATGTCATTGGATTGATAATACTTGGTTAATACAAAAACGATTACTTGCATATAAAGCTTTTGATATTGTTCATAATGCTTAAAATATTTCTAACAAAATTGCTACAGTTTTACAAGAATATAACCTAATTCACAATTTTTTTAATTGGATTTAATAATGCTGCAAATAATACTGCTAGTTTACCATCACTCATTGAAATTTGTGAACCATCCATTGGTGGTAAATTTTTTCATGTTCGGTGCATATGTCATATTTTAAATTTGTGTGTGCAAGATGGTTTAGCAACTTTAAAGGCTTATGTAACCCCAATTAAGGAAGTTCTTTCTTATCTAATGAGAAATCACACTATAACAAAAATGTGGATTAGATTTTGTAAAGCAAATAATATCCCACCTAAAAGATTTTCCCTAGATGTTCCAACCCGATGGAATTCCACCCATAAAATGTTATCCGACTCTTATGAATTGCGTGAACCATTGTATCAGTTTTTTCAACAAATAGAGTATCCTACTAAAATATTGCCTCATCAATTGGATGTTTGTGATAATTTAAAGAAAATTTTGAAAGTTTTTAAAGATGCTACCGAACAATTATCCGGTTCTTACTATCCCACTTCACCATTAGTTTTAAAACATTGTGCTAAAATTAGTTATATATTTATGCATTTTAAAGATTGTCCAGTTTTAGGTGAATGTATTGGTATGATGAGAATAAAATGGATTAAATATTTTTTGAACATTTCACCATTATTTTTAGTAGCTAAACTATTAGATCCTAGGATAAGAGAAGATGGTTTAGAACAAATACTTGCATATTATTATAAGAATCTATTTTCCACCGGCATTGATTTTAACTTAGATAAACCTATCCCAAAGGCAAAAGACGTTGTAATTACTACTAAAAATACTTTATATGAACTTTATAAAGAATATTATGATATTTTTGATAATATCGTTTATCCAAGTAGTGAAAATGTAGGTGGTGGTATTTCTCATGATGATACTGATCCATTTTCATGGGTAGATAATTTAATAAATTCTAGAAGTCAAAGACGTCAACGGGGTGGCTCCACTTATGTTGAACTTGAATCATATTTAACCACTTCTTTTGAGCCTATAGAAAAATTTTATATTGTAAAGTGGTGGGCACGAAGGGAAAAAAACTATCCTATTCTATCGTTGATAACAAAGGAGATCCTAGCCGCTCCCGCCTCAACCGTCGCCGTAGAAGAAGTATTTAGTGTAGGAGGGTGTGTCTTAGATGGTTGAAGTTCAAGGTTGACTCCATATAATTTAGAATATCAAATAGTGCTCGGCGATTTGACAAAAGCCAAACTAAGAACTCAAGAGAAAAGAAATAGTTCCGAGGAGGAGGCGGACTTTGATGAAGATACATCGACGGGGAGCGAATGAACTACGCCGCTCCATAAGGTAAGTTAATTGTAATTTTATAGATTATACTTTTTTTTTATATAGAGGTAAGGCTCCTTTAGCTTTGGTTCATTGGTTGTCCCCCTCATTGTAAGTTCATATTTTTATTAATAAAATTGGCCAGGGTACTGTCCCTGTTTTTTTAAAAATACTTTTGGATGTGATATTATTTAAATTGGTAATTTTATGAAGTTTCTAATATAAGTAAAATATTTAAAAAATATATCGAAAAACATAACAAGTAAAAAACAAAAAAAAATATATACAAAATTTATTACAATTTACAAAGTTTAGAAAATAAATCAAGAAACATAACAAATAAAAAATAATTTTTTTTTGAAAATCACGGTTCAAATCGAAACCGTAGGGACGGTTCAGAATAGTGAACCGGAACCGTCTATATCCGGTCTGGTTAAGGTTCAAACGCTTCAGAACCATGAATCGGAACCGTCTATATCTGGTCCGGTTAAGGTTCAAGGTATGGCGGTTTTGTGAACCGCCGGTCCGAACCGGCTGGGCATCTCTATTTGCAGCTGCTTGTGCTTGTAAAATTGATTTAAAATCGACGTTATCCTGAGTTTGAAACATTGTATACAAAGACCATTTATGGGTATTCACCAAGTTGTAAACTTGATGCAAGGGTTTGTCCAAGTAAACAAACACTTGTATCAACCCAAAAACCAAATTATGATGATGGGGCATGCCAAAATGATACTGTTAATAACGATAATTCTGAAGATGATGTAGATTATGAAGAAAAAGAAGAAGACACTGATATAAATGCAATGCTAGATGATGATAATGATGAATATTAGGAGGGTAGTAGTGATTCTGATGTCAATTTGGGAGAGGGTGGTAATGGGCCGATTGATAATGACGTGTAAACACATTTGGTTCATTATTAAGCGCCGGAAAATCGAAGTTATGAGAGAGATATTATCCTTTTTACAGTGATATTGGTTTTTTTGATCGACAAGAAAAAGACTTCATTGATTACCATAATGCACCTAGTTTTCCAGTTTGGGATCCGGAGAAACATGAAATTGCTAAAGGGATATGCTTTTCTAGCAATAACGATGCGCAATCTGATCTAAAAAGGTATATATTCGCACCAATCGTCGGTTTAGGGTAAGAAAGAGCACAACTCACACATGGGTAATTTAATGTTATTGAAAAAAATTTCATGCAATTTTTATATTCGTGTGAGTAGGAGGAAGTTTGGCTATTGGGAATTAATTGACCAAGTATAAGGCTTCTCATTGCTGCTTATATTCTATAGAAAGTCGAGATCACCCAACCTATATGCGAAGTTTATTGGTAGACAATTAGTTAGTCTTATTAAGGCAGATTCAGATATGAAGGTTGGAGTTGTGCTGTTTATGAAGGGGGTTCTGTACAAACATGCACGTTATGCTCCGACACCATATCATATATGGATCAGTGTAATGCATAAAGTGAAAGCCTGGTATCCCCCCAGCTAGTAAGTTTCGCCGCTGTCCCTAAAGTGCAATGTATTGTTGATGGCGGTCACGACAAATCACAAGATTGTTTCCACGCCTATTAACTCTGTGCAAATCCCTCCGAGTGTCGCACGGTTATGGGACCCCCTGCAGCATGCCAAACTGCCTCTAAACACGATCCAGCAAATGCCACTCTATCATCCTAAAGCATATAAAAGTGACCCGCGCCATCCATACGGCCCATCCCTGAGTGCAGTAGACCAGAGCATATCTATCTCTATAAGGCTGCTACACAAGGTGATCATATGTTAGCTTAGCCAGTTGATCATGATAGTCTCGCACGTTATGGGCAGTAACCTAATTGAGATACAATGACGATATGATCCACCTGAAATTTCATAAAAAAATTATTATAAGAAACAGTTTAAAAAAAAACTATAACAACGAGAAAATAACGTATGATATATGTATACCTGCATCCCAGTGTCATGTGCTCTTGTGCCGGATCAGTGTTTCGCCTTCGAATTCCAGGTTGCACACATAGCAACCACTCCCAAGCCTAAATCTATATCAATAAAATCTATATCAAATACTATAAATAATGTCGATAATTTGAAATCAAACTTAAAATCAACAACATAATGCACATTAAAATGAGATAAATATACCTGTAAAAAAATGAGAAATCCTCCACATTGGCTCGTCACAGGGTTAGTCGCATTACATAGCTCTCGATATAGAAAAGCCAGCGAAGCACTACCCCAACTATACATCTAGACCCTCGAAACCTCTCAAAGCAGTGGGAGATAATACAACTTAACATTGTTGTTCATACGATCAGGCATCACCGTATAACCCAACCCTAGCATGATATATGTCCGTAAGTACATATCAACAATGTCTTGAGGAGTATCATCAGCGAGGTTATGGAAATGTGAAAACTGACTCGTAATCCACCTTAGCTTTAGACTACTCCCATCCATATCTTCGGGAGATGGGATAGCCCCTAAAAGATCGTGACATACCTCCCGTTAGTCTAGAAGTGGTGGGATGTCAGCATCAGTTACAGCATCCCCATCAATCGGCAACCTGAAAATCATACCGATAATCTATAGGGTAATAGTTATCTCACCAATTGGGAGGTGGGACGAATGGGTCTTCGGGCGCCATCTCTCAATCAATGCCTGCAGTAACCCATAATCGTACTGAATTCACCCTATATAATGAACCCCACTAAAGCAACACTCGGCTAATCTCGACAATATGCTCAGCGATAGTTTTTATCCGGCAATGTGGCGCTACGAAAGAGGACTAGCAACCTGCTGTACGGTCCAAATAAAACGAGCTATGTGGCCCTCATGTTCAGTTAAAACAAAGTTATCGATAGTCACAAGATAAATGAAGTTATCCATCGGTTTCAACAAAAAAAAAAAAACCAATTTCAATATCAAATAAATAAATATATAAAAATAGAGATTTTGAAAAATCAATAACAAATACTTCTAAATGAAATAACAAAATACTAACAATTGAGTTCAAAATAGCCCACAAATTGAGTTCAAAACACCAAAATTTCAAAATCCCAAAATTTCAAATATACCAACAATTGAGTTCAAATATACCAATAATTTAGTTCAATAACAACACTAAGTGAGTTCAATATCAACATTTACAATAACTCAAATCAAAGTATACCAACAATTGAGTTCAAAATATATCAACTATTGACTTGAATAAACCTAATTTTCAATTAAACAAGTACTCAAATCAAAGAAAAATCAACACACAAATGAAGTAAAAAACTTGAATGTAAACTTATAATAACGAAATTTTGGGGATGATAAGCTTTGATTTGATGAAAATAACAATGGCAATATTTCTCATTCTTATCTATTGCGGGTGCAACACTTAGGACTTAGGTTTTTTTTTTTTTTTTTTTCTGTAAACATCAGACTGTAAGTCGATAAGGGGACTGGTAATTTTTGAAAAATCGTTACACCATGTGGCGAGTTCTGTGTACGCGTGAACTCGCTAAATGGTGTGGAGAGTTTGAATATGTGTTAATTACAGTTAATTAGTCAATTTCCTAAACTCCTAATTTAACAAAACTAGCTACATGATTTAGCGAGTTTTAACGGTAACATGTTGAACTCGATACACCATATAGTGAGTTTTAAAAAATTGGTTATTTTGAAAAATAGTTTCAAATGTGAGTTATTTTGGGATTTATATTTTTAAAATGAAATTATTTGAGAAAAAAATTCCCCAAATTTGGGGCCAATGTAATCCATAGAAGGGTGAGGGCACGACCAAGATGGATAAAAGTGAAATTGATATGTACAATCGGAGTAAAATGTCAAAATATTCTAAACACTTTTCAAAATTATGGAGTCGAGTAAAATGTCAAAAATACACTTAATAAATGAATTCCCCGGACCGTGGAGACCGAAATAAGGAGGAGCTTCTGGGCTGCCAGGGCTGGGTTGGGGGGTCATTTTTCACTCTCGGTAGCTTTTCTGGATTTAGAAAAGCCCCAAGTCAATATCTTTCATTTGGCTATCCTCTATTTAATTATATGACCTACAGTATATCATCATTATATATTAAACCCAAAATAGTTTGAACGGGCCTAACAAATAACCCACTGGTCTATTGGATGAATAGCTCCCCTACCTGAAATCCTTACTTTTATTAAAAAATGACTAGAAATTTCCAAAAATTGTTTTGTTAAACAAATTACATAAGAATTAGTGGCAGTAAGTAAATGATAACTCAAAAACAAAAGATCCATTTAATTAAGAGTTGAACGGTATAAATTGAGAAACGAACGTGGGATAGTTCAGGCAAGACCCAATGTATTGATCCCAAAATATAAATCCATACAAGTCTCACTTACGACAAATGTAGTGAGACTTCCCTACATTTGTTCGTATTGCCTACTCGCCATTCTCAATATATCGACATATAGATAGGTGAGCGTATAATAACTGAGGTCCAACAAAACTTTATGCTGACGAGGCATAATCATCAATGCCGAGTAAGACATCCATCAATGTCGAGCAATGCCTCCTTTGAATACAAGGAGCCCTTCCTCGGTTGTCAACAAAATAAGAAAATGGCTTTCCTTATCTTTCACAATTCTTTTCCTCGGCTCAGTTTAGGCCGAACAGGCCATTTACGACGAGGAGCACGCCTCGATGGGGGCACAGAAATATTGCTATTATCCAATTCTACTCAAATAAGGAATGTGAACAATTATAATCCTCCTATGATTATAACCTTATCTCTCGCGCATTTCTATACAACATGGATTCTACAATGCTATTCCTATAAATACAAACCATAATTCACATTATTTTGGTAACAAATCTTTAGACTCTAAACTATTGTCAATTAATTTTTCTCTCTAAACACAAATACTTACTCTCACGCCAGGGGGACTTCGCAGGTGAAGCCCCGACTTATTTTACGTGTTTGTTCATCTTTTTCAGTCTATTCAATCATCCAGGATACAACCTGTCGCTGGATTTGAGCTGATCCGAACGTTTTAGGCATTATCAGTTTGGTTACATTGCCGGTAAATGATTCGAAATACCCATTGAATAGCTTGAAAAATTCTTATTCCGCTCTCCTAATTCTAATGGAAGACGGAAATGCTGCTAGTATTACTCCTGAACATGATAACATTCTTGTGGAAGAGACTTACGGCAACACAAAGACTGCTTTTCCTATCATCAATGGGGAATTACCTCCTCCACCGCTGCTGATTGATGGACTGCCGCCCCTAGGAATAAATATGCGTTCTAGGGGACAGTCGATAAATGACACAGTGCAGACGAACTCTTCTCGTCGTCGGCGTCGAGAAAGGCCTGCCGGTAGCCAGACGACGAGGAATGCTGCCTAGGGAGGAAATGGGATTCCCCCCCCCATAGGTTGATCGCAGAACTCTAATGCATCAACTGATGAAAACTTTGCAACGCATTTATGAAACGCAAAATGCCTTGCTACAATTAGATCCTGAACATTCTCTTGCTGAATTCATGAGGCCTACGAGGAATGGAAATTCCCTTGGTGGGCAGAGTCAGGTTGATAGGTGTGGTAGTCAAGAAAATAGAGAAAATCTTCCTCGTGGCCAAAATCCCCCTCACCATTGCATCTCTGGTAGATTCAGACAAAACCCCCAATATGTCCCTCCTTATTATAAGGCACATGGGAATTGCAACATAAGAAATGAGGTAGATTTGAGAAGTCACTTGAACCAACAAAGGGAGTATAAGGTTAATTCTGCTGAACTAAGAGCAAGGCTCAGCCATGCAAGGCATAAAACCCCTGCTCGTCGTAATACCTCTCCTCGGCCTAGGAGCCCTCATCGTTCTAGAATCCCTCCTCGACCAAGGAGCCCTCCTCGTTACATATCACCTCCTCATTCTGAATTGACACCTAGAAGGGACAGAACACCATTTGCGCATGGGGACAATCACTAAGAGCGTGAGGAACATAGTAGGGTGAACGGTCAGATAAAGAAATAAAGGGCCCACCACAGCTCTCATTTCAATTCAGAGATCGATGCCAGAGAATACTACTGTTAAAAAAGAGACTAAATGATATGGAAATGGGGAGAAAGGAAGTGGATGATGATGATACCAGTGCCACCCGTCCTTTCTCCCAGCGAATTAATGATCTACCTACCAATCCTGCTCTTAAAATCCCATGTTTTGAAAGATATGTGGGAACCACCGATACACTAGACCATGTGCAAAGTTTTGAATCCACCATAGCCCTGCTCACCAAGGCAGATGACATTCTCTGCAAAGCTTTTGCGAGTACCTTCTCCGGAACCTGGTTGCATGGGCAAAAGAATGGAAGCATCGATAGCTGGAAAATAATGAGCAACAGGTTTTTGGACCACTTTGCCACAACAGGGAAGAGGAAGAAAAGATTGAATGACCTTGCTAACATTGAGCAAGGGAAGAATGAAACCACTCTGAGTTATTACAATCGATTCAGAGCCTTGGCAGACCAAGTGGAGGAGAGCCTGACAGACCGGGAGGTGATTATTTGCTCTAACTCCGGACTAAGATCCGGATAATTAATCTATGAACTTTTCGCCAGAGAGCCTAAGTCAAAGTGCGATCTGTACAACGTGGCTTACGCCATAGCTATGGCAGAAGAGAAAAGTAAAAAACAAGTCTGAGAAACCAGAAGAAGAGGCAGCTGGCACCAACCAGGCATCTCACGGAAGTAACTATAAGGGGAAGAATAGAACCTGGACCACTGAAAAAGCCGAGGTTTTTACCCCCCTCGCCAAACCAATATAAGAAATCATGCAGTTGATAAATTTGCCAAGTCCCTGTCCACTTGATGAAAAAACAAAATACACCCGTGATAGCTCTAAGTATTGTGCCTTTCAGAAAGACCACAGACATGACACAGAGAATTGAATCTCCCTCAATATAATGATCAAGAGATGGGTAGACGAGGGAAAACTTGATCGCTACATTATGAGAAAGGATAACAAGCGATGAAGAAAAGATGACGATGACGATGACGATGATGAATATAATGAAAAGGAAGACAGGCCTCCTAGGGCTAAACTCCATGTCATACGAGAATAGACCCTTTCCAACAAAAAACTGAAGGACCCGATCCATGAGCTGAGTAAAGTCTGTCACATCCCTGCCTGAATTCATAAGGAGGAGGAAGTCATCAGCTTCTCCACTAATGAGCTAGCCGAAAGTCGCGCGGCTTGCGAACAACCCCTTGTGATCAAAGGGAGGATTGATAACTGTGAATTCGATAGACTCCTAATTGACTCGGGGGACTTCCAAGATATTGTATTACTTTACCTTCCAGAAGATGAATTTGAAGGATAGCATGCTAGAACCATACTCTGGAAAACTAGAAGGCTTCACCAACTACAAAGTCAGCGCCATAGGGACAATTGAATTATTGCTGGGGAACATCCCTTCCGAGTAGAGGCAATAGTAACATTCGTTGTTATAGATATGGCAAGTGACTACCATGCCATCATAGGCTTTCCAAGTCAAGGCAAACTTGGGTTGGTCGCCTCCCTCCCTCACCAACGAGTTAAATTCCCTACTTGTCCTGGAATTGGATGTGTGAGGGCGACCCCCAAAGACTTCTTGGAATATGTAATGAGAAGCAGAAAAACATCTAGAAAGGTGGAGGTAGTCATGCCAATGGAAAATCTAAAAATCTCTAAGTCTGTAAATACCACCAGCACTAGTTTTAGGCTGAGTCTGATTGTCGAAATAGAGGAAGAGGAAAACCTGATACTAAATGTTCATGAGAATGACAACGACAAAGTTTTGTCCATCCCATATATAGCCCGTCATCTCGTCAGCGGCTAGAACTCGGGGGCCGACCCTGACTTGAGACAAGGAAAGCTGCAGGACGTAGACAAACAAGTTGAAATTGAGATACTAGACATCCATAAGGATGACAATGACATAGTTCTGTCCATCCCAGATATGGCCCTTCATCTCGTCATAGGCCAGAACTCGAGGGCCGACCCTTACTTGAGACAAGGAGAGCTGCATGACATAGACAAACTAGTAGAAATTGAGATACTAGACATTTATTAGTTTGAAAATGACACATTTCTGTCCATCCCATATATAGCCCCTCATCTCGTCAGCTGTCAGAACTCAGGGGCCGACCCTGACTTGAGAGAAGGAGATATGCAGAACGTAGATGAACCAGTTGAATTGGCTATTACTACAACAAAAAATTCAAACTATGACAAACAAAACAACAAGATCAATAGGCTGCTAGACCTAGATCTACTAAATGAGAAAAGACTAGCTGATTAGAGGGGAAGCAACCTAGAAGATGAAGACTCCAGACGGGCAAAAGCTGAAACATCCGTGACATTCTGATCACCTACGGAAGCATTATCACTAGTTTTTAGTCTGTTTCTCATGTAATAGATTAGTCGTTGTTAATCTTTTACCTTTTGAGTAATATAGAATTGCAGTTTGATGTAATCAGTTTCAGTTAATGAAGATTTAGCTTTTATCATGGCTAACGACTAGCAAGACAAATGATGAGTAGTTCATCCTCGGCATTAAGGGATAAAACTCCCACAAAATTAATTAACACCTATGATCGAATGACCTTTATCAGCATAAAGAGGTAAAACATCAGAAAATTGCCCAAGACATATGACCGAACGACCCTACCCGGCATAGAGAGGCAAAGCATTAAAAATTACCTAAAACCTATGATCGAACGACCTTACTCGGCATAAAGAGGTAAAACATCAAAAAAATGCCCAGTACCTATGGCTTGACATATAAAGGCAAAACATTAAAAATTACCTAATACCTATAACCGAACGACCTTACTCAACATAAAGAGGTAAAACATCAAAAAATTGCCCAATATATATAGTCGTACGACCCTACTCGGCATAGAGAGGCAAATCATTAAAAATCACCTAATAACTATGGCCGAACGACCCTACTCGGCATAACGAGGCAAAGTATCAACAAATTATCTAACACCCATTGTCGGGAAACCTTCCTCGACCTAGATAGATAAAATCAAAAAATAACCCAACTGTCTTGCCGAGGAAACTTCCTCAGCCTAATGACCAAATTCGCAAATTTATCAAGGGTTTAAGGCCGAACGAGCTTCCTCGGTTTAAAACCACAAAATACAAGCGACGAGAAGAGCTTCCTCGGCTCCCCAAGTGTGAGTACCCCGACCCGAACTCTTGTTTTTGGGTATGCTTTCATTTAAATGTATTTAGTTTTGGGCCTTTGTAAATTATTTGTATTCATTTAGTCTTGGGCCTGCTTCCCTTCGACCCAGTCTATCCTAAGGATGACCGGTGTCGTCCGACACAGGACGACCCTAAGGCGGTTAACGCCCCATGTCGTACGACATGGAAGGTCCTCTCAGCATGCCTATAAATAAAGGGCTTTGCTGATCATTTTGAAGGGGGATTTTCTTGAGTAAGGTTACTCTGTCAAAATAGAGGCTGATACTCTCTCTCACATACACACACATTCACCTCCCTCCTCAAACATACACACATCCAAGCCATATCCAAAGGTGGTCATTCCTTGTTGGTGTTTTGAAGGGGCAAACACCATACTATTGGTGTCTTTGCCTTGTGGACTATAATAGGTAGACACTAAACCCCTTTAATCTCTGTTCATATATTGCTTACTTGTTCATTTTACCTTGCATGTTTATATTGTTTGGTATTATGTGATTTATTTGGGATTTTGCATGATAAAGGTGGTGGAGATGTGAATCATCAATATTCACATCTGCTCACCTCAGATCTGGACATTTAGTGCTATTAGTTGCATTAAAGTTGGAATCTTGATCACTTTTGTTTGAGTTAGGAGGTGATGGCTCCCATGATCATGGCCCAATACATGTGATCATTCACATTTTGTCATCAAAGCCATGTGATCCTCCCATAATACTCATTTGTTATTGTTATTCTACTACTTTCAGTTGGTATTGTAGCCTAGTTTCATGATCTGAGTAGTGTGGGATCAATCTGCTGAAGCCTACTGATGCAGGATACCTATGTCATCCGACACAGGACACCCTCAGATGTCCTGTGTCATACGACATAGAGATCCCAGAAGGCTGGTTTGGCTTTCAGTGAATTCAGCTAACCCAGATTGACCCCCTTTGTGATTTCAAGCTATGTTTAAGTAGTTTTTTGTTCATTTGTCATTTTTTGGGAAGTATGAAACCATTTGGGTGTGAACTGCTGATGGAGGTGGCTTATGTCATATGACATAGACTGCCCTGGGCGTCCTGTGTCATACGACATCCGTATCACAGAAAGTCAATCTTGACTTCATCAACTCCAATCAACCCCAAATTGGTTCCAGACCCTAAACATTGTTTCTCCATAGTTAAAATAGTCTTGTATTAGCTTTAGATTAGCTTTGGTGGCATATCCACCCCTTTTGTAAGAGGCAATCTGACCAGGATGCCCTGTGTCGTCCGACATCCCTCCCCTGAGGTAATCCTATGTCGGACGACATCCAAAGTCCCTGGACAGACTGCATGTCTCACCCTTTCCTTGTAATGCAAGTTATCATTTGTAAAGGGTGTGGCCCCCTTTAATGGCTCAGAAGTTGTATCTAGTTTTATTATCATTAATAAAATTCAAAGTTCATATGCCTTGTTTGATGACACGATTTTCACACACTTAGAATGATTGTATTGTCCTTGCTTGATTGAAAGTCTCGAAAAAGGCGACGTGGGTGAGCTCTATATTCTCTTCCCACGTCGTAACTTGACCCCCGAACCCATTTTCTCATTTTCAAAAGGTTTTCAATGTTCCCTTAAAAACGGTGTGGCGACTCCAAAACAAAATATTTTTTATGTTGATTCGGCGAGCGTTCATTCAGTGGCGACTCCGCTGGGGAAGCATTGAAAAGCTTTTATTTTTAATAAAAAAGTGATACTTGGTATATAGGTGGAAACCATTAAATTTCCCGTTACCGCCTCCTAACACGAGTCTGGGATAAACTATGGTCTAACAATACCACGTACCGGTATCCTTTTTGAAAAAAAAAGCTTTTTTGAGAGGGTCTAACTTTCTTTAATCAACTTGGACAATTTTCTCATTCTCCTTGTGTGTGGTTCGTGTCATTATATGCTCCTATGTGCTTTGCCATGCTTATGTGCCTACCTGCTTATTATGCCTTGGTACAATAGTATTTTGGTGGCGGGGCTCTTCCCCTTGCTGTTTATTTGATCTCTGCTGGTGAGATTTCCTGTGTCGGATGACATCCCTTTCCTGGGAAGTCCTGTGTTGGACGACAGAGGAGGGCAATACGAGCGATTTCGGTTGATCGAGTTGGACGGGGCGGGGTGGTTACGGCGATTATGCTTTTGTTTGCTTGTTTGTTCCTAGCATTTGGGGCAGTCCCATTTTGCCATGCTTTTGAACTCGTTCTTTTTTATTTTCTTTTTTGCATACTTGTAAATATTGCATTTTGAAAACTCTTTTTTTACAAAAAAAGCAAAATCTTTTCCTAGAAATTACATTCACACTACTCGCACACTACCCGTACATAGAGTTAGAACCCTTGGAGTGTAAGGACGGCATCGCGGACGGTGACATGTTTCGCCTTCGTTTGAGCGCCTAAAGTCCTCCCGGCCTATAGAGTTTTAGGAGCCACACCTTGTCCGTGACACACTTTTTACCGTGACCGGTTGGTTTTTGGCAAAAATTACTTTTCAAAACATTTTCAAACTCGATTTTAAAAATTTTCTCACAAAGTTCGAGTCGTACTTCATTTCCAAGGTCTTGGCATACTCTCCCTCTTCATGTAGAAATTTACGACATAACTTAACGTGAGTACATGTCAAAATTTTGACATGTCTCGACGTGGGTACATGTCGATTTCTTGACTTGGCTTCGCAAGAAGTCATGATGCATTTTTGAGATGTGCTAACGCGAGATCATGTCAAAATTTTGACACGTACTAACGAGAGGTCATGCCGAAATTTCTCCATGAAGCAACGAGAGGTCATGCCGGATTTTTGACTCGAAGTGAGGAGAGGTCATACCGTATTTTTTTTCCAGGATTTTACCTGCGAATTGCGGTCTCGTACATTCAAACGTACTTTCGAACCTCTCTCCTCCCAAGTCAAGACGTTGTTGACTTGAACTTGGTTTCGAAAATCTTGATTTTGACTTGTTTTGTCTTGTATGCCCTTAGGTCCATTTTGCTTTTTGATTTGTGGGTTTCACGTGCCCTATAGGACCTCTGCCGAGATTGTCCATCCCGGGCGTGCAATACAGGTGGAATACAGGGGGTCTATAGACGTAGTGATGAAACCCACTAGTCCAGGAGTAGTGTAGAATGCGAAAAAGAAGGTGTCCCTCTTTTCCAACCATTCTTAGGATTAATAAAAATTGTTTCTATTTAATCTTTTAATAAGGCATATGCATGAGCCCGTCCCGAGCCTATCCTCTCCCGTACCTAAAACAGTTCTCTCCCCCTTATAGCGAGAAAGTATTGGGTCAGAGTTCCGGGTGGTCAGTTAATCAGTTTCTCTCCAGTCAAGGATTCATTTCCAGCAGTCTCAGAAATGGCAGATTCGCAAGTTTCAGCAGGCTTGGGTCAGAGTGCGGGTATGGATCCAGCTCAAGGTCAGAATGTTGGGCTGAACGTCGGTTTGAATGCCTCTCCTAGCGATGGTCATGGCATGGGCCCTCATATGACACCCCCGAGAAGTCCGTTTGTTAATCCTCACCCTGGTTTCAGTTTCTCTCAAGAGGCTTCTCTCTGTGCTGCTTTTGAAGCCTCTCGTGCCCGTGAGGAGGCCGGTTGGGCTCTTTATGTCGAAGTGATGCGTATGCAAGGGGTTACCGTATTCTGTCGCCCCGATGGGTCGTACGAAGAAGTTAGGGAGGAGCCCGATGTTACTATCACCGGCACTGGTTTTGTTCCCCCGTCCTCACATAGGCAAGGCTATCACAATGTGCCCCCGCCAATCTCTTATGGTGTGCCTAGCTCCCTTCCGATGCCGACTTATGGGAATGTATCAAGACCTCCCCCCATCCCAGTATCTACTTATAGCGGGGAATATGGACCAAGAGGCGAGTCAAGCTCCTTCCCGAGAGTTAGTGCTCAAGACCAGTTTGGTTTCTCTCAAGATCAGTTTGGGTTTTCTCCTCAAAATCAGTTTGGGCAGAATCAGTACAACGGTGTCAACCAAGATCAGTATGGGTTTGCTCAAAATCAATTTGGGTCGGCTCAGAATCAGTATGGGTCTCAAGGCCAGGGTCAGTATAGCAGCGCGGGTCAGCCGCTCAACCCAACATTTGGCGGTCAGTTTGTTGCTCATCAGGGTCAGTCCAATCAGCAGCAGAACGATCAGTATCGTCTGTCGGGAAGCCAGATCTGTCAGGACAGTATTCCGCCGTATCCTCAGTCCCAGCTCCAAAGCTTTCCACCACCAGTAGTGCAGCCACAGTTTAACGGGTATGATGCTTTTGGGGTAAAGATCCAAGGTCCAAGCGAGTCTTATGCGGGTGCTCCAGTGTCATTGCCACCAGCCGCTTTGCCCTTTAATCCGTCAGTTTCTCAGTATGTAGTTACTCCTTTTGTGGCGCCTGTTTAGGTGAGTGGTCCTGTTCCATCCTCCGTGGTAGCTCCAACCGTAGGTCAACCCCCATCTTTCGAGGTTTCGAGTTTGAAGGAAGAGTTGAAGTATGTGAAAGAGCAGTTGCACAAGATGACTTTCAGATCAAGTGTAGTCAATTCTGTAGAGCTCAAGGACTCTAAGGCTCTCCCGAAGAACTTCAAGATGCCCCCTATAACTAAGTTTGAAGGCTCCACATGTCCTAAAACTCACATGAACAACTATATCATGTCTATGGGTGCCAAAGGGGCCACCGAGGAAATGCTAGCCCTCTACTTCCATTTGTCTCTCGATGATTCTCCTTTGAGATGGTTTCTAGGCCTCAAGCCGAAGGCACGGGCTACGTGGTCCCAAATCAATGATGCTTTTTTGGAAAAGTACAAGGGAAGTGTCGAGTGGTATACCACTCGACACTTCCCTTGTATATACACTCGTAGTGATTTGATCGGCACCATCCAGAGGCACGATGAGTCCGTAACAGATTTCTATAAGAGGTGGAACAAGAAGCTAAATGAGTTGATTCATCCAATTCCCCAATCCGATGAGAAGGCCATTTTCCTTTCATGTGTCAAGCCAGCTGTTAGGGAAGCCATTGGGCGTGGGTACTACCCGAATCTGCGAGAAATGGTAAGTGCGGGGGCCGAAAGCGAGAATTCCACCTATTCCATAATTCCAAGCTCTACCCCCATTGCTTCAAAGGGTAAGGAAACTGCTGTCTCTAACACCGTCAACTATATTCAAGGGGAGAAGGGTCAGTTATCCGGTCGTGGTGGAGGAAAGCCTTAGCAGCATAAATATGATGATTTGGGGATGCCAACTGAGGAGGCATTTAATGGTTTGGTAAAGACTGGGCTGATCAAGCCTCTGGATAATTACAACCCGATTAAGGCAAATCCCAATCTAGATGCGAGCAAGTACTGCCAATACCATCAGTATCTTGGACATGTTACCAATGACTGCGTCCCTTTGAAGCTGCTCATCCAAAGGCTTATTGATGAGGGGAAGATTGAGAAGGCTCCTCGCCCCAATATGGTTACCAATCTTCTTCCGTGATCTTCACCAGAACCCAGGGCCCTCCCATCCAATATTAATACAGTCAATCAGTCTTTGTAGGTTCTAGATTGTCTGTTTGTTTCCTTAATGAATGTCCTTTAATGGACAAGAGTCTGTTAAGTCCACGTTAGACTAATTTTTTTTTCTAGCAATAATAAAAGTCTTTGTTTCTTTTCTTGCTAGACTCGAGACATCATTTGCACACCCACATTACACTTAATTGAAATGGTTTTATCCTAGATGATCACTTGTGCTGCTCAACCACTAATGCTTTGAAATGACTCATGTTTAAATTAATCGGAGTGAGAAAATCAATTGATATCCTTCTCAAATTGGGGCTTACCAACTCCCCATCTTGCATCTCATATGCTCACATCTCTTTCATCATCCTCATCATCTCGTTGCTCGATGAATTTGCATGGATCTGTTCTCATTTAATGATTAAGCAAGCAATGAAGACTTAATTTCGTTTAGGTCATCCGATAGGGATTGCGGTTGAAGCCTTTCACCTATAGGAAAGCCATTACCTCACCACCACTAAAAAATACCCTTTTATTTCAAGGTCGGCGTGTTTTGAAACCCCATTTAGCCAGCATCTTTGCTAAGAGAAGTCCAAGCAACGCCAAAGAAGTTAGCTTCGAGAGTCGGCGATGCATAAAATGCTCAAGCCATGTAGGAAGGACAAAGATAATCCTCAACTGCTCAGGAGGCCTTCCAAGTTATCAAAAGAAGGATTTTAAATCCTCACAAATCAGCAAGAATCCTCAACGTCTCAGGAGGCTTTTCAAAAGAAGGACTTTAGATCCTCACCATTCAGCAGAAATCCCCGACTTCTCGAGAAGCTCTCCAATGTTCAAAAAAGAGCTCAAACCCTCGAAAGTTCACAAAATTTCTCGATTGCTTGGACTTCCTCTCACCAATACCTTAATCAATCCCAAGCCATCCTCTCGATTTTAGAGGATATTCCCATTTCCTTAATCAATCCCAAGCCATCCTCTCGATTTTAGAGGATATTCCCGTTTCCTTAATCAATCCCAAGCCATCCTCTCAATTTTAGAGGATATTCCCATTTCCTTAACCAATCCCAAGCTATCCTCTCGCTTTTAGAGGATATTCCCATTATCATTACCCTTGCCTTTGGCCAAAGTCAAAATTTAACCTCTCATTCTTAGAGGCAATCAATCTTCATCGACGTAGATTTCCCAAACGCATCCCTGCGAGCCAACCTCTCATCTTTAGAGGTTCAGTCAGTAAAAGGCCTAGCCGACCTCTCATCTCAAGAGGTCACGATGCAATCAATTTTCCAAATCACCCGATGGCCGATCGAAGCCCGGAAATCCAGCTATAGTCCCTACCGGATTGTAATTTCATTCTAATATCTTCGAGAGCTAAATCAAATTAATGCTTCATTGCTTGCTTAAGTCGGAGCCAAATCCATCTCGGCTCAAAAGATCATCAATTAAAGACTGTGCAAATTCAATCCTTCCCTTTGACACTTCATGTGAGCATATTTCATTTCTCTTCCACAAACACTTGCCGTGGATGTCCCACTAGGGCTTCGTATTCGTGTCTTTCATCGAAACTCCAGGAAGACATATTTTTCAATCCTCCAAATCCTCAAAATCCTCAAAGATTCTCTTTCAATCGGGATAAGCCCGAACTACGGCGACCTGAGCTCTTCATAATGGAGGGAATGTAGGCAACCATAACTGGTCCGGTCGAAATCACAAACAAATCTCAAAAAATCTGGTCTCATCAAGGACCGTTCCTATACGTTTTCCATCCTTCCGAGCTTGATTCTCGATATCAGTTGGTTTTCTTCTTGTGATTAATCAAAATATTTGTTCATATCAGGATTAGTGGTTGAATAACCCGAACATCAATAAAGGGTTTTTAGCAGCCTCGTGATTATCACGAATAAGACAAGTTTTCAAGTGTCTCGACAAGTCTTCTCTTTCTACATTATAGGAAAATAGAGCCAAACACTGTCTTTCTGTCAGCAGGGGCTTCCATACACTTTTCCACACCTTGCGATGCTTATACTCTCTCAAAAGAGTCAAACCCAAAGCGAGTGTGTCATACACGAATACGAGATTCATTCCCACTTTTTGATAGATGTGCCCCTGCACGTATATATTTCCGAGTCTATGACTGATTGACTGAGATCTGAAAAGATGGGTGCCTCCTTGGCCACATGATGATTCTGCCTGTATTGGGGCTGCATTGGATCCCTCATCATAGCGTTCCATTTTTGGCCAAATATTGGATCTTGGGGCTAATTTTGGTATTGAAGGTCGATTTTGGGGCTGCTGTGACTGCTGGAAGTTGCCTTTTACGAATCTGTCCTTTTATAAATGCTGGGGCTGGTTGCCCAAGAAAGTCTGTTAATGTGACCATCCATCAGACATCAGCACTGGCTGCATCTGCAGCATTCCATCGGCTACCCGATACTTGCTCAAAACATGTCCAAAAAATCCCAAAACTGTATATTTCCATTCCCCTTACTCACCAAACGCATGGGAGAGGATTTGGCACATCCAATACACCCACAAATACACAAATAACACCCAATAAATACCAAACCACAAAAAATACCAACCCCCAACAAATGCCATTCTTTTTTGCCATTTCTGGGGACGGACTAATGCATATAAACAAATAAGTTTAGATGCTACCAAGAGAATGCTTTAGTTGCAAAGTAAAAATAAATAAATAAATAAATAAATAAAATATTGTTTTACAAAGTGAGAAGCAATAGAGTAATGCATACATTGTGTTTTCTCTCTTTTTCTCCCTAAAAGTCCTAAAGCATGGCAAAAGGGGGCCGCCACAATCATTCTGACTCTGAGTCATCGCCAGAGTGGTCACCGCTCTCCCCCGAATCACTCTCCTCCTGGCCGTCGCCTCCCTGCGCCTCAAATCATCAGCAAGGTCCGGCTTGCAACGGCATATCATCAGCAGTACTCGTCTTGTAACGGCAAATCATCAGCAGGGTCCGGCTTGCAGCGGTAAATCGTCAGCAAATTTCGTCTTGCAACGATAATACCAACAACAAAGTTCGTGTTCCACTCAGTGAATGCTTCCGAAGTCAGCCAATCATCTCAAGCGATCATCACCTCTTGTGTGTACAACCCTTGCAGGTAAGCACAGCACAGGTATGAAAGTATATCTCATTTCAATTGCAAGCCATCTTGCCTTATGTTTGCTTTCTCGAAAAAGTCATTTCTTTTTCTTGGAGTTCATCTCGCGATACTTTTGAGTTAATCTCGATACTTTTTAGGCTTGTTCCTATACTTTTTAGGCTTGTTCCTACACCTTTTTAGGCTTGTTCCTATACCCTTTAGGCTTGTTCCTATATCCTTTAGGCTCATTCCTACACCCTTTAGGCTCGTTCCTACACCTTTTCAGGCTTGTTCCTATACCTTTAGGCTCGTTCCTACACCTTTTTAGGCTTGTTCCTATACCCTTTAGGCTCGTTCCTACACCTTTTTAGGCTTGTTCCTATACCTTTAGGCTCGTTCCTATACCTTTTCAGGCTTGTTCCTATACCCTTTAGGCTCGTTCCTACACCTTTTTAGGCTTGTTCCTACACCTTTTTAGGCTTGTTCCTATACCCTTTAGGCTTGTTCCTATACCCTTTGGGCTCGTTCCTACACCTCTTTAGGATTGTTCCTATACCCTTTGGGCTTGTTCATATGCCTCAGAACTACGACTTGGCTTGATTCCCTCATGGGATACGTAGGAATCCTTTTTCATAAAGGTCCAGCCGCTCGACCATCTTGGTCATCTCTTTTTCCCGCCATTCTTTGTCCGAATCGGGATTCTCATTTTTTGTCGACGACCCCACTTCCCGTGGAAGCGACGTCGACGAGGGGCTCTGTGAGTACCCCGACCAGAACTCGTGTTTTTGGGTATGCTTTCATTTAAATGTATTTAGTTTTGGGCCTTTGTAAATTAATTGTATTCATTTAGTCTTGGGCCTGCTTCCCTTTGGCCCAGTCTGTCCTAAGGATGACCGGTGTCGTCCGACATAGGACGAACCTAAGGCGGTTAACGCCCCATATCGTACGACATGGAAGGTCCTCTCAGCATGCCTATAAATAAAGGGCTTTGCTGATCATTTTGAAGGGGGATTTTCTTGAGTAAGGTTACTCTGTCAAAATAGAGGCTGATACTCTCTCTCACATACACACACATTCACCTCCCTCCTCAAACACACACACATCCAAACCACATCCAAAGGTGGTCATTACTTGTTGGTGTTTTGAAGGGGCAAATACCATACTATTGGTCTCTTTGCCTTGTGGACTATAATAGGTAGACACTAAATCCCTTTAATCTCTGTTCATATATTGCTTACTTGTTCATTTTACCTTGCATGTTTATATTGTTTGGTATTATGTGATTTATTTGGGATTTTGCATGATAAAGGTGGTGGAGATGTGAATCATCAATATTCACATCTCCTCACCTCAGATCTGGACATTTAGTTTAGTGCTATTAGTTGCATTAAAGTTGGAATATTGATCACTTTTGTTTGAGTTAGGAGGTGATGGCTCCCATGATTATGGCCCAATACATGTGATCATTTACATTGGGTCATCAAAGACATGTGATCCTCCTATAATACTCATTTGTTATTGTTATTCTACTGCTTTCAGTTGGTATTATAGCCTAGTTTCATGATCTGAGTAGTGTGGGATCAATCTGCTGAAGCCCACTGATACAGGATACCTATGTCGTTCGACACAGGACACCCTCAGATGTCCTGTGTCATACGACATAGAGATCCCAGAAAGCTGGTTTGGCTTTCAGTGACTTCAGCTAACCAAGATTGACCCCCTTTGTGATTTCAAGCTATGTTTAAGTAGTTTTCAGTTCATTTGTCATTGTTTGGGAAGTCTGAAACCATTTGGGTGTGAACTGCTGATGGAGGCGGCTTATGTCGTATGACATAGATTGCCCTGGGCATCCTGTGTCATACGACATCCGTATCATAGAAAGTCAATCTTGACTTCATCAACTCCAATCAACCCCAAATTGGTTCCAGACCCTAAACAGTGTTTCTCCATAGTTAAAATAGCCTTGTATTAGCTTTAGATTAGCTTTGGTGGCATATCCACCCCCTTTGTAAGAGGCAATCTGACCAGGATGCTCTGTGTCGTCCGACATCCCTCCCCTGAGGTAGTCCTGTGTCGGACGACATCCAAAGTCCTTGGACAGACTATCTCACCCTTTCCTTGTAATTCAAGTTATCATTTGTAAAGGGTGTGGCCCCCTTTAATGGCTCACAAGTTGTATCTAGTTTTATTATCATTAATAAAATTCAAAGTTCATATGCCTTGTTTGATGACACGATTTGCATACACTCAGAATGATTGTATTGTCCTTGCTTGATTGAAAGTCTCGAAAGAGGCGACGTGGTTGAGCTCTATATTCTCTTCCCACGTCGTAACTTGACCCCCGAACCCATTTTCTCATTTTTAAAAGGTTTTCAATGTTCCTTTAAAAATGGCGTGGCGACTCCAAAACAAAATATTTTTTATGTTGATTCGGCGAGCGTTCATTCACCAAGATAGTTTGATACTTGTGCAAACATTTAGCAAACAATCACACAACATACATTAAAAATAATAAATATTCAAGTCAAAGTCAGTTTATATCAAAGCAATAAAATGAGAACGACGAATGATAGAATAAAGGCATTATATTAATATAAAAATTGAAGTACATGAAACCCTATCTATAGTATAAATCACAACTGTTCGTGAACAGTTGTGTGAACAGTTCCAAATGCCAAATTTCCCATTTTGCCCTCACAAAGTTGTCCCTTTCCCATTTTGCCCTTTTAAATTTTTTTTTAAATTAAAAAAAAAAACACGTGTCCTCGGACACGGGCTTTTACTAGTTATATTGCAATGAAAGACAAGAAAAATTTCTAAGCCTGATCACCCCCCTAAAAAAGGTCTTCCTGATCAGCAGCAGGGGGAGGAGTGATGACCTGGTGGGTCATGACTTCATCGACTTGAGCTTCAGTAGTTGGCTCCTTTACGAAATTAGCCCCTGATAAATGACTATTATATAGTCATTGATCGCATCATTTATCAATCATTTCTTTAGTTTTTAGTATCATTTAGTTTGCATTTAGTTTATTTAGCTTCTTTTGTCATATATCTTCGATTTTATGCCTTTGATATATCTTATACTCTTAGGCATGTTTTAGAGTCATTTTATGAACAATTGGAGCCTTGGGAATAATCAAGTATCAATGTCATGGAGGGACAACATCAAATTAAGCACACATGCCAAATCCCAGCCTGCACGGTCATGCTCTTTGCATAGGAGCGGCCGTGCATATGGTCATTGCCAGGCCAAAATTGGCCCCAAAACATGGAATGGCCGAGGCTTGAAAACCAGAGTGGCCGAGCAAATCCAGCCAGAGCAGCCGTGCAGCAGACAGAGGATCGGCCGTGCACAATGCCCAGTTCAAACCAAACTTTGGCGCCAAGCTCGCACGGCCGTGCAGTTCCGTTGACTCGGTCGTGCAATCATTGTACCAGTTCCAAAAAGGCACCTTTCGAAGGCACCACTTTGAAGAGTCTCATCCATGTCTATATAAAGACATTTGTAATCAGTATTTAAGGAGATCAGAGCTTAGAAACAGATTATATACCAAAATATACATTGAAACAAGATTTCTTATCATCATTAGTTCCAAATCTCTCAAAGATTCAAGTGTTCATCATTGTTCATGAAGTATTTTGGAAGAAGCAATATAATTTCAGAAGTTATTTTTAGCCTTCGTCTCTTTACAATCATAAGTCTTTCTTCCCCTTATCTCTTATTATTACGTATGTTTGTTTATTTCACAATGGCTAGTGAGTAATCCCTCATATTCTTGGGGTTGGAAACTCAAAATTCCTTTTGTTCATCTTCTTTTATAAAAGTCATGTCATTGCTCTTCATCTAAACAATTTTTTATATTAATCTCAAAATGACTTACATTTTGGAGACGTCCAACTTGTATGATTCAGTTAATCGAGAGAAGTACCTAGCGGAAAATCTCGATTAACGAAATCATATAAAGGAAATAGGTTTCATTGATCACGAGAGTAGTTCAATGGCCTAGGAATGTTCCTTGAATGGAAAGTACGTTGATTTGCGAACTTTAATGGATCCTTGTTAATTATGGGCCATCGAGAGATAGGGCATAATTAGTGAAGGGTACAAATGCTATTTGCTTGATCGTGAGAAGTAGTGTAGGCTTAACGTACCATCCTTGATTTTTATGAAAATCTGTATTTTCAAAGACATGACTATGTGATAAATAATTGGCTAAATGATTTCCGATCCCGAGAATGCTTCAGTTTATAAGAGTTTTTCGAAAAGTATTTTTTGTATATGTTCTATTTTCTTCTTGAATCAACCTATAATTCTCCTAATCTCCTTTATATTTCTTAGTAAAACAAATTCTTCCCAAAGTAAACCCTGTCTTTGTGGGATCGACCCGTACTTTTACACGCTATATTTCAATAGCCCGTGCGCTTGCGGAAATTAAATAAACTGTTAGGTTTCACACCAGCAAGTTTTTGGCACCGTTGTCGGGGACAACGGTTTACTTTTTGTTTTTGTCTTTACTACATATTTTTTAATTTCGTTTTAGTTTTTACTTCCAATAATCTGATACGTTTAATCTTCTTGTTGAGTGTTCTTATAGTGAATTAAACGGGCTCGGACCTTCTTTGACAACTTTGATCCGGAACCCGAAAGAAGCTTTCACGAGAGACTAAGGAAACTCAAGGAGACATTGAATAAACACATGGCGGAAGGAGAGCCAGTTACACCTTCTAGGACCCTACGGGACTTTGTAAATCCAAGTACCCCGGGAATTAGATCCCCCATTGTTGTGCCGAATGCCAACGCGACCAACTTTGAGATTAAGCCGCAACTTTTGCATATGGTTATGAATAACCAATACAGCGGCACTGCTTTCGAAGATCCTCATCTCCATATCCAAACTTTTCTGGAGTACTGTGACACAACTCGTATCCAAAATGTCACACCGAAAGCAATACGAATGCGCCTTTTTTCGTTCTCTCTTAAGGATAAGGCCAAGCAATGGTTGAATTTGGTCCCGCAAAACTCTTTAACTACATGGGACCAAGTTCAAGAAGCATTCCTTGGGCGTTTCTTCCCACCAAGCAAGACAACCCAGATTCGTACGAAGATCACCAACTTTTGTCAAACGGGAAGTGAGACATTGTACGATGCATGGGAGCGTTTCAAGGAGCTTCTCAGAATGTGCCCCCACCACGAGCTCGAAAAGTGGTTGATAGTTCATACCTTCTACAACGGTCTCATATTCAAAACGAGAGAGACCATTGATGTCGCTGCAGGAGGAGCATTGATGAACAAAGGAGTAGATGAGGCATACGACCTCATTGAGAATATTACATTGAACCACTATCAGTGGTCAAACGAGAGGGAGCAACAGTAAGGTACTCCTGGTAAGTATAATATTGATGTCGTTACTCTTCTCTCTTCTAAGGTTGACATGATTTTAAAGAAATTTGAGAATCTTAATGTCAATCCCGTGGCTAAAGTCAATATTTTGTGTGAACTATGTGGGTCTAACTCACATAGTACAGATAGTTGTGATTTCTTGACACTAATTCTAGTGATCAAGTAAACTTTGTCAATTCTTTTGGACCGAAGGGGGGGGTATGTATTCCAATACATAATTTCCCGAATGGAGGAATCACACAACTTCTCCTACAAGAATAACAACGTTCTAAATCCACAACCATCTACACAATCCTCGGGATTCGCATCTAAAAATTTCAATAATAATTGGAATACCTTTCTCCCGAAATCAAAATTGGATCTTTTAATGGATTTTGTAGTTGAAAACAAAAATGCTCAAGAAAAGATCAATAATGAGTTTAGGGAATGTTTTAAATTGTTGAATGCTAGGTTCGATAACCTAGCAGTTCATACTAAGATGCTAGAAAGTCAACAAGCTCAACAGGCCATCCCAACGAGTAGACCACAAGGGAGTCTTCCCGTTCAACCTCAAAGGCCGAATGAGCATGTTAGTATGGTAAACACTAGGGATGAATATGAAGTGCTAAAATTATACACTAGTAAAGATGATTGTAGTCCAATCCCACCGATGATTGAGACTAATTCAGGGACAGAATCCCCTAGAAAAGAAAGCAAGGATTACACCGAATTGTTAGAAAACTTGGATGCCATTAATGTTAACATTCCATTATCTGAAAAAATTGAAGAAATGCCTTTATGTGTTAGACCGTTAAAGCAATTACTTTCAGAGAAAAAGAGGCTAGTGGATTATGAGAATGTTATGTTAGCGGAGGAAGTGAGTGATGTTTTACAAAATAAGCCTCCTCCAAAATTAAAGGATCCGGGTACTTTTTCAATTCCTTGTTGTGTTGGCAGAATTAACATAGATAACAATATGCTTGATTTAGGAGCTAGTCTCAGTTTAATGCCATTATCAGTGAGTGAGAAACTTGGTGTGGGGGAACTCAAACCCACCACCATGTCTCTCCAATTGGCAGATCATTCCATCCAATACCCCATCGATATAATGGAAAATATGCCATGTCGAGTAGGGAGTTTGATCATTCCTGTCGACTTTGTGATCCTTGATATGGAAGAAGACTATCAGATTCCGATCATATTAGGAAGGCCATTCCTTGCCACCGCAGGGGCAATCATTGATGTAAAGAATGGCACTTTCTCCCTAAATGTCCGGAAGGAAAAGGTGGAGTTTGATATGAAAATATCAGACCTCGAGGATCCTTATTTAGAGACCTACACCCCAAGCGATGATTATGAAAAGGGTGAGGGGTCGCAATCTAAGGAAAATATGGAAAAACATATCAAAATGATGACCCTTTAGATTGTGATAATGATGTTTATGTGACAAAAATTTATGCATGTCATGATACTAACAATGCAGCGAAGGATCTAAAGAGAACAAGGGTGCCAAATAAGAAAGGCACTTCGAAATTTCGAAAGTGCAAGGACTATAGGCAGCTTGTTCTACCAAGAAAAAGACTGGGATGGAAAGCTTGTGTGCCACAGAAAATTTTAATCACTCCAGATGGAATGCATTGGCGAGTCATCAAAGACAATAGACCGCAAAAATATCACGCATCACCTATTACCGAAAAGGGGTCGAGCTAATGACCTAAAACAAGCATCAACGGGATGGTAACCGATGGATTATTTTTTTGTTTATTTATTTTATTTTATTATTTATTTACTATTTATTATTATATACTAACTTTGTCATGTAGGAATTTAAAAAAAATGGTGAACAGTAGTGGAGCACGGATGTGCTCTATTCCTTGGAGCGGCCGTGCAGTTCATATCGAGTTTGATTGGGTTGACTCAGTTAAGGGGAGCGGCCGTGCAGTATTCTTAGCCCGGCTGTGCATGTCGCCTGGAAGGTCGTGTCTCTTCAGTCAACATCCATAACCCTTCCCCTCTTCCCCAAATTCACTTCATCTTCTTACCTCTCTCTCAAAAGCTCCGCCCCATCTTCCATAAAACCTCTCAAAATCACCATATATTCCCACAATACAACATTCATCCACCAAAAATCCATCATCCAAACACCTTCCCATCACAAATCTTTACCAAAACCCTCCTAAAACCCCCAAATCCAAAAAAGCCCTAGCTTTCACCATTGAAGGATTTTCAAAGGAATCAAGCCTCAAAAAGGATTTTTTTTTTTTTGGTAAATTGAAACCGCATTCCAAGGATAGTGCGAAGGTTTGAGGTCCCCATTAATCATTCTTCATCAATTTCTCCGGGTAAAATTTCTCCCTTCTCTTGTTCTTCAAATTTTTGGGTCTTGATCAATGACTTCTAGAGGAAAGAAAAAGGCTACAGAAAGGGTGTCTAAGAAGTCCCGAAAAGAACCCGCCTCTACCTCTAACCTAAACCCAATTCTCAATAGTTTGGGTATTGAATTTAGAAGTGCTTTAGAAACAGCTCGGTTCACTGGCCTTCGCTCCAAGAGAATGAGGACAACCTAATTCCCTGACACCCGTCCCTTCGCCTCTTGCATAGAATCTATGCTTGTACCATCTTTGCTAGGGAAGATAAGAGAACGGTCAATAGGAAAAGCTATTTTATTTGTGGTGTTTTGTTCGGGGGAATAGGAAAGTGAACATTAGCAATTTCCTCATTGAATTGATTAGTGACATTATTTCCCCAACCTACAATGGAGAGATTCACATAGGGGGAATTGTGACTCTATTTGCTAAGAAATTTGGGTTTGAGGTGCCAAGTGATTGGATTGAGGTCAAAGGGTCAACAAAATTGGATATTCCGACCCTTCGGACTGTGCAATTAATTTCAGATAGAGGGCTTGGAGAGTACAATTGTTTAGTAGGGGCGGGAAAAATACCATATATAGTCCTCTCAAGCACTAACCTACCCTCCACCTAAGTCAGGCAACCCGAAACTTGGACCTTTCCAAATGCCTTGGCTCAAGAAGAAGGCCAAACAAGCCAAGTGGGTCAGGAATAAGGGGAAGATGAGCAAGCCCCGCCGAATCTAAACCAAATGCCACCGACTTCTACCAGCAATTTAACCAGTTAGCCATCCAGCAAACCCAGTTACTCCAGCAAAACACACAAATTCTCCAACATCTCGGCCAAATGGAGGATCATATTCAACATGTCCATGGAAGAATTGATGACGTCTACAACTATGGGACAAGGTATTGGGACAACTTTCCGCCACAATCACCATCTCCGTAAGTTCTTCTTCACTCTCCCCGAATTGTCATTGGTCCTTGTAACATTGAGGACAATATACACTTCAAGTGTGGGGGGGGGGTTATTTATCTATCTCTTTATATGCTTTCTAGTTTAAATTTTTCTTTCTTTTTAACTTAGTTGCTTTTTCTTTTTATTATGTATGCATCTAGTATTCAAAAAAAAATTCCTATGGTGATCCCTATTATTAATCCTCATGCTTGCTATTTGCTATAGAATAATGCATTTATCTTTCTTCTCATATTTTCTATAGACTTAGAAATTAATAGAAAGAAAAATATAGGGATATTTTTAAGAAGTAATTATAGCCTCATAAGTTAATATAGAAATATATAAGGTTTTATTAAGAAAATCATTTATTTGTTAGTTGAATCCTTCTTGATCATCTTAAGCACTTGTGTTTTTTTTTTATCTTGTGAAAAATTTTGCAAAAATTATTTCTATAAATGTACATTTCAATATTTTTTTTGTTTATTCTCTCATTAGAAACATTCATGTTGTATTGCTTCCTTTGAATCACATCCCTTCATAATCCCATCTTTCCATTTCCACTAATCAATCAAGGCTAAAACATTTTAGCTTATGACTCAAGAGTGACTAAAGTCACCAAATCTTCAAAAGCAAAAAAAAGCAAAAAGCAGTCTATTATTTCCTAAAGTAACTCGGGGCACGGCGTTCGCTGCGACGATGTTCCCTTGCCAAATAGAAATAATATCTAAAGTATTTTTGATCTAAGCATTAGGAACATGGGGTTCGCAGCCACAATATTTCCTACTTGAAAGGATCAAAAATTGCTTAAAGTCTTTTGCAAATTTAACATGTATTAAAATAAGATAATTTGTTAAGCCTTGATAAGATTTTTCCACTACCATCCTCCATTTCCACCCTTGTGATTCAAAATGCATTTCAATTCCATGAATACTTCCAATTTGGGAATAAATGTTCATTCTTTTTATTTGTACATTTTAAGCAATAAAGTCATTTTCACAAATCACTTTAAAGAGTGAAGCTTTTTATTGCACCAAGCTTGTGATCCAAAGATTCATCCTTCTAATATGCCTTGCTTGATCAAATTCTATTTATGCTATATTGGTTTATTGTCTTAAAATTGCTCCTTTGAAATATCCCCTAAAATACCTCTTTCTAATAATTTTTAAGGATATGAAAACTATGAATAGGAAGCTAGAGGCAATCTTTAAAGGCAATAGGCATGCAACAATAAATTTTCTGAGGGATCAATCTCATTGTTTTATCATTTGCATTTGTTTTCTCCCTCTCCATTTTCTCATCCTAATCTTGCTTGGGGACAAGCAAGAGCTTAGTGTCGGAGAGTTTGATAAGTGACTATTATATAGTCATTTATCGCATCATTTATCAATCATTTCCTTAGTTTTTAGTATCATTTAGTTTGCATTTAATTTATTTTAGCTTCTTTTGTCATATATCTTTGATTTTATGCCTTTGGTATATCTTTGACTCTTAGGCAGGTTTTAGAGTCATTTTATGAACAATTGGAGCCTTGGAAATAAACAAGTATCAAAGCTATGGAGGGACAACCACTACTAGAAACAGGGCATTTACCGACGGAATTTTACCGACGGAAAAAGTTAGTTTACCGACGGAAATTAAATTTCATTTACCGGGATTTTTTTTTTTTTTAAATTTTCATTTTGTCCGTCGGTAATGGATTAAATTCCATCGGTATTACCGACTGACTATGTCCGCCGGTGATACAGGCGGACCCGTCCGTCGGTAACGAAGCCCTATAAATTAAAAATTTCCCCATTTACGCTTCAGCTCAAACACAATTCGCAAACAATTACGCCGAACCCTAGCACCTGGTCTGAACAACGCCGTCGCCGAGCCTTCACCGTTCGCCGTCACCGGTAAGTAATCTCCCACTCGCTTTCTCTCTCTCAATCGCTTTCTCTCTCTCACTCGATTTCTCTCTCTCTCACTCGCTTTCTCTCTCTCTCTCTCTCTCTCTCTCTCTCTCTCTCTCTTTCTCTCTCTCTCTCTCTCTCTCTTATTAGTCACAGGCGTAGTCCCCATTCAGAATTGAGGTAAGGTTCACTAGTGCAAATTGAAGCTTAGGAAACGCGGCTTAGACAGCGCTTTTTAAAAGCGCTATCTAAGCTACAAACTTACATAGCGCATCACGGCTTTACATTTAATAACGGGCCCAAAATAAATAAATAAATAAATAACTTGCAAAGCGCATAATTGTAGAAGCGCTGTCTTGGAAATATCTTAGAGAGCGTTTAATCAAAGCGCTATCCAAGTGAACGTTTTATAAGCATATGACGTATTTGATGAAAAATTGAAATTAGGTGTTTAGCTAATTAATTTGATTTTGATTTGAGGGCTGTGGTGTTATAAGGGGCGGGGGTGATTTGGTCCAGTAGTTGCGCCCATCCACATTCCTTAAAGACGACGGAGAAAATCTTCAACACCGAGCACCGATCGACAGCAAAGCCCCTACCGCCAGCAGCCATCGCCACCACAACCGACGAGGACGAGGACAGAGCAAATCAGCCGACCGCCAACAGCCATCGCCATCGCCACCAGATCATTAAATCGTTCAAACACAACCGACGACCTAGCACAAAATTTCGAGGTTAGTATTATAATTAGGGTTTATGTTTGGGGATTTATCTTTTCTTTCTTGGCAATTGCTCTTTTTATTGGGTTTGATTTTAATCCTTTTTTTGGGATTTCTCCACACTTGAATCAATTACACATCTATTGAGCGAGAAACCTTAGAGAGAGAGAGAGATGTATGTCATTGCTGCTGCTCTTGGTGATGTATGTTGTTGTTGGTGTTCATTAATTAATTTAGAGTTCACTGTTGGGAAAATATATTAGGGTTCATTAATTAATTTAGGGTTCATGTGCTCGTGAAACTCTTCTTTCCCACAGTTGTTCATCTGCTTAAACCTCTTCACAACCACAGCCTGCCCATCCATCGGCACTGCCTTGTGGTAAGTGATATTGTCTTTTATAGTTCTGTTCTTGTATCTAGTCATGCAAGTGATTTAAATGATTCTTTCTGGCTGTTAAAAATAAAATGCGAGCTCATTGATTCAAGAAGATTTTTTGGTAATTGGTCACTCACACTCTGCTGCCTGAATAAGATCTAGTCGATCAAAATTAGGGATAAATAGTCAAAACCCCTGAGGTATTTGGGTTTCAGACTTACCCTGCCCCCAAGTAATTTAAGGGATGATCAACTTGTGGTACATTTGTCATTTTAATGGTCACCTGATATTCATGTGATCACTTTCCATCATTTTATTAATAGTGACCCAACGGAAGGGCCTTTTATATTGTTTTAGTACCGCTAGTAGGTTATCCCTTGCAAAAAAATATCACGGGGTAAAGCCTAAAACCAAAATATCACAGGAGGGTTTCAACTATTTTTCCCTCAGAATTATACCACACAGTATACAAGATTACTCTACAACTACATTAAAATCAACGAGGACAATAATCCATTTATGTGTCGTATTACCTACTTTGCTTCTGTTCACACCTTATTTAAGGTAACTAACCACAAAGGGATGTTTAAAGTAATAAATTATGCTCCGCGTGCTCCAACAAGCGAGAAGAGAGTAAGCAAAAGAAGGAAGCTAAACCAGATTAAAAAGTTTGCAGTTTGACTATCTGACCTTAGACAATTATAGTGTCTTAATAAATACCCGTAGAGTCCCAAGAGCTTATAAAACAAATCAGGACATCGAATCTTGACTTTGCCTCAATGTCATCACTCATAGAGAAGAAACATAGTTATCAACAAATAAAGCTAACCTGTCCCACCAGCGACATCAAGATGCTTCATCCCAGGAAATGGGTTCAACTTCGAAACTAATGCGGAGAGAGTTGGACGAAAGAGAATTAGCATGACACCGAGAATGTGTTATATTGCAACTATGGAAATATCATAAGCTTTATATGTCACCTCTCTTTCCACAATCTATGCAGTCCAGCACTCATCACGTCATTCATAAGATCAAACAGTTTTGACTGGCTCGATTCCTGGAGAGCTCAGACAGCTTCAAAATCTGCATGAACTTCTTCTCTATTCAAATTTACTCTCTGGTGAAATCCCACCTGAGATTGGCCTTTTGAAGAGGCCGCAAGTTCCGAGAATTGGAGATAACTTGTTAACAGTGCCAAGTTACACCAAGTATTGGTAACTTAACGGAGTTAACAGTTTTGGGCCTCGCTTATTGCCGCTTTAACGGAACAATTCCCGTTGAAATTGGTAATTTGAAGCTTCTGCAGCTTTCTTGATCTCAGCTTAACGGAACAATTCCCGTTGTAATTTTTGCTAAAAATTACATTTGATGGAGTTTGACTCATTCTCCGTTATCCCATATTGACGGCTCTATCTATGATGGATGAGTTAGAAACTCTAAAATTTGAATTGTGCATATCCTTGTGATGTTAAATTACTTTATTAATATATACATTTATAATTATTTGCAAGTTTTCACTATATTCTCTTTGTTCAATGAATCCACATGACATGTAGTGATTTTTGCATTTATTTATAATTTAGCTAACTATGGATCGCAAGTGGATTGTTGCGGACCGATTATCAAAAGAGTACAAGAATGGAGTCAAATATTTCTGTACACGTGCAGCCCAACATGCTAGTAATCCTGAGTTCATCACATGTCCATGTCAGAAATGTATGAATGTTAAAACAGTCAGTGGTCAGAAAGTGTTGTATGAACATTTAATTTGTCATGGTATCGATAAAACATACACCGTCTGGACATATCATGGTGAGGGAAAAGGTCAATGTAGATCAAACCGTTCAAGTCCCGGCTTCTGCTCTTCAGATAAGATGGATTTGAATATTGGGGCGGTTGATCGCGATGGACCATCTAGTCCAGTAACGGATACTCCGTCTGTTGCTAATGAAGAATTACGGGACCATCCTGATATGCACGAGAGGTTGAGGGCTGATGCTGGGTTACCCTTATGGCCTGGGTGTACAAAGGCAACAAAACTGTCTGCTGTGTTGACTTTATATAACTTAAAAGCTGCTCACCAGGTTTCTGACGTGTTCTTTACAGAATTGTTACAAGTCGTGAGTGATATGTTGCCTGATGATAATGTGCTCCCTCGTCGAGCGTATGAAGCAAAACAGATGCTCAAACTAATTGGCTTAACACATGAGAAGATTCATGCTTGTCCAAAAGATTGTATACTGTACTGGAAAGAGTACGCAGATCTTGGTGAATGTCCTAAGTGTGGTACAAAACGTTATAACAAAAATAAATCCCCTGCCAAGGTTATGTGGTACTTCCCGATAATTCCAAGACTTAGGCGGTTATATAGCTCCCCGAATGATGCTAAACATTTGACATGGCATCAAGATGAGCGAATTAAAGATGGAATGTTGAGACACCCAGCTGATTCGCCTCAGTGGAAGAAATTTGATGATAGATATCCAGAATTTGGCAAAGAACCAAGAAACTTGCGCTTAGTACTTTCATCCGATGGAATGAATCCTTTTGGGATTCAAAGTACTAGCCATAGTACATGGCCTGTTGTTCTAATGATATATAATCTGTCACCTTCGTTGTGTATGAAGCGCCGGTACATGATGCTGTCTACTTTGATACCAGGTCCCAAACAAACCGGCAATGACATTGACGTCTACTTGGCTCCTCTAATCGACGACTTGAAGTTATTGTGGGAACAGGGTATTGATGTGTATGATGGGTACAGAAAGGACAATTTCATGTTAAAAGCCATGTTATTTGGAACAATCAATGATTTTCCAGCTTATTGGATTCTTTCTGGTTATAGTGTGAAAGGGAATAATGCATGTCCTTGGTGTACCGAGGACACTGATCATCTTTGTTTAAAAAATTGTAAGAAATCCGTTTATTATTACATATTACAGGAGCATGACTGCTAGGTCTCGACGCGGTGGTGAGTCTCAGAAAGATGACCCATCTAGTGGCAGGTACATGCTAATTCACTCGAGTCTTCCTGAATCTGTTCATTGGCATTGTCAGTAGCAATATCATCTCCATCTGAAAGTTCATATCTGTTACCTTCATGATCTGTTCATTGGCGTTGTTGTTGTTGTTGTTGTTGCTGTTGTTGTTGTTGTTGCTGTTGCTGTTGTTGTTGTTGTTGCTGTTCATTGGCGTTGTTGTAACATTGGATCGATTTTGGAGTGTCCCCTCTTTCTAGCTCAGCCTGGATACAAATAAAGTGCGTTATATATATATATATATATATATATATATATATATATATATATATATATATATATAACAGAGTGGCTTCATTTTCTAATGTATTAATTTCTCTTTCCCATAAGTAACTATCCTTTTTTTTGCTTTTCTTCCAAGGATATACATGCATTTGCTCTACTAAAATTCAACTTTTTTAGAGCGTCCCTTAATGAAAAATAGACATTCATGGGACGGAGGGAATATCTCTTTTGGTGCAGCATTGTTAAATTCGACTAGCATGGAATTGGAATCAATATACAACAGTAAAGATTAGCTAGAGGCTTAGTTAAGGAGGGGAAGAATTAGAACACACACACACACACACACACACACACACTCTCACACACACTCACAAAAGGAGATACTCAAGTACTATTTGGACATTCATTTTGGGACGGAGGGAGTAACTAATACCTCCTTGTTGTCAGTGGCCACCATTGATCTGTAAAATGTGTCTGGATATATGGTTTTGAAGTATGAATCAACCTGCTCCTTTGTAGTTTGACCATCAGTAGCAAAAGGTATGTCTCGGACTAAAATAAAGAAATTGCTCTGTTTTGACTTCCGGAGACATCAAAGCTGTAGCTCTCAGATTTGAAACATGTTTGTATGCCTTCCACAAAAGGTAATACACAACGAAAGAAACCCAATAGCACGCTACCACAAATGCCCAAAGTCGTGGACCATTTTCCTGTTACCAAATCAAGAAAAATTGAATTGAACAACAAATTCAGAAAGAATATTGTTTTGTATTAAAAATATGAAAATGATTGAAGAAATTACTTTGATATGTCCCATAGATAATCTGTCGAGCTTGTTGAAGGTCCCATTGCTGGTAGTGCTGGTTTTTAGCACACCATGTTCAGTGTATGCCAAGGGCAAAAGTACTGGTAGAAGTATAATGCCTGATAAAACCAGTATCCCAAACACTGGAAAAACAGAATTCAGAAAAGATCATAAACATGATGTACTACTCCGTCTCATAATAATAAGTATCTCAGTTGACTGATTAAAGAAAGAAGGTGGTAAATACATCTCAATGTGAACAGAGTGAACAGAGTTATCGTATTCCATAATCAATGTGAACAGAGTATTGAATAATGGTATAGGATGTGATGCAATTCCCTTGACTGAGATTTTGGGGCTACCTGTGACACTGTTGCACCTGTTGTTGATGTTATCGTATTCATATTATGTTGTCGAGCATGTAAATGGTGAGTTCAAGAGTAATAATATCTCAGGTTCTAATAAATCCAAGGCTAAGAGCTTCATTTTCTTATCAAAACTGACTCCTGATAAATATAAAGAGTTCATGTACTTGATTCAGAATGGTTACTATAGTGGTCTCTTTTCCCCTCCCTTATTCATATTATTGACGGTGTTTCTACTTTCTCAAGGCTAATACAAATATGTGGGTTATATAAATTTGATTATACAGACATAGCACTCAAGGCGCATGTGGTAATGCCGATCGGGAGAACGATGGTCATAGTGGGAGCCAAGGAACAGGCACCTCTGATAATAGTGAGATCTCTAATCCTCCAGCGCGAGGAATAGTAAATATGCTCAAAGTAAAAAAAAACAGAAGCAAGGGAATATTTGTGGAGGTAAATAGTTTGACTAGTTGCTTAGTTATTGCAATGTAAATGATTCTTTAATTTGTAACAAGGCCTACTTCATTTGCATTTTTTAAATATATGATATTTTCAGGTGAATTGGAATAACCTAGGTCAACCGATTGGTAAGGAGTCAGTAACCCTTGCACATTATGTTGGGGCTTTAGCTAGGAGGACGTTCCCTATCACTGTTACTGATTTTCGCAAGAAGGAGTTGACTCAGGCTAAGGAAAGATTTTGGGATGAGATTATGGTATAATATGATTATCTAAATTGTCAAATTTATTTTATGCTTATCAATCTAAATTATTTATTTTTCATTTGTTTAAATCTATGTTGCAGGCTACTTTCAAAGGGTTGGATATAAATCATAAGAATATTATTATTTCTCGTGCCGGTTACTATTATCACAAAAGTGCTTTAGGACAAGGTTGAGAAATCTTGCTAGAGATGATGATGGTAACTACTCAGCACAGCCACCAATTCTGTATCGAGAGTTGAGTACGGTAACTCCATATTGGAGTGAGTTTGTGGGACAAGCATTGAAAGAGGAATTCAAGGTATATTTAATGTTATATCAAAAGTGAAACTAAAAGTGTCCTTGTTTTTTTTAATGAAAAAGTAACAAGTTTAGTACATTTGATAGGAGAAGAGCAAGAAAAATAAAGAGAGAGCAGAAGCAATTGAGGCGAGATATAAGAGTGCTTGTGTTGGTTATGCCCGTCTTAGAGAGAAGATTGTAAGTGCATATATAACTTGTGAACTTAAATTTCTTTAAATGTAATACATACCTAAATATGCATGGTTATAATGGTCAATGCAGTTTGCAGAGAGAATTCAGAAGGGAGAAAAGAATCCAGTTGTGACTCGATTGGAATTGTGGGAGGCTGCTAGGAGAAATGCTGATGGTGTTGTTGATGATCCAGAAGCATTGCAAATACTTGAGGATGTGGTAATTATGTTAATATTGTTGTGATAGTTAAATGAACATAATTGAAGTGTGTACTAATCTTGGTCATAAATTTTGCTCAGGTTCAAATAGCTAAGACTCTAGGCGAAGATGAGGTTACAAATATTGGCACTGACGATTTGCTTGCTCGAGCCATACCCTTGGAGTACCATGGACGCGTACGGGGTTATGGTTGGGGCGTCACCAAGACGTCATTAGACTCGGCACCCCATGTCTCTGAATTGGCTCAATTGAAAAAGAAAGTTTTTTCTTTAGAAAAAGAGATGGGAAAGGTGAAAGGTAAATTATTTCGTGAGCCGTCATCTGGAGGATCAAGCGAAATGGATAATTTTGAGATGGATGATTGTGCCGGTCTAGATGAAGACCTTTCTAATGATCTTGATGATTTTCATGGAGATGGTGATTCAGATGTAAACCTTCCTGAGGTATTTATTATAGAATAACAATTGTTAATGTTGGTAGTTCTTATGGATATGGATTTTATTTTCTGTTTTTTAGAAATTGATATTCGTTTTCTGTTTTCACTATTTGTTTTTTGTTTTGATAATTCGTGGGCAGGGTCCGGTCGAGTGTTATTTGTACCAGGAACCTCCTCGTAGATATGTTGGGAAAGGGATCTTGCACAATGGTCCTAATGAAACTTGCCATGGTGTTCGGCTCGAAGCTAGTTACGTGAGAGTTCAATTTGAGGTGGGGGTCGAAGATGAAAAAGATACATTGCTACCGGTTCCATGTGATGAAGCAAGAACTGTTGGAGGAGCTCCTGGGTATTTTCTTCCATGGCCAAAAAAGTTGGTGTCTTTTGAGAAACCGGTAAATATTGGTAGTCAAGTAAAGCAGTTATAACTTGCATTATTTTCATTGTTGAAGACGCTTGAATTTTTCTAAATGATCTAGTTTGGTGTATTAATTGTATTGCAATGTTTGTAGATCTTGAAGCCAAGGAAGATGGACAAGGGGAACATAAAACTTGACAAGAAAGTTGATCAATCTGGAACGGGAAAGAAAAAGGAGGGAACATTAGAGTCCACCGGTGGAGTGCCACAGAGACCCCTAGGTTATTCTCTTCCTGGGGATTCTAATCATGATGATGTCATCTTGGTCCTTCTACGTACTAACATTCAAACGGATGTTGTCACTGACATTGAAGTTCCCATTAAATCATATTTTGATGGACAATCTTGGATTGAGCACATTGGAAGAGAAAACATTATGGAGATTTTGGATGACCAGTGGCTAAGTTCCTCTTCTATTGTCTTGTATATAAGGTAAAATTGCTACTACTACTTAAATATGTTAGGTTTCACATTTGACAATATATTTGCTTTAACTATTATATACTCATGTATTTTGTCTTAATAAAAGGTATTTGGGTGATGTTTATCTTTCCAAAAATCATGAGTTAGCTGCTAAGTTCTCTTTCACTTCGCCCCATACGGTTCCTCCTCTAGTAGATATTCGTGCTGCGTCAAATTATTTGGCTGATTGTCTGCTCAAGTACGTTGGAGTAGACCACCTTGTTTTAATGCCTAATAATGTGGGGTAAGTTAAATAAATATATTATGCAATTTTATGCTTAGTAAATATAAAGTAAATTATTTGAACTCTTTCAAATATTATATAGGAAACATTGGGTATTGGTTGCCATCAATACCAAGACGGAGAGCATCTACTATATGGATCCAGCTGAAGATGGAAGAATTTCAAGAAATCAGAACTTGAAACAACTTGTTGAACTGTAATGTGTTCTCTTTTAAATTTTATTTTAATGAAAACTAGAATTATACATTTAAATATGTTTGACATGTTTATTTCATATTTTAATAGTGGTATGAGAGCTTTTTAGACCCGTCGTCCAGGGAATACCAAGAAGGCCGACTTCAACAGTTTCAAATGGAACAACATTCAGGTAATTTACTATTACAAACATGTCGATAGAGTAGAAATGAATTCATATTTTAGAAATTTTTAATACAAACATCAATTGTTATTAATAGTGCCCGAAGCAACCTGATGGAATTCATTGTGGCCACTATGTTGGATGCTTCATTGAGAGTATATTGCTCGCCGGTGAAACAAGTATCCCTATTTCTGTAAGTAAATCGCTCATTTGTACTCCCTGTCCCCGAATTTGTTTTCCTTTCATTTGTACTCCCCGTCCCCGAATTTGGTTTCCTTTCATTGGTACGTACTCCCCGTCCCCGGATTTGGTTTCCTTTCATTGGTATGTACTCCCCATCCCCGAATTTGGTTTCCTTTCATTTGTACTCCCCGTCCCCGAATTTGGTTTCCTTTCATTGGTACGTACTCCCCGTCCCCGGATTTGGTTTCCTTTCATTGGTACGTACTCCCCATCCCCGGATTTGGTTTCCTTTCATTTCTATTCCCCGTTGTTGTTGTTGTTGTTGTTGTTGTTGCTGCTGCTGTTGTTGTTTCTGTTGTTTCCTGGAAAGTTGTAAGTACCCAAATCCGGATCGTCCAAATCCGTCAGAAAGTTAACCGAAATCCGTTAACTGGCCCGCGCCAGGTTAACCGGAACTCGTTAAACTCCCCGTTGCTGTGCCAACGAGACGTCCCGGGACTGCCCCGTGCATCCCGACGTCGAACCGTACTTAGCACGTGACATCTCACGTAAAAGTATGGCTTTCTCTGAAAAACGCATTTTCCGGCACTTTCTGAGGGCGTTTCGGACATTTCCCGGACTGTTATTTTAAAAAACGGACAAAACCGGGACCGAGGGACAAAATCCCACCTCAGCTGGTGACTCAGAGGGCACGTGGCAGCCATGCCACCTCCCTCTAGTCACCCTTCAATCAATTTCAGAGGGAAAAGACCAAAATGCCCCTGGTTTGCAAGCCAAGTCCGGCCGGACTCACTGTGCACTTTTTCACGAAATTGCCAAAGTCCCAGATTTCCAAAATTCCCAAAACCCCTGAAATTCAGTCCAAGTCCGGCCGGACTCCTACTGCAATTTTCACCCTATAAATAGAAGTTGCTGTCAAAGGCAAGAAAAAGGATTTTTCACACCAAAAAATCACCACCCCACGGTCCAAACTGGTTTTCACCCTTCCCGAGCTCCCGTTTTGTCTCGATTCGCGTGAAACCTTCGTATTTCGATCAAATACGCACCCTACAACTTTGAAACAACCTTTCGAATCACTTTCCGTGTCCCGTACACACCTCCCGAGCCAAAGGAGTCGACCCTAGCCATAGGTATAACTCCCTCTCTCTGAATCTTCCGTTAGTCTCGGTTTTACGCGCCGGTCGCTATCAAAGCTGTTTCGAACGTCCGTTATCAAAATGTAGACGCCTCCTTCTAACGGGGTCCGATACGTTTTAGCCCCTCGATCCTCTTCTCTTTCCGTAAGAGAAGTAATCACGGGTTAAAACGGCGTTCCGACCCCGTTCCGTTTACTTTCATGTCATTTACAATTCCGAGCCGTTTGGCCTCGTTGATCGTCATTTACAATTCCGAGCCGTTTGGCCTCGTTGATCGTCATTTACAATTCCGAGCCGTTTGGCCTCGTTGATCGTCATTTACAATTCCGAGTTTGGTCTCGTTGATCGTCATTTACAATTCCGAGCCGTTTGGCCTCGTTGATCGTCATTTACAATTCCGAGCCGTTTGGCCTCGTTGATCGTCATTTACGAATCCGGATCGTTTGATTCCGTTGACACCGCTTTAAATACTGTCATTTACAAGTCCGATCCGTTTGGATTGTGATAGTATTTACTTTTCAAAGTCCGAGTCGCAACCCGATTCGTTGATCGCATGTCATTTAATACGTATTTTTCCCGTAAAAATCGTTAACAATGTAATGCCCGGTTCAAAACCGGAGTTCGTCCGTCGAACTCTCTTTCAAAATGCGCGAAATGACGTTCGGCCTCCGAATGCTCATCTTCAAACTCAAAGCCGCCATTTGACACTTAAAATCATTTAATACGCATTTTTCCCGTAAAAATCGTTAACAATGACTCGTATGGCTCAAAGTCGACGTTTGCCACGCAAACGCTCATCTCAAACTCAAACCTACGTTTGTCATTCAAACGCTCGTCTTTTCAAACAAAGTCACCTAATCAACGTTTGTCATTCAAACCAAGATTAAGCTTGTCATTCAAGCCCCCATTTCAAAACACACACACACACACACACGATTTCGAGAAAGGTAGAAAGACTCGTCATGCGAGGCGTTTCGGGCGATCTCGTCATACTCTACCCGAAACGTAACTTGACCTCCGAACCTAACAATCTCTGGTACAAAAAAGCTTTTTACTCGTTTTTGCTGCCAATAAAAATGATCCCCTTTTTCAAAAAAGCCTTTTCCTAAGTTTTTGCTACCAATAAAAATGACACCTTTTCACAATAGCCGTTTCTCAACGTTTGGGCTCAAAATACAAAAACCGCGTGGCGACTCCTCATTTTGTTCCTTCCCATGAAGCGAGGTCTCGAGACACCAACCTCCGCGAAAGACAACCGCGTTTCGCGTCCGCGCGAAATCCGGGTAATTTCGATTGGCGACTCCGTGGGAAAAGATACTTTTTCAAAACTACCGTTGTTTTCTAAAAAGCATTCCGTGGGTCAAACTTTCGTTTACCCTTCCTCGTTTTCTTGTGTGTGTGTTCCTTTAAACCTCGAACGGTTTTTGTTTCGAAAGGCATTACATTGTCAACTTTTCAAAATCTTACCATGTTTGTGCATCCCCATTCATGTTTGATTTTCATTGCTGTCTTTTGAACTGTGCATCATAAATTCTTTAAGACACATTCTGAAAAATCTCTGTTTTACTCAGAAAAAAAGAATTTTAGTGACCGCACACTACGCGCACTTGCTGCCTCGGAACACCGCACTTCACGTGCACTTGCTGCCTCGGTACACTGCACACTACAACCCCTAACCCGGGATGGCCTTATCAGTTGCACTCCGATTGGTCTGCCAGACACCTATCAGGGGCGCACGGGTCGTCCCAAACATCCCATCCTAGCCCGTGTAAGCCATGCACTCTTTGTGTCACACTTTGTCCAAGACCCCGGTTGGTTTTTGGCCTAGCTCGTGTCATAAAGCCTAAGTGTATGTTTTTTACGCCGGGCCCCGCTCCGAGTCAGGCTCGAGAGTTTGAGACCAAAGGTCGTTCCCGACCCGAAGTCTTGAGCTTTTCAGCCTTGACTTTGACGCGGAGCTCTGCCGAAAAATATACCCGAAGGTTCAATGTGACGCCATGTCACCAAACCTCGCCGTATGTACCGTGCCAGCCACAACTTGGCCAACGCTAAAAAGCTAAGGTCTCTCGCACAAGCGAGTCAGGAGAGGTCATGCCCAAATTTTGGCATGACTCCCGCCTTAACTTAAGGACGTTGACCTCGACCGTGGCCCGTACGCCGCACACGTCGAAAGTTTGCGTGATCAGCTAGCCTTAAGTTCACTTTTTCCTTTGTCGGTGGAACTCGCTTGCCTTATCAGACCTCGCTCGGGATAGTCCGTCCTGAGAAAGATGATCTACAATGGAAACGAGGGGCTTATAAGCGTAGTGACGAGATCCACTGATTAGAGCTCTAGGATTAGTTGCGAAAAAGAAGACACGCTCTTTTCCAACCAATTAGGACTCTGAGAAAACGCGCTTTAAGTAAACTTTAATCGATAACTGCACATTGCACAAGCCCGAAAACCTTGAGCCAAATACCCTTTTCCGAAGCCTAAACCCTTCCTTTCGTTCCTGCAGCCAGCGAGAAAGTGGTTCAGATTTCCGGGTCGGCGCCTTGCAGGATCACAAGAACGGCAGCCGTACGCTTCTTCGGTTCCCTCGGTTCCCTCGACCGGAATTTCCGACATGTCTAGCTCACCGAGAAATCGTGACGGGGAAGGACCCCTGCCACCGGTAACAGATATGACATTGGAAGAAGCCATCCGGAGCTTGTGAGGTTCACAAGAGGCGAAAGAAGATCGCAGAATTTCGTGGTACAGCTTCTGAATGAGCGAGGTATAGCAGCTATCCCCCAGTCAGACGGTACTTTTGTCCTGGTCGAGGATGACGATTCCCCGAAACCAGTTCACCAAACCTTCAATCAGGTTCCTCCCCCGCCAACTTACGGGATGCCTCCCAACCAAGGAAACAGCCGACCTAGGCTCCATGTTGCCACCTCTCAGGGCAACCCCTGTCAATTTTGGTCGGCCCGGTGCTACACCCGTCACTCAATATCACCGGCGCACCCTTTGGACCATCTCAGGATGCCAATATCCCTCAATACCCTCCCGGGTTCGGCCCGTTGCCTATACACGAATCCCTAAACACCGGGATAAACCCCGATACGGTTCCAGAAAAGGCTCCCGTATATTCTCATATACCAAGCCTTCCACCTCCAATCACTACCGCTCACGTGGTAGCACCCGGCGCCGAGCCTCACAGTCCACCACTGGACCCAACCTTAGCCTGGATGGTCGAAAGGTGATGAAAGACTGAAAGCCACCATGCAGCGGCTCAAAGCAGAAACGCTCAAATCCACGAGATCCGGAATGGTCACGCCTCTCACCTGCCAAGTTCGAATGCCGGAGATGGACCGATTCGATGGAACCGAATGTCCTCAAACGCACGTCGACACTTACGTTCTCGGCATGAGAGCAAAGGAGCAACCCTCCAGCAAATGGCCGACCACTTCCGGCATACGCTCAAAAGTTCGGCGTTAAGATGGTTTCGAGGTCAAGCACTGCGGATCGCCACACCTGGGAACAGATCGGTAACATCTTCCTGGAACAGTGAGATCCAACTTAGAGTGGGAAACAAGTCGCGAGGACTTAATCACCACCGAGCGGAAAGCGGATGAAAGTGTTGGGGAATTCTACAAGAGATGGAGCTGGAAACTCTCCGAAATCATGGAGCCACTCTCCAAAGACGAACAGATGCGGATCTTCAAGTCTTGCTTGAGACCGTCCATCGAACTCTCATCAGTCACAATTTCTTCCCAGATCTCCGGGCCATGGTCAATGCCGGCTCACGGTTCGAGAAGGATCTCAAGGAAAAGTTGGCTACTTTGCACGCCATACAGATACCGCTCAACAGTGCATTCAATCCCCGCACCGGCCCCGGCAAAGGGAAAGATACGTCTGTCAACTACGTCCATCGAGGGACAACGGTCGGGTAACGAAACCCGGTCCCGCAAAGCAACAATTCTACTCGGAAGCGGCCTGTCGTACACTTCGACAAGTTGGACATGCCACTGAGCAAGATGCTGGAAGGGTTAATCAAGGAGGGTCTCCTTAAGCCCGTTGCCAATTACAAACCCAAAGTTCCCATAGCCAATGCGGACAAGAGCAAATACTACGCCTTCCATCAGTATCACGGCCATACCACTGACAATTGTTTGGGGTTACGATATGAAATCCAGAACTTGATAGAAGAAGGCAAGTTAGAGCGTCCCCGTGGGCCCAATACAATCGGGAATCCCTTTCCGAACAATAACATCGTGAATTCCATTGAGTGGGTGCCTAAGAAGCGTGCCACGGTAACCGGTTTCTCCGCCTCTTTGTTTGGATCCTCCTCTAATGTCCACATCGGCTACGATGTTTGTGATTGCTCCGCCTGCACAGAGTACGAGTCTCGTGAAACCGTCCCGGAGCAATCCTCCGAGAAAACAGAAGAAGAAATCCTCTCAACAAAGAATCGAGAGAAAGATACGAAGCGGAGATACCAGTGTAGGTACACTTGGAGAACCCTCCGGGAGGTTCGACTACTACGTCATTGTACTCCAGCTACCCTCTTTGCCTCCAGGCCATGCAGCTCTAGAGCGAACGGGTGGTGGGAAAGCCGAAAAGCCCACCGAAAACTGCACCACCTGGGACACCGGAATACCTCAGATCTTGGTAGTCTTATCGCCGTCGGAAGCCTAACCCTCCACGGGATCAGCCAAGATTCAACTTGTCCACTTTCCGAGCCGGACCGGTAAAGGAAGATCAAGGTAAGCTTGGCAATCGCACTCGATCAATGTGCTAACCAAGGGCGGCGGCAACCGCCACAGCAGCCTCAACATACTCCCGAGGTTCCAAAGAAAGGCTTTACCTCGCAAGAGGAAGACAGAAACGGATGGCCGGATGACTCTCCTTCTACGGATAGAGACGAGATCTACGACTCCCGCTCGTATGGCAGCATGATCACGTTCGTGATGAAGACTTACCGAGAGACGCCTCGGGGCACAACGAAGCTCTGTACATCACTCTAAAACTCAACACCATATCACTCCCGGAGTATTGGTAGATAACGGGTCGGCCGTTAATGTCCTCCCTCTCGCATGATGCGAGCTCTCCGCATCCATGAAAGCCATTTGATACCGTCTACTCGGACCATCAAGGCCTACGACAACTCGTCTCGTCCCATCCTGGGGACGGTGACTCTGGAACTCTGGGTTCGAAACCCAAATGGTGCCAAAGAAAATTCCACGTGATGGACATTCCATCCGAGTTCACAGCTCTTTTGGGACGCCCTTGGCTACACCACATGAAAGCCATAGCTTCCACTCTCCATCAGTGCGTCAAGTTCATTAACCGGCAGGGAGATCTCGAAGTCATCCGAGGGGACAGTTTCCTCATAGGAAACGAAGCCGAGACAAGAGCCAAGCGTGTCCGCACTCGTGCACCGGGGTTACCTCCTTCGAATCAACCAAGGGACTACCGGGCAAATCTCATCGAATCCCTCGAGTCCGGAGATGCTAACTATGTAAACGTACTCGAGCGAGGCAGACCCTGAAGCTGGTCCGATACATCAAGTTCAACTGTCGTTTCCAACATTTGGAGGCGAGATTAGAAGGAAACGCCGAACATCCCCATGATACGGGCACATAAACCCCGGTCTCCAATCGGAGATTTGTCAAGCATTCTCCAAACAAACTCTGGCCCCGCCAGGCGAAGAGGTTTTTGTGATAAAGGTCAACAAGCACCGTCATTCTCGGGATGAATGCATGGAAGTTGTATGGGACGTCCTCCACGAGGAACTACCCGCTGCACCCCTCTTCTCCAACGAAGAGCATGATGTTTTCCTAGCTGCTCCAGGAACGCAACCGACGCAATACGTCCCTACTCCTGGATTGAGCGATCAGATGACGATGAATCTGGACTCTCCGGAGTCGAGGACGCGGCAGACCCGCAAGCAGACCTCCGCATTCACATGCTCGGTTTGAGGACGGAACTCCTTCCGATCAGGTCACTTACGACCAAGTTTCCAATACCATGGAAATTGTCAAGCTCAACGTCCAAGATGCAGAGCCTATCTGATAATTGGAAGCACGTGATTCACGCAACGAGGAATCCCTCTGATCAAGTAAAGGACGACGACTTCGCCAATATCATCTATTCGGTATATCACGATGAAGCCAAGGATCCCGTCCTTGTTATCAGATTCTCGCAACACCAAGGTCACCCTCGATGATCGTTCGCTCATGGTAAACGAGGCTCTGCCAAGCGAGCTCAGAGCTCATCACTACTTCCGAGTACCAGCCCCAGCTGCAACCGGCCCGTGCCGTCGGTTCAGCTTATACCCTCAAACGCCGCAGGCCAAGGGCAACAAAGCAAGGAGACCAAGCTCCTCACCCCGCTACAAGTCAGATCAACCTCGGGAACGCTTCGGCAGCCACCCCGAAAACATCTCGCGGAAAGTTTTCCCCGCAAGGCGTAGTCGCCTTCGACACAGAAATGACCACCTCAAGCATCAACATGCTCAGCCGATTCTACTCCCGACCGTCACGGCCCCGGATTCAGACATCCCGCAGCCGACCGCTAGCTCGATAGACTTGGCGATCGAACGAGATCACGAGACCGTCAACATTGCGAGACCCAATACTCAGGTGGGGTCAATCAGCCGTATATGGGCAAACTTCTTGGTGATCGAGATTAAGGAAGGACGCGTGGAATGTCCTACCCGACTTCCTTCGTCAATATAATCCAAGTGTTCCCGCCATTCGGCGATTTGAATGTAATCACGGTGGGACACTAGCCGTACGATGCGCACCTACGGAGACTGCCTAGGTCTCGCAAGGAAAGCTCTCATGGAACTAGCCGCTCAAGAAAGTCGTCTTTTGGGACGAAGACCAAGCTCGAAAGACCTACAGGTGGACCAAGCCCTTAAAGTGTCACAGCGGCTTCGTATGCAGAAGCTAGAGGCCACTCTAGACCCGGCCGACCTCGGGAGTTTTGCCCATGGCAACTTCCCGGACTACCGTCTCTGTTTCTCATCCAACCCCTCTCGCCTGTGCAAGGGTGGTCAACGGTCACGATGACCTAGGAGATGGAACGACACGGCGAGAACGAATCCCAGCCGCTTACCTTCCCGAGGAAAGCAAGTTCTCTGTGAAAACAACGACGAAGATGATGAAACCATTCTCTTCCAAGACGGGCATGAAGTCAACAAAACCGGACTCCCAAGGGTCCTGGGAGGATGGGAACGGATCATTACCGCACTCAAATCGAAAGGCCAACTCGGGGAGGAAGGTCTATTTAAAAAGCAGGAGGAGGATGGAAATTCGTCTCGAGCAACTACTCGAGGAAATTCCACGCTTCATGACCTTCATTTACATAAACGATCAATGCGGGACAAGAACCACCACATGGGCAGATGTTCGGGAAGCCGTGTACTCACCTTCCGACATACCCGCCACTCGCATAAAGCAGAAGAAAACTCTCCCCGATGGAGGTTTACCTAGATTGCCGCACGCAGTTCAAAGAAGCACCGGCTATTCTCACATGGGAAGAAACGCAGCATTAACTCTCGACGCAGCTCCGCCGCAAGAAGGTTGATCTGGGCCCGAGTGGAGGAAAACTAGCCAACCACGAGTATCGCCGGCACCCAACTCCAGCATCGCCCGAGTATGCTCGGCAAGAAGGAAAGGAACGCGATATACCGTGAAGAGATCAAGGAGACCGTTCGCTTGAGCCGAGAACTCTCCAACCTCCCCGGAGGGTCGCAACGCACAGCTTCGATTGTGCAATCATTGTTGTGCACTTACATTCGAACAGCCTACGTCAACCTGTAGGCTACCTCCCGCAGAGGCACCTAAGCCCGTATCCCGGGACAGAATCCGTCCAAGTTGCCGAAGCTCCCGGAATTCATCCACAATCAATGAGTTGAGGGAAGACATATGGCTCCTATGCTACGAGAAATCCTCCTATGTCTATGGCTCAGCTCAGAGCGACCTGTTCAGAAGGGACCAAACCTAATGTCAGCGTTCTAACCCGATCGGGTCAAATCCATGCATTACCACCTAAGGCCACCAAAAGCCGACGGAGCCAGAATTGCAGTCCGGCCAGCCCGAAGACACAAATTCCTTGAAAGAGGACCCGATCCTCACTCGGCTCAAGCAGACTCGGGCAAACATTTCCCTTTGGTCTCTGCTCACCTCCTCTTATCCTCACAAGCTCAAGCTAGAGGAAAGCCTGGCCCGTACCATGGTCCCCGTGACGCAACCCCAGCATGAAGTCATTCAGACGATTGGTAACATCCACTATGGCAAAATTATCACCTTCACAGATTTGGACCTTCCAAAATTTGGGGCTGATCACAATGAGCCGCTTCTACATCACATGATCCACTGGACGAGCGTCGCCTTCCCCGCGTGTTGGTAGACGGAGGTTTCGGAATGAATGTCTTGCCCACCAAGATGATGGACCTGCTTGACATCAAGCCCACGGATCTTAAGCCTTCAGGATCCAGCACTGTCAAGGCCTATGACTCTACTTCCCGTACCGAGTTCTCGGGGTTGCTACTCTCAACATCGGTTCGGCAAGCGAGTGATCCCCACCAAATTCCAAGTGTTGGACATTCTAATCACTTTCACAGCCATCCTGGGGCATCCCTGGCTACATCAAATCAATGGCGTGGCATCCACCCTTCATCAGTGCCTCAAGTTCATGCAAGGCAACGAGCTAACCACGCCTACGGCGACGTGTCACTACCGAGGGGACCGGCACCAACGACATTCCCGGTGTTGGAAATCAAGCATAATGATGACATGCCATTAAGCTGGATTCACTCTGGAGACCTCCAAGATCCAAATATGCAACGTGGACCTTCCACTGTCTCACGATCGATTCCTCCGCCGTGAGAATGATGAAACTCATGAACTTCATCCCAGGACTGGGGCTCGGCAAAAGGCTGCAAGGCCAACACCAAGTTATTGAAGTCAAGGACCACACCACGGTCCAGGGGCTTGGCTACGTGCCAACATCGGCTGACATCAAGGAAGACAAAAGGCTCGCCCGCACCAAGGCAGCAGCCCGCAAAAGGGGAACCTCCGACGGCACACCCAATCTCCGACCTTACAGCTTTGACCTCGCTCATTACTTCACCAAGGGAACCGGCAAAGAAGCGAGGGGACCGACAAGGGAACCGACAGCAGAACCGAGGGGACCGACAAGGGAACCGAATCGAGGGGACCGTGGAACTGATGAAGATGAGAAAGAAGAGGGATAGTCAACGCCAAGACTACAGGAAGAATGGAACGGCTAGCCTTGCGGGACCTCAAGCATTTCAGAGGACTCAAAGCTAATTCGATAAGGGGAGCGTTCCTCGACATCACAGCTCTACCAGGACCAACTGCCACCACGGTCCAGCATGAGTACACATTCAAGGGAATCCCAGACTTGGAGGAGCAACTCAAGGTACTCTCCATGGGAAACAAGTTGTTCGGATCAGCCAAGGCCACATTCGAGACATGTAAGTCCAAAGCGAAGGAACCAGAATTCATAGAAGACGCTCTCGGTGGACCAGCTCTACAGAGTCTTTTTGAAGAAGTCATGGAGTTGCCCAACTTGATCGGTGGGGCTAGGACAAGCCAGCATGATCGCCATGATAGGGACAGCGAGCCAAGCCTCTCGATCCCCGCACCCTCATCAAGCATCCAAAGAATGCCGCTGAAGAATTGGGTAACTTTCACCGGACCAAGGGCAAGCCAGCAAGAATTGGAAGACAAGCCGGGCCCGCACCCACATCTCCCTAAACCCGGTCTCAAACCCTCTTCCGAGTCAGTCCTTGTCGAGTCCGGTCCTGCGAGTCATCCAGCGGCCTTACGCCGGAGGACTATAATGTTGTAGCCAATCATGTATTCCCGTTCTTGTTTAATGAAAAGTCGACCTTTCGGAGTATCCTCTCATTGCCACTTTAACAAGCGATAAGTTAACAAACAACTTAAAAGACGTTAATAATTCAATTGATAAAGAAGCGAGACACATTAAATGAACAATACATTAAAGAAGTTCTCGAGCGTGTAGTTGACCAAGAGGACAACCGGGCCCAAGCCGAAGAGGTTATGACCAAAGTGAAGCCTGGGGTCAGTGCAAGAGCCTAAAGAGACACAAGTGGGCAGTTTCTTCGCCGATGCGAAAAGAAGCCCTGATAAGCCTCCTCCGGGAGTATGTTGACGTGTTCGCACGTGGTCATGCCAGGACATGCCAGGACTCGATCCCTCAATCGTGGAGCACGTCAGAATTCCCCTGGATCCCGAATCCAAGCCTGTCGCAGAAGTTGCGCAAGATCAAGCCGAGTGGTCCTTGCAAGTTAAAGAAGAAATTGAGAAAATGCTCCGAGTTGGTTTCATCAGAGTGATTGAGTACCCGACTTGGCTCTCCAACATCGTGACGGTCACCCAGGCCAACGGAAAGGTCGATGCCGCGTGGATTTCCGGGATCTCAACAAGGCCAGCCCTAAAGATGATTTCCCACTTGCCTAACATCGACATGCCGGTCGACACCACGTAAACAAATTTCGAAGTAAAGTCCTTCGTGGACGGGTTGGTGGATACAACCGAGATCAAGATGTCCGAGGAGGATCGAGCCAAGACCGCCTTCACCACTCCATGGGGACATACTGTTACACGGTCATGCCGTTCGGTCTAAGAACGCCGGGGCTACTTACCGGCGGCCGACAATGCCCTCTTCCATGACATGATTCACAAAGAAATCGAAGTATATGTCGACGACATGATCATCCACTCCAAGGGATCGGACATGCAGCACATGACCGGATCTCGAGGAAGTTCTTTAACAGACTCAGAAAACACTCCATGAGGTTGATCCCTGCAAAGTGCACCTTCGGCGCCAAGCGCGGCAAGGTCTTGGGGTACATGGTTACAGAAAGAGGTATCGAAGCCGATCCCGAGGAAAATCAAGGCCATCATCGACATGAAGCCGCCTCAAACCCCTGACAGTGAAGAGCTTCATGGGAAGACTTCAAGACATCGGCCGCTTCATCAACCAGTTGACATCTCTCTGCGAGCCCATGTTCAAACCGATGAAAAAGAATGCCGACATCAAATGGGACTCCGAGTGCCAAACGGCTTTCGAGAAGATCAAGACCGCCTTGGTTAATCCCCCACCCCGTGCCCGCCACATGAAGACAAGCCACTACTCCTGTATGCTCGACAAGTGGAGACACGTCAATTGGAGCAAGACTAGCACAAGAACAGAAAGATTCCAAGGTTGAGCAAGCAATCTATTTCGTAAGCCGAAAGCTTTAAGGAAGTGAACTCGACTACTCGGCATCAGAGAAAACTTGTACCGCCTTGGTATGGGTGGTCGGAAGCTGAAACACTACATGCGGTCGCATTCGGTGCTCCTGGTCTCCAAAGTGGACCTCGTCCGATATCTCTTTGACAAGCCATCTCTGTCGATGCGGCTAGCCAAGTGGTCATTCTTCCCGGCTGAGTTCGACATCAAGTACATGGTCGAAAATCAACAAAGGGCGAGTAATGGCGGATCAGCTTGCCGACTTCACGAGCAATGAACCTAAGGGTCCCGATCCGCAATTTCCGGATGACGGAATCTTTTCACTTGACAGCGCAAACCGCCGGCAACTCTTCTTCGATGGGGCAGCCAACAAGAAGGGGAATGGCATTGGAATGCTCCTTGTCTGATCCCAAGGACGAGCATACTCCCATAGCCATCAAGTGGACTGAATTTTGAAGCAACCAACAATGCAGCGAGAATACGAAGCACATGCCGGCAGGTTTGGAAGCCGCCCTCGAGCGCAACATCTTAGAGCTGGATGTATATGGAGACTCGCATTGATCATCAATCAAGTATCCAACAAATGGAAGACGGTAGATTCCGGCCTTCGAAGTACCACGCGTACATGGAGGAGCTCATTGCTCGGTTCAAGGACATCTCTTTTCACTATTTGCCAAGAGGCAGGAACCGCTTCGCAGATGCCCAGCAACCCTCGCCTCTCTTGTCGAAATTCCCGAAGGGAAAGCAGTAAAACCCCTCAGAATAGGCAGAAGGGAAACACCCGCCTATTGCTGTGAGATCGAAAAAGAAAAAGAAACGATCGACGAACCCTGGTACAATCAAATTTACCGGTACCTCCAAAGCGGAGAAGCTTCCTTCACAAATGAAGATGGAAAATACAAAGAAGGGATCAAAGCCAAAAACATGATGGCATTAAAACGCCTGGCATCCCATTTCGTCATTACGGGGGTATGTTGTACAAGAAGCGCCACCAAGGGCCACTCCTTCGGTGTGTAAACAAAGAAAAAGCCAGCGAGCTAATGAACGAAGTTCACAACGGAACCTGCGGTCCGCACATAAACGCCCGAGCATTGACACAGATCATTCTCTGTATGGGATACTATTGGATATCAATGGAAACGGGCATTTGCATCCGGTTCGTCCGAAGCTGCGACAAATGTTAACGGTTCTCCAACCTCAATCACATCCCTCCTCACGAAATCTATTGCATGACTACGCCATGGCCTTTCGCCACATGGGGAATCGACGTCATCGGCAAGATCACTCCTCAAGGGAGCAATGGTCACGAGCTCATTTTAGTCGCGATCGACTACTTCACCAAATGGGTAGAAGCCGATCGTACATGGTACTGAATTCTAAGAAGGTGGCCGAGTTCATCCGAGAGAACATCATGTGCCGATACGGAGTGCCCAACGAGATCATCTCCGAAAATGGGACTCACCGAAGGAGATTGTGACCAACTACTGACCGAATTCGAGTCACACGTCACAGGTCTTCTCCTTACGGACCACAAACCAATAGTGCGGTAGAGGCAGCCAACAAGACTCTCGCCATGATAATCAGAAAGATGACCACCGGAGGTCGGGACTGGCCCGAAAAGCTACATCTAGCCCTGCGGGGATACCGAACATCGGTCAGAACCGCCACGGGGAGACTCCGTTCGCACTTACCTACGGAATGGAAGCGATGTTACCCGTGGAATTAGAAATTCCATCCTCCGAGTCCTCTTGGAAAACGGGATCAATGAAGTCGAATGGCTAGGAGCCGTCACGACGAACTTGCTCTACTCGACGAGCGCAGATTGAAAGCCATGGAACACACTCGAGCCTACCAGAGCAGAATGGCACGAGCATTCGACAAGAAAGTCAAGATTCGAGACATCAGAGAAGGCGACTTGGTGCTAAAGGAAAAACCTCCTACGCAGACCAATCCCCTCGGAAAGTGGGAGCCTACCTGGATAGGACCGTTCGTGGTACAAAGAATCTTCTCCGGAGCCATGAAGCTAGCAGACTTGGACGGAAACCCTTTCGTTAACCCCGTGAACGGAAGCAAGCTCCGCAGATACTTCGTTTGAGGAAGAGCACGAGTCAACTCTCCTTCCCCATACACCGTCCCCCTCAGTAAATTAAAGTGCTAAAAGAGTAATACCCAACTGGATACATTCCCGCTAATGATCCAGGTAAAAAACAGGGTCGCACTTCTTTTGTCTTTGTTTTTCTCAAATTCACCTAAAGTGTCGAACTACGGTGACCTGAGCCCCTTAGTCCAATTGTAAAAGGGGAACGTAGGCAGCCATCATTGGTTCGGTCTAAAAAACAAAAAAATACAATAAGCATCAATTGCTTGTGTTTCGAAAAACTCTTTTCATTTAACCTACAAATTCATAACGGTTAAAACATTCTTTGATGAGTTCAAGCACGGTCAACTCTTGACTCGCTACACGCTAGCAAAACTACAATAAAACATTAATCAATTAATGTGTGCAATGACAATGGGTGGATACTGCGGACGGCAAGGTCAACCTAGTTTCCCGTACTAGGTCCTTCATCCCTTCTTCCCCTTCCCTTTTCCCCGGCGAGTGTTCTTCACCTTCGCAGGGAAATATTCAGTAGGCCTTCTACCTGGCTCAGGGACCCTTCCCGACGCCTCCGTCAAGCTTGTGGCTGTCAACGCAGCCCTTTCTCTAGCTCTGTCTCGAGCCGCCTCGCTTCGAGCCATCATCAAAGTGCTTTGATTGGCCTCCCGATCGGCACTTGCCACATAATCGGCCATGGCATCGCAGTACGATTCCCGGGGTTAGCCCTCGCTTCTGTCCTCCTCAAGGTCGAGCTGTCCAGGTGGATCAGCACCCAACGGCTCACTCGCGTCTCCACAAGATAGCCATCTGTGTCTCCCCTATACACTCTTCGCACTACCGGTTCGATATCTTGCGTCGACGAACAGCTGCCCTCTCTCCGGTGAAAGAGAACCCTGGCAGGAAAGGACGTGTATTGACACCACCGGGTGATCAGCAATAGCGTCGAAGGATCTTCCATCTGCAAAGATCCCACCTCAAAGGTAGCGGCATAACTCGAGATCGATCAGTGGCATCCGCCGGCACTCTTGCACCGCGAGAACCAATGATGGAATATAGAAAGACGTCTAAGACGGCCCGGCACTCGACGATCAACGGACCCTCCCCGAGCGGTCCTACAAGTCTCAGCAACTTCCAATGGGGAACCCACCATCGCAAGTGATGCGTGCAAAGTCTGGCCATCGAGCTCCGGCTCGGCTGATCGCCCCCTATCACCAGAGGACGTCGCGAGAAAGACCAAGCGTCACAAGACATTGGCACCTCGGGCATCATCTGCACGGCCTCTCCCTCAACCACATGGTCGGCGCATAGCGGGACTCCCTCCCCACATGTATCGGCTACCGGTCGCCATCCGGCCTATGCCCGGAACGTCTCGCCCAAGACCAATGGCACGATGTCTCCCCACTCCGGCAGTGCCTCACCAGGTCCGGTACAACGTGATGGCACACACCCGAGACGTGAATGTGAACAGAGTAGCAATCGCGCACGAGCAAACGCGTCCCACGCAAAGAGCGCTCCCCTCTGGCTCCGGCAAATCTTTCGGGCGGTCCCAGGAAATGTCAAATAATCGGTATCCAGATGCTATCGGCATCCCTGTATGCTTCTCGGTAAAAGATACCCAACAAAGACACTAGCTTCTCAACAGGTGGCCATGCCACCAACATACGGAAGAACTAGCTGTTCCGTCTCAGGTCCTCCCAGAATGGCCACGGAAATCTTCAAGCGTAGGAGTGATTTCGTTGTACGAAAAGGCGTACACATTCCTCCTTACGTCCCGAGAACCGAGACGCGGCTCTCAAAAGATCCCAATCCGGCATGAGCTCCTTCAAAGCCCAAACAGATTTAATCCATGCAGACCTTCGAAAAACCTTTTGTTACGCCTCGTGTGGTTCCGTACCCACGGCGAAAGTTGTCCAAATATCGCTCTTGCATCAGAGACGATAACTTGGGAAAGGAGCCATGTCGAAGGTGAAAATGAAAGGAACCTTGGAAATGGAGAGAATTCAGCCGGATGAACAAAAGCAATGCGCGAGTTTTCTCACAAATTGCAAAGTTGAAACCGCAATTTAAAGAATCTGGAAATTCATTTCTAGTCAGGCCGGACTCCCCTCTGCGCAATTGACTTGGTCAGGCTACTCTGCTGACCAGTTTGCCCCTAAATTGGAAACATTTCCAAGCCATGCTCCTGTTCACCTTATGAGAAATCTGCGTCACTGCCCCATGGTTTCATGCAACAAATATCAGTATCCCTTCCGCCAGGGCTCGTAGCAGCCGATGCAAATAATTAATAATTAGTGCATACATGCTTAATTTTTGACCCGTTCAATTTTTAATGCATTTCTCATTTTATTTATTTTTGATTAACCTATTTGCTTATTTGCCGAAAATAACGAAGGTGATCACGAGAATAAATATGCGAAGTACGAGTTCCGCCCCACGGGCGCCTTTTTTGCAAATACGGTTCAAATCAAAATTTGTTCCTGACAAATACATGCATTTTGTCTAAACAAAGTAGTAAAGAAAGAAAGCGGTAAAAAGGGGGACTACTGCGAGTCTGCTCGTCATTCCGTACACTCGACGTCTTGCTCCGCCGTGCTTAGGATCCGTCGCAAACAGGAACTCGCCGAACTCCTCCAGTAGGGAATAGGCAAAGGGCCTCCTCGGAGTCACGCGAACTCGAGGACTCCCCTCTCTCGCGCCCGAGTGCGCGAAGAAGGAGCTCCAAATCCAGCCGTTCCGCCCGCGAACCGGCGAACCCCTGTGTAAAGTCCTCCCCACGGCGCGTGGGAGGCAGGGCGAATCTCTCGGCCTAGAGCGGCCCCCGATCACGGACGTCCACGCTCCTCAGGGAACCGCACCGCATGAACTCCACGAGTCTCCTAGCGTGGCGGACCACCCGTCCCACTAGCCTCGTGGCGTCATTGTACGTACGGCCGGATACTGCGAACCGGGAAAAGCCATCGAAAGCAAGCGAAAGTACGGATGCAACATTTGCGAGAATGCTACTATCAAATGCGTAAAATCAAAAAGATGCTCACCGAAGCATTGGGGTCCGCCACGTATCGTGGTCTCGGCCTCAGTAGGGAGCGGGATCACAAGTCGCCTACGCGAACCGTCCGGCCCCTCGTACGCTAGCCTAGCTCGCGGGACCGGAAAATCTCGAGGACCTCCAGGGACCTCGCCCCTCTATCTTGCACTGCGGGCTCCTCAGCCTCATCCTCAAGAAAACATCATAGGCGGCCCCCGCTATGATGTACTCGGTGTAGTACACGCCCTGTATGTACCCCTCTGTAAGTACCCCAATCTGGATCACCCCCTTTCAAACACACGGGAAACACCGCAGACTCATCCACGCAGTCTCAGAGACCTCTCTCACTCAAAACCCTCTCAAAACCCTCTCAAACCCCAACCAAACCAAGGGAGGAGCCTTTCTGGGATAAAAAGGGACAAAAGGACCTTTTGGGAATTTTCAGGAAATCAGAAAAGCAATTAAGGTCCGTACGGACCTCTTTGTTTCAATGATTACTAAATCCCCTTAAAGTCCACAATATTCCCTCAAATCCGGGAAAATGATTACTTCCTGCGAGTTGAGTCCGTACGGACCTCTTTGCATGTGCAAGATGGTCCGATACGGACCTTATTGCTCGGGGACACCATCATTCGAGAATATTCTCCATCATTGCGATTCCCTCAAATCGAGGAAATCCAAAATTACTGGATAACCAAGGAGGTCCGTGCGGACCTCTTTGCTCTGAAATATTTACTATAAATAGAGGGCTCCCCCTCCTCATTTTCACACACCTCCCTCTTCTCTCTTCCTCCCTTAGCCTTCTGGCTTCCCCTCTAAGTCCTATCGAGGCACTCCCGGCCCCTTTCGGATCGCCGAGGCCTTCCGAGCTCCCTTGTGGTGCTCCGAAGCCTCCAGCGCTCCGAGACGGCTCCCGCGCTGCCCCGAGGCACTCTCGAGGTACTACGAGGCCCCTCGTGGTACTCCGAGGCCTTGCTGGTCTTTCCACGGTGTCCCGGCTCTTTCCGAGTCAAACCGAGCGATCCCAAGCCACGCCGAAACTGCCCGAGTGACTCACTGCCACCACAACGCACGCCGAACCTCTGCCCGAGTGATCCCGACGATCCCAGCGCACGCCGAACCTCTGCGCCGAACGCGGCCTACAACCTCAACTCACGCCGAAACTCTGTCCGCGGACAACCGGTCCCTCCTCGAAGCAATCCCAGATCCATCTTAGGAACGCTACTCCGACCTCAAACACCATTCCCCGGCGGAAGGCAGACGACACGAACCAACATTGGTAAGGCTTCCTTCCTATACTATTTCAATACATTTCCATACATAGCATACAATGTAGACATCCGATCTGACATGCATTTTTAAAAGCACACACACACACACCTGACATTTAAAGGATATTAGGGGTATCCGAAAGACTCGTTTTACGAGGCTACTCGGGTGCGCTCTAATATTCTAATATTCTCTTCCCGGGGAGTCATCGACCTCCGAACTCAAAATCTCATCACACAAAAGCAGTTTAAAATTATCTTTAAGCGATGCCCTTTTCAATGTTTTGGGCTTAATAAAAACGGCGTGGCGACTCTACAAATGCGAAAACAAACGGCGAGACACCTCCAGCGCGAAATAAGCCGGATGCCGGGGCGCGATTGGCCTCTCGGATCCGGCTAATTTCGGTTGGCGACTCATTGAGGATCGTTTTGTTTTAAAAACTTTTAAACAAAACAAAAGATTTTTAAAACGATGATGAGGGTCAAACTTTCATTTTACCCCTTCCTTTAACTGTTGTGTGTGTGTGCACGTGCTTCGTTTTTATTTTACAAAAAAAATAAAAATACAAAAAAATGCATCAATATACATCTGTGCATACATTTAAAATTCTTCAAAAACTTCTGTTTTACTCAGAAAAAGAATTTTAGAGACCGCACTACGCGCACTCTGCCTCGGTTACACCGCACTCTACTCACACTGCTATTGCCTCGGTTACACCTTGCACGCTACTCGCACTTCTTGCCTCGGATACGAAACACTGCCACTGTTCACAACCCTTAACACCGGAGTGGTCTCGGTTGCGATCCGTTTGAGTCTTCCTAGGCCTCTTGGGCGCGCACGGGATCATTCCAAACATCCCATCCTAGCCAAGCGTCAACCACACGTTTGAGTCTTGAGTCACACTCTGTCCAGGACTCGGTTGGTTTTTACCCGGTCCGGTGTCATACGGCTGGATACATATACCATGCCGGCCATTTTACGAGTCAAGGCTCGGAACTCAAGATCCCTTGCGCAAGCAAAGCGATGAAAGGTCATGCTAAAATCTTGACCTGATCTTGATTTCCGAAGCTACACCCGAACGATGTTCCGTCCGGATATACATCCATGCTTGCATGACACCATGTCATCACGCCTTTGATACGTCAGCCATGACGATATGACCCGGCCAACGCCTAACGTCACGGATCCCTTGCGCAAGCAAGGCAAAGAGAAGGTCATGCCGAACTCTTCGACACGATCTTGACTCGGTGGCCGGCTCGGTTCACTATTCACATGGCTAATACATCAAAACGAACATGACAGGCTCGGTCCTTAGGTTCGATTTTTCTTTTAGGCCGGTGGAAACCGCTTGCACCTATAGGACCCTCGCACAGGTGTCCACCACAGGATGTCGAAATACGGGTGCAAAACGAGGGGCTTATAGCCGCACAGATGGCCTCCACTGACCCAGGATCTAGCATAGTTGCGAAAAAGAAGAGCAATCTTTTTCCAACCTACCTAGGATTACTGAGAAAACATGTTTTAAGTAAATTAAAACAACAAAAAAAAAAATCAGAAAAATAAAAGAAACGGAAACCGCATGCCACGTGAGCTTTCCCCCTTTTATCCCGTTAGGCCACTCCCATGTCTAAACCTTGCCCATCACCCCCTCCAGCGAACCGAGAGTGGTTGAGAATCCCTGGAAGCCGCCTTTTCAGTATTGAGGTCACAAGGTCCGATAGCCCTTCCGGTTCAACGGTCCGCACCGTCCAATACTCCCCATGGCGGGATCAACGGATAACGGTGAGGGAAACGGAACCCCGCCACTAAGGAACCTCCAGACAATGGAGGAGGTGCTGCGAGCCTTCGAAACCATCAAGAAGCGCCAAGAGGAACACCAAGCCTGTATCGTAGATACCTTGCGTCTTCGAGGAACGATTGCAGTTCCCAACTGATGGAACCTTTGTTCTCATAGAAGACGAAGACATACCGGCTCCCAGGTTTCTCAAAGCTATCGGCCCGAGGTCCCGCCTCCGCCAAGCTACGAGATCCCGGCAACGCAGCGGCTCTCGCTCAAAGCTCCCCTTAGGCGTCGGTCAGCGGCTCCGACATGCCCGCCTCGGTCGGTCGGTTCCCGGCCTGGCACATCAAGCTCATTACCAACGGCACACATACGTGCCTGCTCCGCGAGATCCCAATGCATCTCGGTATCCCTCAGGATTCAATCCTTTGCCTCTATACGAGCCTCATGACCACAATCAAAAGTCCCATTCTTACCGGGGACGGGCATCCCGAGCGGATATCCCGAGCATCTCAGGTTGCCACCGCTAAGTACGCGAATTGGGGCTGTGCGAATCATTTCCCAGTTCCCAAACACAACCCTTAGCGGACCTAGCAATCACGCCCTCAACTTCAACACCCAGGGGTATGGGTTGGTATACGCTCAAACTACCTCCCCAAGACTCCCGAATGGCGATCCCATCGGCCAATCCACCTCCATCTTCGGTTTCCGTCCACGAAAACGGTAACCCGCCTCGACCTACCGATCCCCACATGGCTTGGTTGATCGAGCAAATGAAAGACATGCGAAGGCAAGCTAGCTAGTTCTCGGAAGGACTCCCTCCTGCCTCTTGATCCGAACAAAGTGGTCCCTCTCCCTCGAAAGTTCGGGATGCCGGAAATGGAAAAGTTTGACGGAACGGAATGCCCAAAAACCCACATCGACACCTACGTCCTGGGTATGAGAGCGAAAGGGGCAACCCCTCAACCCGGATGGCGGATCACTTTCGGCATTCCCTCAAATCCGCGCACTAAGGTGGTTCCTCAATGTGAAGGCGGAAAACCGCTCCACGTGGGATCGGATCAGTGAAATCTTCACGGAGAAGTACCGCGCCAATCTTGAATGGGAAACAAGCCGCCGTGACACCAAGCCACCGAACAAAAGGATGACGAACCGGTGGGCGAATTCTACAAAAGATGGAGCTGGAAGCTAAGCGAGATAATGGATCCGCTTTCCAAAGAAGAGCGAGATGGACATCTTCCATTCTGCCTCGAAGCCATCTTTGAGAACCTTGATCGGCCACCATTTCTATCCGGATCTCCGTGCCATAGTCAGCCAGGGACAAAGTTTGAAAAGACTCTGAGTCTTGAGCAACAGCAACCCACTGCCTCATCTTACCGCTATCGAACAAACACTGGCAGCTTCAGCTCTGCCCGAAGAAAGGAAAGGAAGCGGCGGAACAGTGCACTACATTCGAACGGAGCTCGAGTAAACCGCGATCAAGCGGCCCCGAAAGAATAGCAGCCCCCTCGCTTCCCACAGTTCCGGCATTTAGATAACTTTGGAGATGCCCTTGGGTCAAGTATTTGAAGCTTTGGTGAAGCGAAATCTTCTCGAACCACTCGAGAATTTCCAGCCGAAGACTCTCAGGCCCAACATGGATATGAGCAAACAACTGCGCCTTCCATAACTACCAGGCCACACCATGAGCAATTGCTTCGTACTCGAAGCGAGGTGATTCGGGGCTCATTGAGGAGGGGAAAGATTGGAACGCCCTCGTGGTCCGAATACCATTGGAAATCCATTCCCCGAACGACGGGGGTAAACTCGATAGCCCTTGACGAAACTCCAAGCCGAGAGCGGACCCCCTGCAATTTCCGAGACCGTCGGCATGCTTTGTCCCGCTACGGCTGGGAGCGTGAAACCGAGTCAAGAGATCTCGTGGAATGGGAATTCCGGCAAGAACGCCTGAGGGCAGCTGTCTCCCTACGATCTTTGCCCCGGCCAAGGCATACGAAATGGATGGATCGAACGTTCCCCGAGGGCGGAGTCAAACGGTAGCACGGGAAGCGGTTTAGCCTTCGCGAGACGATGACTTGCCAATATGTGAGAATCGGCTGGCGAAGCCCTCCTCATCCTCATAAAAATAGAGATGTTCTTCCTCGAACGTCTTGATTGATAACGGCTCCGCGATCGACATCATCGCTTTAAGCACATTGAAACGACTCCGCATCGGCCGTTCTACGATAAGGCCTTCACCTCGGGTAATCCGAGCCTACGACTCCATTGCACGACCAATCGTAGGAGTCATCCAATTTGAGGATCCAATTCGACGTACAAGCTGGAGTCGGTAGAGTTCCAAGTCGTGGAAATCAAACCCACCTTCTGCTTTGTTGGGACGGCCTTGGATACATCGGATGAAAGCGGTATCATCTACTCTTCACCAATGCGTGAAATTCATCAATGCCAATGGAGCGATCGAAGTGATCCGCGAGCGGTGCGATGGCAAGTGCTTGGCCAGCAAGCTATGACCCGGAAGAAGGTCAGCATGACCGAATACTCTTCCCCGAGATGATTCTCCTACCCTGTCCCGCTCACGAGTGGATCCTTACATCCGCGCTCTAAGCCGCTGACCAGTGGAAATTGAAGAACTCATGGGACGAGGATGACAACTCGATATATGCGGCGTGAAGAATGCTTGAGAGAGGATCGAGATGGATGCCCTAATGGAGATTGATCGAGGAGTAGACCCTTACTTCGCCGAAAACCCTCTTGCAAGCGGCTCATCACCGATCCCCGGTACAAGACAACCCTCTAGCCGACACTCTCGGATCTTACGGGGACGGCCATCACGGCTTAGTTCAATTGACATTCCGGTGTCCGACTTGGACGAACAATGGCGCAACCTCCTCCAAGGCTTAATCGGGGAAGGAGATATAGCATGTCCGCTCGAATCGAGACATTGTATCAAGCGTCGTCGAAGCCAAAAGATCCCCCGAGATAAAGAAGCGGATGCTATGAAAGTGATCAACATCGGCCAAGAATCCACTCCGAATCGGCGAATGCTTCGCCCTCCTAGAAGTAGCCCTCGGCGACTTCTATCATCAAAAAACCCCAAGTTGGTGGCAACACTAATGGAGGGACATCATCGGGGAGGCTGACCAAAAACCTCCAGCGATCTTGGTTTGAAATCGAACCGCATGCGAAGCTACTTTCCGGGACTTCATTGCCAAGGGAAGATTGGCCTTACCTGAACCCAGGCGCTCCCTCTAGAGCTACGGACCATTCAAGAGTAATGAAGCCTTGGTCCAATCCCTCGTACGCCTATAGTCTAGCTTCGAGTCTTGTTGTTGTCACATGTCTATTCCACATCTTTTGAGTCTTTTGACGGCTTTACGCCCGACGATTGTGAATCTTTACAATCAACAATGTACGGTCTTCAACGGCTTTCAATAAAAGGTCCGAGCCTTCCTAAAAAATCATTTCATTGCATCTTTAACAAATGATGACATTAACTAATCAAAAGCAAGTTAATAACAATTCATCTATACAAAAGAGCAAACACATTAATTAAATAAATGCATCGAAGCGAAACATTTAAGCATGTTGTCAAACGAGAGAAAAACCGGGCCCAAGTTTGCCGAGAAGGTTTTAATCACAACGATTTGCAAGATTGCTTCGAAGAGCCAAAGAGACGCAAGTCCGACGCCATTTCCAGCACAAACCAGGATCTTCCAATACCTCCGAAGAGCGGGGAAACCACCTTCATGAGCAAGGAAGACCCAGCGCGAGAAGGGGTGAAAACCAAGAGCATCATGGCCCTAAAACGCCTTGCGCTCTCGCTTCGTCATCCTCGGGGACATGTTATACAAGAAACGCTACCATGGGCCACTCCTACAGTATTGCATCGGCCAAGAAGAAAGCTGAAGGCAAGTTCATGAACGAAGTCCCACAATGGAGGCTTGCGGTCCCCACATGAATGCCGAGCCACGATGCAAATCATTCTCGGGGATGGGCTACTCTTTGGATCTCCATGGAGGCCCGGTGCAATCCACTTTGTGTCCGAGAAGAGCTGCTGACAAGTGCCAACGGTTCTCCAACCTCAATCATCTACCTCCCCACGATCTCTCTTTGTGACTACACCTTTACATGGCCCTTTGCCGCCCAGGGGAATTGACGTCATCGCCGGGGAAAATCGCCTTCCGCTTGACCGACAACGGTCGCGAGTTCAATCTTAGTAGCCATCGACTACTTCACCAAATGGGTCGGCTTGAGTCCTACAAGGTACTCACCTCCCGAAGGTCGCGCATTTCCTCAAGGAAAACATCATATGCCGATACGGCATCCCAAATGAGAGTCATATCGAGACAACGGCTCACACTTCGAAGGGAATTCGACAGGCTGTTGGCTGGGCGAGATTCAAGATCACACGCCACAAATCTTCTCCCTACTTGGAAGGCGCTGAACCTGGTAACAGCGCCGTGGAAGCCGGTAAACAAAACCCTCCCGAACGGATCATCAGAAAAATGACCACCCGAGGGAGCCGAGATTGGCAGAAGGTTTGCACCTTGCACTTTGGGGCTACCGCACATCTCAGTCGAAACTGACCACGGGAGAAACCCCATTTGCCACGACCTACGGGATGGAAGCAGGTCCTTCCCATCGTAGCTAGAAATTCCCTCACTCACGAGTCTTTAGCTGGAAAATGACATCAACGAAGTCGAATGGCTCACAGAAGCCGACATGACCAATTGGCTCACGCTGGGACGAAGCGACTGACTAAAGGCCATGGAACACGTCCGAGCCTATCAGCGAGGATGGCTAGAGCTTTTTACGACAAGAAAGTCAAATCCCGAGACATCGGGAAGGCTGACCTTGTACTCAAAGAAAAGCCTCCCACTCGAACCAACCCCTTTGGGAAAATGGGAACCCACATGGATCGGCCACTTTCGTGGTTCAAAAAGATCTTCTCCCGGAGGCGCCATAGAAGCTAGACAGGACCTAGGCGGCAATCCGCTTCATGAATCCGGTCAGCGGAAGCAAGCTTCGCGAGATACTTCGCCTAAAGAAGAACAGTTGTGCATCTCTTGGCACTCCATGTAGTGTCAGAACTCACGCAGACACACAGGCCCTACTAGTCCCAGGGAGACGTAGGCAACCTTAATTGGTCCGGTCTAAAAATACACAAAAAAGTCAAAAGTTTGAATGTCAATCAAGACCTCCATCAAGCTACGCACTTTTCAAGAACGCACGCTCCCGAGGTCACCTTGACCAAGTCAAACGGCGCGACATCAAGCAAAGGACATCCGAGGGTCGCTTTCCGACGACATCAAGCGAGGCAGTGACTCGTATACGCTGCGCTTCCCAAGCCCGGGGGGCTTGTCTTACGCCCTCACGCGCTTCAAAAAAAAAAAAAAAAGAGAGCTCGAGCGAGGGCTCACAAAAAAAAAAAAAAAAGAGAAAAAAGGGAGGCTCGAAACGAGGGCTCACAAAAAAAAACAAAAAAAAAAGAAGCTCGAAGCTGTGAAGAGCTGCGGAAAGAGTCAAACTGAGCTCGAGCCGCGCCAACAAGAGGCCAAGGAAAGGCTGCGGGGAAAAAGACCGTCAAAAACGACTTGTCAAGGATCATTCAACCTCTCGGCCAAGCACATGTGGAGCCTTTCGGCCAAAGGGATTGCTTAGCGTCGGGGCCCCCAGGCGACGATCCTGTCGGTCCGGAAATGCAGCGAGAGAGAAAAGATCCGAAGATGGGCGGATGCGACAACCGAGTGCACAACATGAAGCAAAGGCAAACAAAAGATCTTGGCGTCTCGACAAAGCTTTAAAAGTAAATCACAAATCACTAACGGTTACAACATTTTCTTGATGAGTTCAAGCACGGTCTACTCTCAAGTTCACGAAACATGCTAAAAACGAGACTTAATACATTTAACTAATAATGTGTTTGCAATGCAATGAATGGATACCTAGGAGGTCATTCAGCGCCATCTGCGCTTGTCCTCGCCATTCTTTCCTTTCTTCCCTCGTCCCAGCCGAGTCTTCTTTTCGCTTCACGTTGAACTGACTCTGCGTCTCCCAGGTCAGAGATCGGGGTCACTCCCCGTAGAGAGTCAAACAATCCCGGTGGCTCTCAGGGCTTCGTTCGCCGTGCTTCGGCTCGGATCTCACTCCCCTGCTTGAGTGCTGCAGCCCAAAGAGGACCTCTCCACAATCGGTCGGTCAACTCCTAGTCTCGTAGTCAAACAAAGTGTCTCCCGTCACATCGAAGGGTCGGACAGGCCCGGAACTCCCAAGAGCTGAATAGCTACTACGGCAGCCGGGTCCCCGAGAATCGCTACACGCACCACTCTCCCGAGACCACTTGGGGGCCCATGACCACCCAGACTACTGTTGCTGCATACCGGGCCGGATGCGGACAGGTCGATCGATACGGCAGCTCCCCGACGTCTAAGGAGTACCCTGGCGTGAGGAGAAAGCGGAATCTTTCCATACCTCAGAAGAAAATACAAGAAGGCACACTGAGTACATGCCATACAAGAGGAACTACCTCCGCGAGTAGCAAGGTCAATCGTCCGGCCCAATAAAGGCTCCTGCTTCATCCCCAGTGCCCAGGAAACAAGCGACGGAATATAGAAGGAGGACCAAGACAAACCTGGAACTACGATAACGTAGGACCCTTCACTGCCCGAGATCCTCCTGGTCCTCAATCCTCCCGAGTCGCGGAACCCAGAGCGGATCGGTGCGTGCATTTGTGCCCATCCATCTCTCCGGGCGGACTGTGATCCAGTATCCAACCACAGAGGAGTCGGCGAACAAATGACCACGGGCTAAACGACGTCGGAGCCTCGGGCATGGCTGGGGAAGTCTCTCGCGGCCGCAAGGTGAGCAAGCCAGCGGGGCTTCCCCCTCTCATGCTAAAAGCGATCCCCGGTCGCGGACGGACGGTCGATACCATGAAGAGTCTCCCCCGGCACCAACGGGACAATATCCTCTCCGGCTCGAGTGCCTGCCACATTTAGCAAAGCCCCATCAAAAATGCCAAGGGAGGGCGACCATGAAAAGCGTCGCCATCACGTGAAGGCGAAGGCATCCCCAGAGACGTCCCAGCTACCAAATGCATCAACCGTGAACACAGCTCCGGCGGCTCGGAAATGTCGATATGACCCGAATCAGGATCATGCCTCCCTTGCTTCTTCCAGCGAAGTAATGCGAAGAAAACACATGACTTCACATGTTTCGCGACACCACCCATCGAAGGCGAGATGGCCTCCACCTCCCGGTCCCCCCGTGAAGCCCGAAAAATCCTCGAAAAGTGGGCACCCGTTTCATTGTGGGAGAAGCGATACCGCACTGTGCCTCCTCTTAACATCCCCGAACTTCGCGGCGGCCATATGGAAATCCCGAATCAGGAACCCGGCTCCTTAAAAGACGAAATCGAGGCAAAAGACGAAAGCACTTACCTCGAAAGCTAGGTCTACGTGCCTCATACGGCACGCGCATCCACGTTTTCGTTGCTCGAGGAAGTGTGCTTGCCTCTCCTGCGAGCAAGCCTCGGCAAAATTCTAGGGACGTACGAAGAAGCCATGGCAAAAATGGAGGTTCCTAGAGAAAATGGGGAAAAAGAAAGCACGAAAATAGGCTGCAAATGGGAAATGAGGAAGAACGGTTGTGCTGAAAGCATTTATCTCCTTCCCGAAAGCAAGGTTGGTCCGTACGGACCTGCTGCATCTTAAGTATGTCCGTACGGACCTCCTTACAAATAGAACCCATTTCCCCGACAAACGGTACAGCAAGCCGCTGTCCTCGACGAAAACCTTGCTCCAAAGCGCCCAGGAAACTTATTTGGCCAAAGCCATTCGAGAGCAAACATAAGCAGCTACCCCTGAGAAATGCACTCTCGGCTCACGTGGCATGCCTGAAAATAAAAAATAATAATAGCAACAATTTCTAGGACAATTCAGGGAATCACAAAAATGACATTAAATCTTAAAATAAAATCTTTGTTTGCCATGCAAATACATGTGTTTTATTACGGTACCAAAAATGTCTACATTTGCTAAACAAAAAAAAAAAAAAAAAAGGAGGATATGAAAAGAGGGAAAGCAAATGAATACTAATCGGAATCCTCGGCATCATCATCCTCGCCAAGTCCTCCAAAGAAAAGTCGGGCATCCCGGTGAACTCGCCCGTCACATCCTCGTCGTCGGAATCTAGAGGCACCCGTGGGAGGCTCCCACGAAAAGTACTCGGAAAGGATCAAATCCGGCGAAAGGATCAAAGAAACAAGGCTCTGAGGAACCCTCGCCACCGTGCGCCATGCGGAGGCATGAGCGCGATAAAAGGAGCTGCTCCCTCGAAGGCCTGCGGCTCTCGAAGATGTCCGGCATCCATGCTATGCCGCCCCTCGAGGCCCTCTGCTGCGGCTCAGGCTCGGCTACAGGCGGAGGAACGTCCCGGGAATGCCTCGAAGACGCATAGGCTCGTACAGGCGGCACACGACGCGAAGACCGGCGGGACATCTTCGACGCCATCTTCTTAGCGAAGGAACCCTCATCGCCACGTAGCACGAGTCGGCATATTCGTAGGCTCTCCCGGGACTGCGCCCGACAAGCGACGAGGAAGCGCTCATCAAATGCGGTTATACTCAACAACAAAAAGAGAAAAATACGAAAAAGATGCCAAGATGGAAAAGAGTCGACACACTCACCGATCTGTCGGGGATCCGCTCGGTATGCGGCGGGCGCTCGGGAAGCAGTGCTGAGACACCCTCCTCCTCGACCCGTCCCGCGGACGTACGTGAAATCCGGTCCCGGCATCGGAACCTGCGGGGGAGCACTGCGGGCCGGCCTCTCTCTCCGCGCCGGCACTGCGGCGTCCTCGGCTTCCTCCTCACGAAGGCCCCGTACTCCTCTCAGGTATAAGATGAACTCCTCGGCGCCGGCACCGCGAGGTACCTCTCGAAGTCAAGCACATCCATATCCAGGGAGTCGAAGCATCCCAGGGAGGGTCCCTCGGAGCCACGGGAAGCACACCGGGCCATCTTGCCGAGAAGACCCAGCTCCTGCGGTACATGACATCACAAGTCGGGCCCCGCAGCATCTTCCTCCGCGTTGTCGCCTCGGGAGCCCCTCGAACTTCATCTCCCGAGTCACAGGAGTCCACGGGAACAAGACAAACCCCTCACGGCTATCTCTCTCCCGAGACGCTCACTGCACATCCCCGTGGCGATGGTGAGCTTCCCAGTGGTCCTCCTCTTCCTCGCTGTGCAGCCCCGTCCAAGTAGCGAGTGCGGCTGGAATGTGCCCCAGGGATCCCTATCCGGGAAGCACTTGGAAAACCTCATAAAACCACACCTGTGACAAAAACGAGAGAAGGCTCGGTGCAAAAGACAATGGAGAAATGACAATTTGCTAAATCAAGAAAAACTGACAATAAACTCATACCTCCAAAGCAAAGTCAGGCAGGCCGAGCTGGCCAAGCCAGCTAAACCGGTCCAAAGGAAGTAGAGCTCGGCCAGCACGCCTCGCCCCAAGCAATGTCGCGACCCTATCCAGATCAGTCAAGCTCTCCAACAGAGCAAAAGGAGGCTGCGGTCGCGTGGTTCGAGAACAAAGTCTCGGACGGTCACATACCACAAGAAGGAGCGCGCAGCTTGCTCCGGCTCACTGGCCGGTACCCCGGATGTAGGCCCCAATGCTGGCCGTGATCCTCATCTCCACGTGTTGTCGCATCCCGGAGCCCTGCGAGGACGAGGCTCAAAGCCCGGCCAGGCTCGGTCCAACACATCATCGGCCTATCATGTCTCTCCACCTCACAGGGCTCCCCTTTGAAGGAGAGCCGTAATAGCGGCAAAATCGGTGGGCGTCACTGTCACCTCGCCCCGGCTCGGGTGGAAGGTGTGGGTGGTATCCCACTGATACTCGGATAAACCCGGGGAAGACACTCTTGTTCTTCCTCGTGTCGACACTCCGGCCAGGGTTCTCAACGAACACACCTAGGCCGAAGCATAAACCGGCCTCAGGGGACTCGGCCTACCATCCACGGAAATATCGGGCATCTGTGCGCCATAGCTCCATGGCCTCGAGCGATCCCGAGTCTTCATCCTCTTGGCCTTCCCGGCCATAAGCCCCGCATCCTGCGAGTAAACACTGACAAAGTCGTCCAATCACAGTACTTAATATAAAGGCACATATAACCCGTCACAAAACACGGCACATATTGCACATAATTTTCACATACATTATACATATAATTTTTCCATGTAACCCGTCACAAAACACGGCACACAATGCACATAATTTTCACATATATCATGCATATAATTTTTCCCATGCAGTCCGTCACAAAAACACGGCACACACTGTACACATTTTCTCAAAAGAAAAAAGGGGGGGGGATTAAACCCTACACGACACATTTTCAAAAGAAAATCCGTCCCAACACGGAAAGCCATGAAAATAACCCGTCACAAAAACACGGCACATATTGCACATATTTTCCCCACAAAGTCCGTCACCCAAAAACATGGCACACACGGCACGACACATATGCATAACACATTTTTCAAAAAAATCCGTCCCTACACGGCACACACTTTCACATATAACCCGTCACAAAACACGGCAAGTGTCACATTTTTTTTCACAAAAATTATCACTACACGATAATTTTTCTCACAATGTACATACATAAATAGCATACGGTACAAAACACCAAAGCATGCAATTCACTAGATAGGCACTTTATTTTCACAAATAAGAGCTAATCTACACATTTCTGCACAAAATACACATACCCACAATTTTTACATGTCCATTTTCAACAATTCATCAAGAATTTCACAAAAAGGCATAAAATAATAACAAAAAATTCAAGAATGCGAAAAACTAAAACCTAGTTCTAGCATTCAAAAATTGACGAGGAATCAAAACGGAACAGATTTCTTACCTCCCCGACGTTCATGGAGCGACGATTGTGCACCTCCGGATTCGGATACAAAACATCCGGGTTCTTCGAAGATGGAACAAACGAAATCCAATTCCTTTGAAGCTCCATCCGTTGCTCGACCACCTCTTGACTGCGTTGACGACGACTCCTTCGAGATCCCTCCGCCATTGCAAGCAACTCAAGCTAAGAAAAATGGAAGATTTTGGACAAAAATGGAGTTTTCTCTCTTTCTCTCTCGCTGGTTCACGCACTGGAAGAAGAAGAAATGAAGGGGGCCTCGGAATTTAAGCCCGGTCAAAACCTGGGAACTGTAAAAAACCAAAGTGGTCCGTACGGACCTCTTTGCAACCAGGTTGGTCCGTACGGACCTCTTTGCAAGGGGTGGCCAAATTACTTTCCTGCCCTTATAATCTTTGCCCCTGGCTGTCCTAAGGCCTTTTCCAGCAAATCCAAGTGCAGAATGGTCCCTAACCCTTCAAATCAATCCCCGGCCGTCAGCGTAAGACCGGTCCTCGCCCACTTCAACGGCAAATCAATCCCCGGCCGTCAGCGTAAGACCGGTCCTCGCCCACTTCAACGGCAATTCAATCCCCGGCCATCAGCGTAAGACCGGTCCTCGCCCACTCCAACGGCAATTCAACCACCGGCCGTCAGCGTAAGACCGGTCCTTGCCCACTTCAACGGCAAATCAATCCCCGGCCGTCAGCGTAAGACCGGTCCTCGCCCACTTCAACGGCAAATCAACCACCGGCCGTCGGCGTAAGACCGGTCCTCGCCACTTCAACGGCAATTCAATCCCCGGCCGTCAACGTAAGACCGGTCTCGCCCACTCAACGGCAATTCAACCACCGCCCGCTCAGCGGCAATTCAAGAAGGAGCCAACACCTCCCGGCCACGAATCCCAAGGCACAAGACGCCTTCAAACGCTCAACGGCAAGTACAACCAACGCCCGCTCAACGGCAATTCAAGAAGGAGCCAACACCTCCCAAGACGAATATCAAGGCACAAGACGCCTCGAACAGCTCAACGACAATTCAACCACCGGCCCATGAACGTAAGACCGGTCCTCGCCTCCAACGGCAATTCAACCACCGCCCGCTCAACGGCAATTCAAGAAGGAGCCAACACCTCCCGGCCACGAATCCCAGAGGCACAAGACGCCTTCAAACGCCTTCAACGGCAATTCAACTAACGCCCGCTCAACGGCAATTCTAAGAAGGAGCTAACACCTCCCAAGCACGAATATCAAGGCACAAAGACGCCTCCAACGCTCAACGACAACTCGACCACTTTGGCCCTCAAAAGGAGGTCCGAAGTCATCTTCCCAACGAGAAAAAGGGCCCCTTGGGTGGTCATGCATCCCCAAAGAATTCAAGCACCGTGATAGCCGATGTAAGCCCGAACTTCGCCCACTTCAACGGCGGCGCAAGCAGCGGCCATCAAAGCAAGCCCGAGCTCCTCCCCAACAAGTCGAAAGGAAGTCATACAAGGCTGCATATCCCAGACCGACCATCATCCTTGCCCACTTCAACGGCAAAACAAGCACAAGAAGGAGACAACACCTCAAGTACAAGTACCGAGGCACGAAGCGCCTCCAAAATGCCAAATGGGAAGCAATCACGGCCGTCATCCTCGCCCACTTGGCAGCAGGCAACGCAAGCACGGCAGTCATCGTAAGTCCAATCTTCTACTCAACGGGCAAAAACACAAAGGCATCTACGCCTCTCGAAGCCTGAAAGGCAGCCACGCCTCCACAAATGCGGCTAGAAGACGATTCAAAGTCCTCGCGCATTACATCAAGCCGCGGCTAGAAGACGATTCAAAGTCTCGCGCATTACATCCACAAGCTGCGGCTAGAAAGACGATTCAAAGTCCTCGCGCATTACATCAAGCTGCGGCTAGAAGACGATTCAAAGTCTCGCGCATCACACCAACCGCCGCAGATGACGATTCAAAGTCCTCCGGCGTGGCACCAACCGCGCCGGATGACGATTCAAAGTCCTCCGGCGTGGGCACCAACCGCCGCCGGAGACGATTTATTCAAAGTCTCGGGCGTGGCACCGGTGCGCCGCCGCTAGGATGATTTCGCATTCAAAGTCCTCAGCGTGGCACCAGCCGCCGAGATGACGATTCAAAGTCCTCGGCGGCGTGGCACCAACCGCAATCGAAGACGATTCGGAGTCCTCACTCTACCTCGGCCCGGAAGGCTTTAAACCACTCGGTCCTAAGACCGTATAAACCTCCCAAATGATTATCCCAGGCCCGGAAGGCCTTAAACCACCCGATTAGGAAAATCGTAAAATTTCCATCCCGGGACGCCACCACGTCCTCTGATTGACCTCGGCGGTCACCACATCTTAGGACACCACCGTTCTTATCACCGACCTCGGCGGTCACACGACACTTCGAGGGCACCACCACGCCCACATACACTCACAAATTCACGACCTCCGAACTACGACCGGGCTTGATTCCCGCCAGGGATACGTAGGAATCCTATCACAGGGTCCAGCCATCGACCTATGCGGTCACCCAGGACACCACCACGTCCTTACCACTGACCTCGGCGGTCACACAACACTTCAGGGCACCACCACGCCCACACAAATTCACGACCTCTGAACTACGACCAGGCTTGATTCCCGCCAGGGATACGTAGGAATCCTATCACAGGGTCCAGCCAATGACGACCTATACGGTCACTCCTAGGGACACCACCACGTCCTCCACATCGACCTATGCGGTCACCCAGGACACCACCACGTCCTCACCCCTCGACCTCGGCGGTCACACGACACTTCAGGGCACCACCACGCCCGCATTCACAAAACACTCACCCAGCACCCGAACTACGACCGGGCTTGATTCCCGCCAGGGATACGTAGGAATCCTATCACAGGGTCCAGCCTATTGACCTAAACGGTCACACAAAAGGACACCACCACGTCCTCACATTGACCCTCACGGTCACTTCCTCTCCAGCCGACGCGATCCAGTTAGGACCCTTATCTTATCGGCGACCCAGCTTCTTTCATAAGTGACGTCGTCGAGGGGCTTCGTAAGTACCCCAACTGGGATCACCCCCTTTCAAACACACGGGAAACACCGCAGACTCATCCACGCAGTCTCAGAGACCTCTCTCACTCAAAACCCTCTCAAAACCCTCTCAAACCCCCAACCAAACCAAGGGAGGAGCCTTTCTGGGATAAAAAGGGACAAAAGGACCTTTTGGGAATTTTTCAGGAAATCAGAAAAGCAATTAAGGTCCGTACGGACCTCTTTGTTTCAATGATTACTAAATCCCCTTAAAGTCCACAATATTCCCTCAAATCCCAGGGAAAATGATTACTTCCCTGCAGAGTTGGTCCGTACGGACCTCTTTGCATGCAAGATGGTCCGTACGGACCTTATTGCTCAGGGAACACCATCATTCCAGAATATTCTCCATCATTGCAGATTCCCTCAAATCGAGGAAATCCAAAATTCTGGATAACCAAGAAGGTCCGTACGGACCTCTTTGCTCCGAAATTTTTACTATAAATAGAGGGCTCCCCCTCCTCATTTTCACACACCTCCCTCTTCTCTCTTCCTCCCTTAGCCTTCTGGCTTCCCTCTAAGTCCTCTCGAGGCACTCCCGGCCCCTTTCGGATCCTTCCGAGGCCTTCCGAGCTCCCTTGTGGTGCTCCGAAGCCTCCCCGAGCGCTCCCGAGACGCTCCCGCGCTGCCTCGAGGCACTCTCGAGGTACTCTGAGGCCCCTCGTGGTACTCCGAGGCCTTGCCTGGTCTTTCCACGGTGTCCCGGCTCTTTCCAGAGTCAAACCGACGATCCCAAACCACGCCGAAACTCTGCCCGAGTGACTCCGCCACCACAACGCACGCCGAACCTCTGCTCGAGTGATCCCGACGATCCCCACGCACGCCGAACCTGCGCCCGAACGCAGCCTACAACCTCAACTCACGCCGAAACTCGTCCGCGGACAACCGGTCCCTCCCGAAGCAATCCCGATCCATGCAGGAACGCTACTCCGACCTCAAACACCGTTCCCCAGCGGAAGACAGACACGAACCAACATTGGTAAGGCTTCCTTCCTATACTATGTCAATACATTTCCATACATAGCATACAATGTAGACATCCGATCTGACATGCATTTTTAAAACACACACACACACACACAACATTTAAAGGATATTAGGGGTATCCGAAAGACTCGTTTACGAGGCTACTCGGGTGAGCTCTAATATTCTAATATTCTCTTCTAGGGAGTCATCTCGAGCCTCCGAACTCAAAATCTCATCACACAAAAACAGCTTTAAAATTATCTTTAAGCTGATGCCCTTTTTCAATGTTTTGGGCTTAATAAAAACGGCGTGGCGACTCTACAAATGCGAAAACAAACGGCGAGACACCTCCAACGCGAAAGACCGCCAGATGCCGGGGCCGCGAGGCCTTTCTCGGATCCGGGCTATTTCACCCTCCAGCTCATCAATGGGCATCTCCCGGGGATGCTGCATGTACAAAGGAGGATCCACCGGCACCAAGGAAGAGACCCTGCCTATGCCGACGAGTCACCCTCTCCCCAGGATACATGGCGTCACAGTGAAGTCCCACCAGAGCTTCCGCCGCCGTGTAGTCTGCCGGCACCGCACCGCGACATGATCGAACCTACTCCACCAGTCACTGGATCCTCTCGAGAGAACTCTTGGTTCGGTGCCGAGAGATATCTCCTCGTATGACACTCGAGTGCCAACTCTCGAAGAGACCGCCCTCTTCGCCTTCTTCTCGCCAAACCGGTATGGGGGGAACAGGGGACGGAGTACGGCTCCTTGATGTCCCAAGCCTGCGGACTGAACACCTCGTAGCACCGGACTGCCAAGAGAATGGAAAGTTATGTCAGCTCAAAGCGGATACATACGAGTACATAAAAGAGGCAAGGAAGAGAAAAAGTACGTGAACTTACATCCAAGACGGGCGTGAAGCGGCTAAAGGAGTGCTCCTCTCCCGCGAGAACCTGTCCGGGGAATGGTAGAGCTCGGCCGATCCGGCCTCTCCCCCACGCGCAGCCCCTCACGGCATCCAAGTCTACCGGCGACCGAGCAAAGGGAAGTGACAAGACGTGTCGGAAGTCGGGAATAAAGTCGCTGACATGAGCAAAAGGAACCCTCGAGCCGGACGCTCCGCGGTCATCCTCGAGGACCCGGCCCGGATAAGCGGCGACACCCGCCTCCGGATGCCTCTCCATCGGCTGTACCGAATGCCTAAGCCCCTGGCATCGGTAATATCAAAACCCCAGCCCAGGACAATTGCTCCGAGGTGTAACCATCAACCCACACGCCGGCGTGTTGCCATAAGTCGAACCCAGTGATAGGCGCAAAAATCCGGTGGGAGTCACCGTCGCTCCCCCCATCCAAATGGAAAGTGTGGGTCGTATCCCACAGGTACTCGCTCAGCGCAACATACGTGGACCTGCCCCTCGGCGTATCAGTGTCGCGGCTCTGGCGACTGATAAACCCGGCCCGACCCGGAGTCAAGCACCCAGTTTGCCACGGACTCCTCTCTCCCTCTCGAGCCACGCCGGGATAATGTCCCACAATGCTTGCACCGCCTCAAAGGCACCCCGACTCTTACGGTTATGAGTATTAACCGTCCTGTCCCTGCAGGACAAGAACGGCACGGAAGCAACGTCAAAAATGCACCAACGCATGTCAAAAGGATGCAATGCAGATGCGGTTCTCATTCATTTCCTACGTATATTCTCATTCATTTCGAAAACTCCGTCGAATCCGGAACTTTTAAAACATTTCGAAAACTCCGTCGAATCCGGAACTTTCAAAACATTTCAAAAACTCCGTCAAATCCGGAACTTTCAAAACATTTCGAAAACTCCGTCGAATCCGGAACTTTCAAAATCTTTCGAATTTTTCGAAAATTTCGCCCCGTCCCGAATTAAAGCTACTTTAATTTTGGAAAATGCATCTAGACATGGAATTTTGCGACCAAAATTTTTATGTCATCCACCCATAGCGTCAATTGAACTACATCCTAGTCAATTTCGACAAAGGTTCATAGCAAAGTCAAAAGCCCCAATTCGGGCACCAAAATCCCTAAGTTCATTCCTAACAAATTTCTAACATTTAAAGAATGCACATTCTTAAAATTAATGGAATTTGTAGGAAGCTTACTTGTCTTTCGATCCCTCCCTTGGAGTTGTGGCGGTCCCTCGCCGGATAAAACTCCGCCGGATTCAATGGATGAACAATGGTTCGAATGGTCCGAACCAACCGTGTTCTTTCGTCATCGGTCCTTCCGTGGTGAGCCATTGGTCCTCCTTCACCCTCCATAGCAAATTTCCATCACAAATACGAGCAAACCTTGCAATTTGGGTTGGATTTTTCTCCCTCCTCTCTCTCCTTCTCGCCGGAAACAATGAAAGAAAATGACTTTTCTTTCTCCTGCCTCGGCGCTGATAAGGGCATTTTCAATTTCGGTAAAAGTCAGTGGGACTCTTACGCACCAGAAAAGATTCCTTCCATTTTGGTCCCTCAACTTTTGGCAATTCCAATTTTACCACTTTTGGCCCCCAAAAGTGTAAAATTTCCCCCAGTTAGACATTTCTAACACCCATCCCCCGCGGATAATTCCCAGTTAGTTTTCACTAACGCTCGTCTCCTGACGTTAAATTCAGTTCAGTTGACGTTTGACATTCAAACGTTCAACCATGTCTCCGGACATTCAAGTTACTATCCCGTCTCCTGACGTTAAAATTTAATAATGGTCTTCACCATTAAATCCTCAATCTCGACCTTTCACGGTCCGATCTCAATTCTCAACCGCGACCTTTCACGGTCCGATTCCAAGTCTCAATCGCGACCTTTCACGGTCCGATTTCAATCCTCAACCGCGACCTTTCACGGTCCGATTCCAATTCTTAATTGCGACCTTTCACAGTCCGATTTCAATCCTCAATCGCGACCTTTCACGGTCCGATTTCAATCCTTAATCGCGACCTTTCACGGTCCGATTCCAAGTCTCAATCGCGACCTTTCACGGTCCGATTTCAATTCTTAATTGCGACCTTTCACGGTCCGATTTCAATCCTCAATCGCGACCTTTCACGGTCCGATTCAATCTCCCATCTCGACCTTTCACGGTCCCATCTCAAACAGTCAATCCTGACCTTCGCGGTCCGACCTCCACTCTCCTATCGAGACCCTCGCTGTTCATCTCACCGGCAGCAGCAATAAGCCCGAACCCCAAGGCACGAACGCCTTGCAACAATCCCTCTTCGGCCATCCTCGTAAGCCCGAACACCTTTTCACTTCAGCCAAGTGAACATTCGTCTCCCGGCCGCGGTCGTAAGCCCGATCGTTCCACCTCACCGACAGCAGCAATAAGCCCGAACCCCAAGGCACGAACGCCTTGCAACAATCCCTCTTCGGCCATCAAGGTGGCCGAACGCTCATCCCAGCAGGATAAAAGCTGGAAGGCAAATGGCTAGCAAGCCCAGCACTCCAAGGCACGAACGCCCTCGTCAGCATCGCAACTCCGGTTTGAGGCACCACACGCCCTCGAAGGTTTTGAAGTCCTGTGTTCAGACGCCTCCTAACAGTCTCCATTCAGGTACAGGTACCTCGCGAATGGTCTCATCCAGGTTCAGACGCCTCCTAACAGTCTCCATTCAGGTACAGGTACCTCGCGAATGGTCTCATCCAGGTTTAGACGCCTCCTAACAGTCTCGCTCAGGTCAAGGTCCCCATGCGCGGCCCTTGCACCCTTTCGAACTACGATCGGCTTGATTCCCGCTCGGGATACGTAGGAATCCTTTTCGCTAAGGGTCCGGCCGGTGACCGCCTGTGTCTCTTTCAAAGTAAGGCATCCCGATTTGGATCCTTATCTTTTCAACGACCCCCTCCTTCGGAGGAGACGTCGCCGAGGGCTAACTGTAAGTACCCAAATCCGGATCGTCCAAATCCGTCGGAAAGTTAACCGAAATCCGTTGGCCGGCCCGCTCCAGTTAACCGAACTCGTTAAACTCCCCGTTCTTTGTGCCAACGAGACGTCCCGAGCTGCCGTGCATCCCGACGTCGAACCGTACTTAACACGTGTCATCACACGTAAAAGCACGGCTTTCCCGAAAACGCATTTTCCGGCATTTTCCTGGGAGTTTCGGACATTTCCATTTGTTATTTTAAAAAACGGACAAAACCGAGACCGGAGAACAAATTCCCATAAAGCTGGTGACTCAGAGGGGCACGTGGCAGCCATGCCACCTCCCTCTAGTCACCCTTCAATCAAATTCAAAAGGAAAAGACCAAAATACCCCTGATTTGCAAGCCTAGTCCGGCCGGACTCCCTGCACTTTTCTGAAATTGCCGGCCAAGTCCCAGTTTCCAAAATACCCAAAACCCCTCGGATTCGGTCCCAAGTCCGTCCGGACTCCTACTGCAATTTTCACCCTATAAATAGAAGTTGCTGTCAAAGGCAAAAGAACAGAAAATTTACTCCCAAAATCACTCTACCCCACGGCCTAAGCAGTTTTTACCCCTCCCGGGCTCCCGTTCTGTCTCGATTCGCGTGAAACCTTCGTATTTCGATCAAATACGCCCCTTACAACTTCGAAACAACCTTTCGAATCACTTTCTGTGTCCCGTACACACCTCCCGAGCCAAAGGAGTCGACCCTAGCCATAGGTATAACTCCCTCTCTCTAAATCTCCCGTTCCGTCTCGGTTTACGCGCCAGTCGCTATAACCGTTTCGAACGTCGTTATCGAAATGTAGACGCCTCCGTCTAACGGGGTCCGATACGTTTTAGCCCCTCGATCCTCTTCTCTTTCCGTAAGAGAAGTAATCACGGATTAAAACGGCGTTCCGACCCCGTTCCGTTTACTTTTATTGTCATTTATCAATTTCGGATCGATCGATCCGTTGATCGTCATTTAATTCCTGTCATTTACAAATCCGAGCCGTTTGGCCTCGTTGATCGTCATTTACAATTCCGAGCCGTTTGGCCTCGTTAATCGTCATTTACAATTCCGAGCCGTTTGGCCTCGTTGATCGTCATTTACGAATCCGGATCGTTTGATTCCGTTGATACCGCACTTTAAATACTGTCATTTACAAAGTCCGACCCGTTTGGATCGTGATAGTATTTACTTTTCAAAGTCCGAGTCGCAACCCGATTCGTTGATCGCATGTCATTTAATACACATTTTTCCCGTAAAAAAATCGTTAACAATGTAATGCCCGGTTCAAAACCGGAGTTCGTCCGTCGAACTCTCTTTCAAAACGCGCGAAATGACGTTCGGCCTCCGAACGCTCATCTTCAAACTCAAAGCCGCCATTTGACACTTAAAATCATTTAATACGCATTTTTCTCGTAAAAATCGTTAACAATGACGCGCCCGGTTAAAAAAACCGGAGTTCGACCTTCGAACTCCTTTTCAACTCAAAGTCAACGTTTGCCACGCAAACGCTTACTTCAAACTCAAAGTCGACGTTTGCCACGCAAACGCTCATTTCCGTCTCAAAATCGACGTTTGCCACGCAAACGCTCATTTTCGTCTCAAAATCGACGTTTGCCACGCAAACGCTCATTTCAAACTCAAAATCGACGTTTGCCACGCAAACGCTCATTTTCAAACTCAAAACCGACGTTTGTCATTCAAACGCTCGTCTTTTCAAAAGTCACCTAATCAACGTTTGTCATTCAAACCAAGATTAAGCTTGTCATTCAAGCCCCCATTTCAAAAGACACACACGCACACACACGATTTCGAGGAAGGTAGAAAGACTCGTCATGCGAGGCGTTTCGGGCGATCTCGTAATACTCTACCCGAAACGTAACTTGACCTCCGAACCTAACAATCTCTGGTACTAAAAGCTTTTTACTCGTTTTTGCTGCCAATAAAAATGATCCCCCTTTTTAAAGCCTTTTCCTAAGTTTTTGCTACCAATAAAAACGACACCTTTTCACAATAGCCGTTTCTCAATGTTTGGGCTCAAAATACAAAAACCGCGTGGCGACTCCTCATTTTGTTCCTTCCCATGAAGCGAGGTCTCAGACACCAACCCCCCGCGAAAGACAACCGCGTTTCGCGCCCCCCGCGCGAAATCCCGGGTAATTTCACTCCCAAGTTCTCTCCTATGGGCAATCCTATTTCGCCAAAAGTCAATCCCCACCTCGTCAAGATGGAAGCACACTCAGTTATGGTCATCTTCTTCCACACTCCCCCTATATGCTTATACACTCGGTGGTTAATGGTGCAATATCCATACCAGACGCCCGGTTCACAACTAAAGGTTCTAGCCATGGCAAAAATCAAAGGAAAAATTCGAAAGCAGACGAAAAATCATGGAAATTGAAGAATACCTTAAATTGAGTTGGGGACGAAGGTCGTGCAAACGAAATAAAGAGCAAAGGGCACCGTAAATCAAGAACTTCGCCTTATCTGATGGGGATATTATACGCCTGAGTAGGGAAGCTTCGCCAAATCCAAGAGGGAAAAGGTTTTCTTTCTCCAAATCCTTACTGAAAACGGAAAGTGAAGGGTTTTCAAATGGTTAATTCACAATTAAATCCCGAGCGGTTTTCGAGGCAGTAATGATTACAAAAATATGGCGCTTTCAATGATCCAGCCTTCCAACAGCCAACGGCCAGGATTGAGCCACGTCACCTTTGGTCGACCCAACATCAACTCGAGCATCGACTTACGGTCTACTTCGAGCTTCATCAGAAATTCTTTTAACTTCCTGGTCGACAAAGTCAACTCAGAAAGTTGGGGGCCACTGAACAGAATAAAAGTGACGAGCTAAGCCCAGCGAGTAAGCCCAATCATCTACCTATTATTGCCACTACGTTCTCAGTGGGCTAGACCCAATTATTACTAGGCCCAAGGCCCATCAACATGACCAGTCGACCTAGCTCATTGTCCGACCTACTTGGTCCCAACCTAGCTTGGTCCGACATTACGATCTAGATGCTATTCGGGTACGGTTCAACCCTATCCATCAGTCAGGTCGACCTATACTCAACAGGCGACCTCGACCTACATCATTACGTCGACCCACAGAGTTCTGGCGTATCCACAATTCTTTACGTAACAAGACTCCCTACAAATCAGGAGTTATTTATGGATAAGATCTCTAATGCGTATTTGTTCCAAAATTTAAGGGATTTCATGCAATCCTACCACAAATACCACTCTCATCAACAACTATAAATACAAGGCAACATCAACCGTTCCAAGGTAATTGCTTTTTGTTATATTGAATACATCTTGTTCATTATAATATTTGAGCTCTCATACACCATACTTACTCTCACGCCCGAGGGTCTAAGCCGGAGATCATCCGACTAGTCGTGGGTTCATTGTTTCAGGTCAAGGAGCCAGTGATTAGTCTTGCTGATTGAAGGGAGATTGATAAGCACAATTCTTGCAGCATCAATCCCGATAGACGGTGATAATGAACTTCCGTCAATTATTGTTCAAAATACAAAAAATGGTTTGGTGAACCTTTTTAATGAGTATAATGACTTATATGAAAACACTTCTCAAAGTCAACAACATGAAGATGCTTCCTCTATTTCTCAACAAAGTTCTTCTAGTGGGGATCCATATAGTTTTCTTGCAAATTTGTATGTGGTCCTTCTTGAGGTTCATCTTCATCATCATCAAACATTCCCGTGGAGTTAGAAACATATTTCACTACCAACTTTGAATTAAATCAAGACCCAAATTCAAATGAATTTGATGTTTTACAATGGTGGTCAAGAAGGAAAGAAATTTATCCTATACTTTCAATAGTTGCAAAAGAAGTTTTAGCCTCTCCCGCTTCAATGACTGTGGCGGTTGAATCGACATTTAGCGTTGGAGGAAATGTTTTGGATGAAAGACATTTCCAAATAACTAATGAAAACTTGGAACATCAACTCTTACTTGGAGATTGGGTTAGAGCGAAAAAAAGACAACAAGACTTGCCTTATGAAGAGGATCGTTTATTATCGGATCCAAAATACCAATATGATGTCGAGGACTTCACGAAAAGTAGTGATGATTGATGAATGAATGATGTTTTAGATTAATTTTTATTTTAATTAGATTAGTTTAGACTTTAGATTATGTTTATTTTTATTTAATTGTAAAAGTTAGGTTGAGGTAAAGGCTCCTAAATATCCCCCCCTTATTTATAAAAGGGTAAGGTTGGTTATCCCCCTTTTTGTAATTTTATTTTAATTAATAAAATTTAAGGATACCCTCCCTTTTTTCTTTTATATACTTTCGTTTCTTTTAAAAAGGTTAAGCTTTATTTCTTTCAAACTTCATATTTTTTTTATATAACTTTTTGCAAAAAATTTCGGGACTAACCAACATCTAAAATAATCTTCTTTATCCAAAAAAAATGTTAATATACAGTATAGAACTTAACATAAAGTGTTAAAAAGTTAACTTTTTTATTCAAAAACTGTTCGAAAATTAACTTTTTTCGTAACAATTTTTAATTCTGTTAAAAATTCTTTTAAAAACGTAATTGAAAAAAAAAAGTTAAGTTTTATTTCTTTCAAAATTCATAACTTTTTTATATAACTTTTAGAAAAAAAATTCAAGATTAACCAACATCTAAAATAGTCTTCTTTATCAAAAAAAAAAAATTGAAAAAAAATGTTAATATATAGTAAAGAACTTAACAGAAACTGTTAAAAAGTTAACTGTTTTTTTTTCAAAAAACTGTTAAAAAGTTAACTTTTTATTCAAAAATTGTTATAAAATCAACTTTTTTCGTAACTGTTTTTAATTCTGTTAAAAATTTCTTTTAAAAACCTAATTTGAAAAAAAATAATAAATAACGGTTAACCGGAAAACCAGTCTAACCGAAAAATTGTAAAACCATAACCGGATTAGGCGGTTAACCGGTTCGGTTTCGGTTCTGATTTTCCAAGGTTTAAACCGCCGGTTCGGTAACCGTAAATCGTCGATTAACCGAACCGGCCACCTCTAGGCGGCCGCACCTTCCTTATGGTGCGATCGCACCCTCTAGTAGGGGTGGAAATTGTTCGATTTAACTCGATTTGAACAAATTTAGAAGTCAAACCGCTAGCATCGGTTTGAAGAAATTTCAAACCAAGCTAAACCATAAAAAAATTCAGACCGAGCTAAACCAAATCGCTATGGTTCGGTCTAAACCGCGGTTTGATTTGCGATATGATTTTGCGATTCAGACAACGGTCCAAACCGCGATATAGACCACGGTCCAAACCGCATTTCAAACCATAATCTTTTTTTGTTAACCATTTTATAACTAATGAATATAAAATAAGTACTTAGAATAAATGCAAGCATAACTTGATTACTTTGAAACCAAAGTATCAAATACCAATCACCAAACAACAATCATAGAACAATCTTCAAAGTAGAATACAAAACATACTATATGAAAATTACAAACAACAATCTTAAAGTATCAATTACCAAACAACAATCTTAAAACTAGAAAAAGGTGCCAACTGTCAAGGTGTCCTGGTGACAACCCACCAAAGTTAGCTTCAAACTCAAACCTTTATCTTTTCTTACATAAAAATAGTCCATCAGGCAATCAATCCAAGAACAAAAATACATGAAATGGAATAGAGGGGTGGGTAGAAGAGTTAGAAAATTACATACTTTGCCATTCAGTCTGAACTTGCATTACTCCCTTAACATCGAAGCTCATCCACAATTATCATCTTAGCAATAGCTTCTCTACACTTTGCTTGATCAAATTTCCATGGAATTAACTTGTGTTTCCCATCCCCTTCCCCTTTCTTTACAAACTCAAGTGTTTTTTGCTTTTTCCCCTCATTATACGGATATTTAGAACACATACCTAAATAATTTGTAAGAGTGCTAGTGCTCGTCACCGATTGAAGAGAGCAGTGCTCGTCGTCGATTGAAGAGAGCAGTGCTCGTCTTCGATTGATCGTCATTGATGTCTTGATGAGAGAAACCAGAGACGGCAGAGAGAAAATGGGAAGAGAGAAAAACGATTTGGGAATATTGAATGTTCAAAGAGAGGCGCTGAGGATTTGTAACTTTTGTTAATGTGTTATTTAGGGTTTTTAAAAATTAAAGGCTGAGATTAACTAAAATTTTGAAGGGACGGTCAGGATTGCGGTTTCGTGGTTCGGTTCATGGTTCGGTTTCACGATTCGGTTTCACGATTTCAAACCGCGGTTCGGTCTTAAACGGTTCGGCTCGGCTCGCTTCGGTTTAGGAGTTTCAAACCCCAAACTGAGTTGAACCACATGGTTTGTTAATTTCTCAAACCGAGCTAAATCACTTATGTCTAAAAACTGAACCAAATCACACGATTTGACTCGATTCGCTGTTTGAACCAAACCACTGCCACCCCTACCCTCTAGGGCCTTTTGGGAATTTTCCAATTTTCAAGGACCTGTTGGGTATTAATTTTAGGAACTTTTAGATATTTTCAAATAATTGAAGGACTTTTCTGAAATTTTTATAATCTCTTGGACCTTTTCAAATTTTCGGCCAGCAGCTAATATATTTCTTTTTCAATAAGGAATTCTTATGTTTTCCTAATTTGATACTTCATTATCCCTATTATAAATAGAAAACATTTAGCCATATACATCTTTTATGATTTATTTCTCTTCTTTAGTTTCTTTAGTTGTAAACAAGAATTCAAGTTTTATATTAAAGATTCAATCGAAAATTTTATGCAAATATTGAAGCTTTGTTGATATTAATCATGAATATGATTTAATGGCCTAATCTCCTTTTATCTGCGGAATGGAGGTAATATGTATAGTTTCCTTATGTATTAATTAATCTTGCAATAATCAAACATTGGGTTCTTTATAAGTGTTATTAAAGCAAAGTTTTCTAGCTACAATCACATGTAATCACATATGTAGATGTAATTCGCTTTTTAACTAAATTTGTGTGTGGTGATTGTAAAGATATTGCTTGATCTATACAAAGTCAAAGTCGTACTTTTAAAGATTATAATTTTGGTTTGTCATTAGTTTGCAAAACAAAATTGTAGGTTCTATATTCCTATGGTTTTAATGGGTTCTTGAGTATTATTCGTAATTAGTACAAAGTGTAATATTTGTAGACCACTAAATTGACGACGTGATAATGCCCAATTTTACTAAATAAAATGAACCCCAAACAAGAATTGATTGTATGATTAATTTGCATACTGGTGAGATATATATGAATGCATTTCGTATGTTTTTCGTCTATTGAATCCGGTAATTATTAACTTGTTTTGTTTATTTTCTTATTTTAGTTGTGAATTAAGTTTAATTGTTTAAGTAGTTAATTAAAATCCAGTCTTTTCTTCTCTATTTACTGTTGAAAATCGAACTGTTGTTGAGAACAAGTGTGGATTGTCAATATACTCCCGTATAAAACTTTAACGTGACAAGCTAAAATATGTGTAAACTCCTATCGATGGAAAGCTCTAAAAATTTGATCGTAACTGTACATTACCTTGTAAACAGATCCAAAACCTCCCTTCCCACTGCAGAATCAAAGTTGTTTATTCGTTTTTGAGCTCCACGAATCATTGCAGTACCTTCTTTTATTCAAGTCTTTCCTCCCAAATCTCCCCGTCCCATAAAAATGTTCCCATTTGCAATTTTTTGTTTGTCCCAAAAAGATAATCCCATTTCCAAAACTGTTGGATTAAAATCATTAAACTTCCAAAGTTGACAACCAAGGAATAAGAGGGATTAATAGAGTAATAGATAAAATGTCTGAAAAATCAAATGGGACTATCATTATGGGAAAGATGGAGTATTTTGTAGGAGTAACAAGAACATCAGTTATGCAAATGGATTCTTTAGGTCAGTTACACAGACACTGCAGGAGTCTTCCTCACTAGCTTCTGGAGGATGAGTGATTTCTAGGTGTGACCAGAGACGAGCTCATTAGTAGGATGGCAGGAGTAGACGAGAGAAATACCAGAATCAGACAAACCATCGGGTCATATTCAGCGATGACCTATAATAAGAGAATTGTGACCTTGCTTTTCTTTAAGTAGTATAAGCAGACATGAAAACAGAAAGCAGAAGGAAAAAGGAAAATAATCATTGGAGTTACCAGGATGCAACGTATTAACAGCAGCAGCGGCCGCAACTTTCTTGAAATCGTGAAATACTAGGAGTGATAATAACATGTTTCAAAATCTTCTTACACAATTGCCACTGGTTATCTGCAGGCTACATTGTCACATCCTTCTACTGCCCCAATATTCCTACTGCAATCACAGCTTCTCTTCAACTCCAGGCCCCTTGCCCTCTCCGGTAGACAGCCACATACTTCAAACCATATTTCACTCTTCGAGGAGAGTGAGTTTTTCAATACCCATTTTTCTTGACAATCCATCAATTGCATACATAAAACTCAGGCTATTTGGTGCTACCCCGACTTTGAGCAACCTATCCTGAAGTTCAATTAACTTATCAATGTTGCCTTCCTTGCCCAAAATTCTGATGAGAGCATTATAGCATTCCGTGTCAAAAAGTTTAAACTCCTCTGCTAAAAAACTTAACAATGATTCTGCCCTAGTGATGATCCTTTCATTGCAGAGACCAATTATCATTGATCTGCAGATTGTCACATCAGGGATGATGCCAGCTTCAACCATTTCTCTTATCAATAATTCGCCCTCCACACTTTTATTTGATCTACAAAGACAACCTATAACAGCTCTATATGTCAATAAATGGGCTTTATATTCTTAGAAACCATCTCAGATTTCAGTTGCAATACTTCCTCTAGACAATTACAATTAGAAAAGGAATCAATCAATTGATTATAAATTTCAAGATCAGGTACTTGGCCATCTTGAGACATTCGTTCCAAAAGGCTCTTGGCTGCAAATGGCCTACTTTCTCGACACAAAGCAAGAACTAAATAAGCATTTATATCTCGAGAGACTGGAATTCCAAACCTGTGAAGCTCTACAACAACATTTACAGATGAAATCAATGCATTCTGTTTCTCATAACCTTCAACTAACATAGAACAGGTGAAATTGTCAGGGGACACCTTATTTCCTATCATGCCTTGCAACAACAACCTTGCTTCACGCATCATACCCTCCTTGCGGTAACCCCACATAAGAGTATTGTACGTGACAATATCTGGATTCATGCCAATACTAACCATACGGTGAAAGAGCTTATGAGCCTCCCTTACATTCCCTTCTTTGCAGAAACCATAAATCAATATAGTATGTGAAACCAAATCGGGAATGATATGTCTTATATACATAATTTTATACAAATAAAGAGCATCTTTCAGCTTTCCGTTCTTACAATAGTTATCTAATAAAGTATTATACGTGACAATATCCGGAATGAATCCTTCTTCCATTTTTTCCAAGAACTCATTCACCTTATCCACATCTCTACCTCTGCACAAAACACAAGTCAATATATTGAACGTGTGTGTATTAGCATGCACCCCAACTTTCCCTATCTCTTCATAGACTTCCCAACACTGGTCAATACAATTTGATTTCAGAAGCCCATCCAAAAGAAAATTGATCGAAATGACACTAGGAACAAACCCAACCTTGACCATCTTCCTAAAAGTTTTCAACCCCTCTCGTACCATACCAGCTTTAAGATATGCCTTGAGAAGCATATCAAAAACAACCGGCTCCCAACTACATTCCTCAGAACAATCAACCAAGTTCTGAAAAACGTCTTCTGGTCCAACGAGACCTCTATTCAACCTTATAAGCTCAGACAATACTTTCATTGTTTGAGGGTATTTCCGAGACCAAGTTAATATATGCAAAATCAGACAGTAGTTCCGAATATCGGGTTTAAACCCCAGTTCATTCTTGACCCAGTTGAAGAAAACTAGTGCTGCAGATGAATCAGATTGGCATCTGAGCAGAACCCTGGAAATTTCCCGGGTACCCAAGTGAGGAAGGATATCCTGAATTTCATCCTTGAGAAGGATAATTTCTGAATCATTTTGCTTGAGACTGGAGCAAATTAGGTCAACTATGTTGTTGGGATTTTGGGTAGGAGGGAGAAAATTGTAAAGTGGGTTTGAAAGTGAACTAGGATTAGGTTCACCTAGTGTTTGGAGAGATGAAGATGCTAATTTGTAAAGAAAACGGAGGTTCAGAATTTGGATCGAAACAGATTTGGGGAGAAATTTAGTGATAGGCGTGACTGAAATATGGTTCATCATAGAAATGAAGGATCATATAGATATATTAATCAAAAGAAACTGCAGAAACATAAATTTGTGCATAGTTTTGGAGATAGTGGAATACCAGATTAGGGCCTTGATTATGGTGATATCAAACGTTGAAAAGGAAGCTCACCGTCTCATTTGCTCCGGCGACGGTGAAATCGAGCGGTTTTGTGTTATTCAAAAGAGAGAAGGGTTCGTTCTAGGAGTGCTGCCCTTTCTTTCTTAAGGCCTTGCTCCGAAGTTTCAAAGGAAGAGAAAGGGAAGAGAATGCTCCCGAGTTACAACGAATGGAGGGGAAGGAAAGGGAAAGAAAGGAGGGGAAGGAAAGTAATAGAAAGGGAAGAAATTTAATTTTTTTTCTCGAGCTACTTCTGAGTTAAAAAAGGAAAATTAAAAAGGGAAAGACAATGAAAAAATATAGAATTACATTTGTAGTATTAATGAAAGAAACAGAAAAATTAGATTTGACGGGTAAAATAGGTTTATTAAAAAAGTTTCTTTTATAATATTTTATTTTCTTTCATTTCCTCTCACTTTTGGGAGGATTGTGTAGGAGAAAAATGCTCAAAATATTTCCTTTCATTTCCCTCCAATTCCTTCCTAAAAAATCGAAAGCAAACTTAGAAAATAAATTATTTTAGATTTCCTCTATTTTTCTTCCCTTTGACCCGATTTTTAAAACTCAGAAGCGCACCCTAAGAGTTCGCCCTTCGTTCACCCCCAATTTTTTTACTTTACCCCCTAAATATAATTACTAAATACATCTCCTAATTTTCCTATTTAGCCCCACTCAAACAAAACTTATATAGCACAATCGGAACATTAATGAATATTCTCACAATACTAAATCTACTCAAATGATTATACTAGCCACACCACTTCTCTTCCTAATTTACCCTTTTGAACCCTAGACAGAGATCCATAATCAATGAAGCCTGGCCGAAAAGAATGACTCGCCGGAATACAGGCAACAACTTGGGAGAGATGAAGAAGATGAATTTAAAAATCGAGAATTAACATGTATTACAAAGAATAGGTACTTTGTCAGCCAAAGCTGCATTAAACCTTTGTGTGATCTTCTTGTATGTCTGGATTCAAGAATTGTGAACGTCTGCTTAGAGGGTCTTGGAAAAATCTTAAAGGTAAGTTGAGAAGAACTTGAGTAACACATGGGATGTTAATTACTATGACCGGTTGATTGATGATGATGAGGGTTTTAGAAAAGATAGAAAACTTGCAAAGTCACCACAACAATGAAATTTATGAGAAGGTTGTGAAGGTTTTGGAAACGTATTGGTTGGAGGATGATTATGAAAACCTGCCTTCAGGTGATGATGGGGCCAACCTGATTTCAACTTTGGAGAGAAAGTAATGTTCAAGTTTCATCTCCTTCATCTCCGGCAAGTTGTTATTTGTATTTCGGTGAGCCATTCTTTCCGGCCAATTCATCGATGCGTTGTGGGTCTCCGGCCATTGTTCAAAAAAAGGTAAAATAGGAAGAGAGGTGGTGTAGCTAATGTAATCATTTGAGTAGACTTAGTATTGCGGGGGTATTCAGTAATATTGCGGGATGAATAACAATTCTCAATATATACTCCCTCCGTCCCGATTTAAGCTTCACCCTTTACACAAAATGGTGTCTCATTACAAGCTTCACCTTTCCTAAATGGTAAAGATTTTGGGTCTCACTTGTTTCTCTCACACTTAAATTATGGGGCTCACTGTCAATCACTCACTTTTTCTCTTCAAATATTTAAATTGTGGGTCCCACTTATTAATCTCATTCATTTTATCTACTCACAACCGTTTTCCTACTAATTCATTTTCTTAAATTTTTATGCCCACAAAAATGAGGGAGAATACACTCCCTTATCTTTGTTCGGAGAATAAGTTTAATCTTCCCTCAATTTCATCCGAAAAGACACAAAGTTGGCATTGCACAAGAATTAAGAAAAGTGTATAGTTGAGTAAGTGTTGTGAGTATGAAAAGTGATGTAAGAGCGAGAAAGTGGGTAGGGAATAGTTAGTGTAAGTATGACAAGTGAGACCAATGAATAAAGAAGCATTAAAAAGTTGGACAATGATATACAAAGTGAAAATGCATAGGAAAAACTAATAGTGAAAACTTGTAAACCGTTGGATAATATCAGTGGGGTACACAAAGATTTATTGCAATCCAACGGACTACATGTTTTCACTATGGTTTTTCCCTACAAATTTTCATTATACATATAATTATCCTAAAAAAAATCATTTCGAGATTGTGTCTTCTTAAATGTGACATCCAAAATGAAAATTTGTGTCTTTTCGAGTGGAAAATAAGTAGTATTTTTTTTATTTTTTAGACCATTTGATTGCACTTTTACATCATCACTTACCCATCGATAGTTTTTAATCTGCTTATTAAACCCTCACATTCTTTAACACTTTCATTTGTGTTTTTTTATCACATTGAACACTTTTAAATACCTTAGTACTTTTTACTCTTAACACCTATTAACAAATATTATATTCGTCTCATTTGAAGGTTCACTTATTATTCAAATGAGTGTTCCATTTAAAAGTTTATATTTCCTAAAATGGTCAAAGCTTACTATTATTGTGCTAAGTATACCCCACTTGTCATATTAACACACCTGAATTGGGGACTTCGCTTTTAAATCTCAGTAATTTATCACGTTCACAATCTCTTTCCCATTCACAATGTTTTATAATATAAATACTCATTTTCTTATTTTTTGTGTCCACCCCAAATGATGAATCTTCAAATGGGACGAAGAATGTATTAAAAGTATCACTTGAATGTTTATAAATAGAGGGATTTACCATATAATCCTTCAAACTTATCAATCTAACCTAATAAGACAAGCAATATTTCATCTAACCATATAATTCCTAACTTAATAAGTACACTCTCATTCTCATTTTACTAAGTTCACTCTCCCATCATTTTACTAAGTTCACCATCTTTATCAATTTACTTTCTCTCCAACCACCATCACCTTAGGTCACCCCTCCTCATCTTCTCCGGTCAACAACTCCGGCAACCATCAACTCCTGCGATTTTTTTTTACTCCGGAAATCAAACAACCGAGAACTTAACTTATCAGTAAGTTCTCAGTTGTCAACTAAACTACTAAGAACACGATCAACTCCGGCGAGCAAACAACTGAGAACCTAACTTATCAGTAAGTTCTCAGTTGTCAACTAAACTACTAAGAACACGATTAACTCCGGCGATCACCAACTCCGACGATAAAACAACTGAGAACTTAACTTATCAGTAAGTTCTCAGTTATCTCCACTAAGAACACGATCAACTCCGGCGATCACCAACTCCGATGATCAAACAACTGAGAACTTATCAGTAAGTTCTCAGTTGTCAACTAAACTACTAAGAACACGATCAACTCCGGCGACCACCAACTCTGGCGACCTCTCCGGCGACCAAACAACTGATAACTTAACTTATCAGTAAGTTATCAGTTGTCAACTAAACTAATAAGAACACGATTAACTCCGCACGACCACCAACTTCGGCGACCAAAGTTCTCAATTGTCACCGCTAAGAACACGATCAACTCCAGCGATCACCAACTCTGGCGATTAAACAACTGAGAACTTATCAGTAAGTTCTCAGTTGTCAACTAAAGTACTAAGAACATGATCAACTCCGGCGACCTATCCAGCGACCAAACAATTAAGAACTTAACTTATCAGTAAGTTCTTAGTTGTCAACTAAACTACTAAGAACACGATCAACGTCGGCGACCAAACAACTAAGAACTTATCGGTAAGTTCTTAGTTGTCAACTAAACTACAAAGAACACAATCAACTTCGGCGACCAAACAACTGAGAACTTAACTAATCAATAAGTTCTCAGTTGTCAACTAAACTACTAAGAACACGATCAACTCTGACGACCACCAACTCCGGCGACCAACCCCGACGACCAACCCTGACGATCGAACAACTGAAAACTTATCGGTAAATTCTCAATTATTCTTAATTGTAAACCACTAAAAACACAACCAACTCCGATCGGCAACCTAGAACTTCTTAATATTGTAACAACTTTAAATGATGCTTCTCAATAAATAAATCATATTTACATTTATTTTGGGACAAAATTAGTATTTTAGATTAGCTTAAACGATGCTTCTCAAAAAATAAATCATTGAGTCAAGTACTAATGAGTTGCAAAAAAAAAAAAAAAAAAAAAAAACGGTACTCCCTTTTTGAAACATTTTTTTTTCAATAATGATTATTTATTTTGAGACGAAAGGAGTATAACAAATGCATTTCTGTTATACTATCGTATATAAACGATTCGGTTTGTGAAAGCCAAATCCATGAAAGTAGTAGTGAGAAGAATCATATAGACATGCATGGCATAATGACTTCTCCACTGATGTGGATAACAATGGCAACCTATACATTTGTGTACCTTATTAAAACTAAGAGCAAGACTAGGCAAAGTAATAATCATTGTCTTGACATTACAACAATATACATGAATTTGGGCAAGGCATAAACACTTTGGCATATAATTTTATAACATTCATCAGGTAACAATTTGGCACATAATTTTCATAACAATGCATTTAAACACTTCATTCACTACATTCCATGTATAGCCATGGATTCTCTTAATCGACAACCAGAGCTCAACTACAGAAGAAATGAAAGAAAAGAAAAGAAAACAAAGGAACAAAGGAAAGAAACTCATAATGGACGTCAAAATAAAGCGATTTCCGAAGCAGTGCTTCGCATGTGTACAGTCCTACATTTAAACACCTCATTCAACGATCTTCAAAGGCGCACCAGATGGAGGAAGAAGGTGAAAATCAGGGCCAAGTGATGAATTCCTTACATTCAATCGACAACAAAACTGCGCTTCTCCAGACCAACATTGAATTATTTGAACCATGCTAACCAATCTCACCAACTCCATTAACAACCAAATGATCGACCAAGCAGCGTTGAATCTCGAACAATCGGTTTTCTGTTCGCCTAAACGGAGTGACCGCCCGGAAGTCGGGGTGACGGGAGAGATGGAGGAGAGAGAGAGAAAGTGTGATGGGGAGAGGGATATAGTTGTTTCATTTAAAGATATTATAAATGGATCGAGAAATTATATGGTTAATTTATTTTTAAAGTAGGATTAAGAGATAGAATTGATAATTTTATGTCTTAAAATTAAAATGTAGTTTTGATTAGATAAGGGACTACAAATACGAATTTAAAACCATTGTCGCTTTGGAATGTTAGTGTGGCAGTTACAAAGAATGGGACATGCATTTTGAAAAACTAGTTTATTTTCTTAGCATTAGATAAAAACTGGTTTTTCCCTCAAGTCAACTCATTATATTTTATTAATATTTAAGTAAAATTCAAACTATTTTATTAATATGAGTCAAAATTCATTATATTTTATTAATATATAAGTAAAATTTTAAATCAAAATAATCAAATAGCACTTATTTTTGGAACGGATGGAGTACCACCAAACAATACCCACCCCAAAGCTAAACAACAATCCCAGAGGACGTAATAAATCTTTCTCCAGCCAAAAATAAAAATAAAATCAAATTTGCTCTCGAGCAAATCTGAGTTTTGTGGACATTCATTTTGGAACGGGACGGAGGGAGTAACATACCGTACATACTACATAAATACAATAGAAGTAAACCAGCTCAGATCCCCAATGTTTCCTATTGCCTATGACCAATCTGTCAGAAATTCAATGAATTTGCTAAAGGTCTGGTATGGAAAATGAGTAATAAAAATTAGTATATGCCCAATGAAGATGAAGAAAACAATAAAGTGCTTTTAGACACTGGATTCCTTAAGTTATATAAGTTGGTCATAAGCATAAAATAAGTAGAACTCCAAACGCAGATGAAAAACCATAGTATAATTTTTACCAAGGGATGATAGATCATTGGGACAAAGAAATAAGAAAATATTAAAAAGAAAATGGTCCAGACTCCAGACTCCAGCGTGACAAGGCAGTTACTTTTGTCTCTTATTGAAGTAAACATTTAAAAGAAATTGGTCCAGACTCCAGCGTGACAAGGCATGGTATTTATTTGATATAATACTAAAAATTAACTAATAGACTATGTTTGCCAAGGATATAAGATCAACAGGGAATAAAAAACTAAACAAGATAACGCACAAAATTTGTAATTTCTTGCATCATGATTCAAGTTCAAGTTAAGATTAAGTTCTACCATATCAAGGATAGACATGGGAAATGGCTCCAATGAACAAGTAAAAGAGTCAGTTTCTCAAGGGCAAGAAGACCAGAAGAAAATGCTGTATATAGAAAGGGGGTGACTCACCAGATTAGATTTATAAGTTTATCAAGCTGCAGCAAATTTAAACAACATCCATTGTCAACCGCATCCCTCCTGTGGACATACAAGATACTGTGACTGCTTACATACGTATACAGATTTGGAAAATAGTACAAACAGAAGTCGTATGCAAAAAAGACTTTCTCCATATGGGAACGAATAAAAGACGCAAATTACGGTCTTACATGGTAACTAAGGCCTTTCCACTAATAGATGCTAGTTAGTTTATTGCAGCCCTATGGTCAAAATCAGCTTACTTAACAACATTCAGAGTAAAGAAAAAGTAAATACCTAAAAAAAATGACCCAGTACAGCGAAAAATGGAAAACACTATTTTTTTGTATATAAATTCACTTATTAGATCAATAACAATTCTGAGACATTTATATACAAATATAATTAACACAAAAGGGATATCACTATAATCTAAGACTAACCTTTAAACAGTTAATTTGATCATTATTGTTTTCTACTTGTGGACTGCTGCTTCCAGCCATCAATTAAGGTAGTTGATGTTATGTCATCCACATCTGCTCCACTCTGAGTCATATGATCGCATATGTCGAAGGCCTCCTCCATCTTCCCTTCCTTGCACAGCCCATTTGTAAATGCATTATAAGTGACGGTATCTGGAACTATTCCCTTGTCCTTCATCTTCAAAAGGAGCTTTTCAGCTACGTCCACTTTCCCAGATTTGCAATACCCATCAATCATGATGGTATAGGTAATCTTATTAGGGTGTATCCCATAAGAGGACATTTCCTGCAATACACTGCTCACTTCATCCATTTGACCTAGCTTACAATAACCACCAATTAGTGCAGTATAAGAGAAGACATTTGGCAGCAAACCCTCCTTCCTCATCTCATCAATTAGGAGTTTTGCATCTTGAACGCATCCACTACTACACAATCCATGTATCAGAGAAGAGTATGTGAGAGGAGTCGGCAAAATGCCTCTGGTCCTCATATCATTACGAAGTCTAAAAGCCTCTGTCATATTTCCACTTCTAGAATATGCCCTAATAAGTATATTAAAAATAACAGAATTCAGCTCAATTTTCTGAGCAATCAACTTGTTGAAAAGAATTTTACCCTCTTCAATTTTCTCAGCTTGGCACAATCCATCTATCACGATTGCATATGTATGGACATCGGGAATCAGTCCATCCTCTTGGCAGGCATTCATAAGCTTCAAAGCTTCGTCCATTTTGCCCATCTTGAACAGACCACGTATCAGCGAACTGTGGGTAGAAGTGTCTGGTAAAATTCCTTCATTAATCATCTTTTCCTTTAGTTTAAAACCTTCTTCCACTTTACCCTCGTTGCAACAACTTGAGATCAGGGTGTGATACGTAACTCTGTCCCACTTCAAACTGCTCTGTAACATCTCTTTAAGAAGCCTGCGAGCCTCTCCTATTTTACCTGCTTCAAAAAGTCCATGAATGAGAGCATTTGAAGTAGCTATGTTTGCAGAAAACCCTTTTTTCAATAGTTTAAACCAAAGGTCAACTGCTTCTGAATGCTTTCCCTGCTTACACAGCTCACAAACTGTAGCTGTGAGCAAAGGATCGTTGGGTCTTAAATCCCTTAATAACATTTCATTTATAAATCGAATGGCAGAGTCCATCCTAGAATTCATACAGAGCAAGTGAATGACAGAAGTAAAAGCACTTACATTTATGGATAAACTCATTGATACCATCTCCAACAAAAGCATTTCAGCTTGGTCCATTTGATCAGCTCTGCAGAATCCATGAATAAGAGAATTGAAAGTAACTGAGTTAGGATTATAGCCTTTTGACAGCATTTCATCCCTGACCTTTAATGCATTCCTCATATTCCATTTACGGCAATACCCATCAATCAGTGAATTGTAAACAACCTCATTAGGGACAAACCCCTTTTCTGTCATTTCTTTCAAAACAAAATTGGCATCATCAAATTTCTCCATTTTCATAAGACCATTGATAAGTACACTGTACGTTATAACAACTTGATCATTTCTGAAATGATCATTCCTGAAGAAATGATCATTCCTGAACAGTCATGAAGTTCAATGGACAACAAGAGAGCTAATATTCTCTTCCCGCCTCAGCTGTGCCAGACGGAGTTCCCATAGTGAATCCAGTTAGATTCTAACTGTATGTTACGTTATAAATAGCTGCCATGTCAGATTCAAAACAGTGAGACCTTAAAATGGATACTCTCCCCGTCCCATAAAAATGTTCCCATTTGCCAATTTTTTGTTTGTCTCAAAAAGATAATCCCATTTCTAAAACTGTTGGATTAAAATCATTAAACTTCCAAAGTTGACAACCAAGGAATAAGAGGGGAAGAGGAGAGGATGAGAACCAACCAAGGAAGAAGAGGGATTAATAGAGTAATAGTTAAACTTCATTAAGGTTAGTGATTGAAATGGAAATAAGTTGTTAAAATGTCAGAATAATTAAATAGGACTATCATTATGGGAAAGATGGAGGATTTTGTAGGAGTAACAAGAACATCAGTTATGCAAATGTATACTTTAGGTCAGTTACACAGACACTGCAGGAGTCTTCCTCACTAGCTTCTGGAGGATGAGTGATTTCTAGGTGACCAGAGACGAGCTCATTAGTAGGATGGCAGGAGTAGATTGTGACCTTGCTTTTCTTTAAGTAGTATAAGCAGACATGAAAACAGAAAGCAGAAAGAAAAAGGAAAATAATCATTGGAGTTACCAGGATGCAACGTATTAACAGAAGCAGCAGCCGCAACTTTCTTGAACTCGTGAAATACTAGGAGTGATAATAACATGTTTCAAAATCTTCTTACACAATTGCCACTGGTTATCTGCAGGCTACATTGTCACATCCTTCTACTGCCCCAATATTCCTACTGCAATCACAGCTTCCCTTCAACTCCAGGTCCCTTGCCCTCTCCGATAGACAGCCACATACTTCAAACCATATTTCACTCTTCGAGGAGAGTGAGTTTTTCAATACCCATTTCTCTTGACAATCCATCAATTGCATACATAAAACTCAGGCTATTTGGTGCTACACCGACTTTGAGCAACCTATCCTGAAGTTCAATTAACTTATCAATGTTGCCTTCCTTGCCCAAAATTCTGATGAGAGCGTTATAGCATTCCGTGTCAAAAAGTTTAAACTCCTCTGCTAGAAAACTTAACAATGATTCTGCCCTAGTGATGTTCCTTTCATTGCAGAGACCAATTATCATTGATCTGCAGATTGTCACATCAGGGATGATGCCAGCTTCAACCATTTCTCTCATCAATAATTCGCCCTCCACACTTTTATTTGATCTACAAAGACAGCCTATAACAGCTCTATATGTCAATAAATTGGGCTTTATATTCTTAGAAACCATCTCAGATTTCAGTTGCAATGCTTCCTCTAGACAATTACAATTAGAAAAGGAATCAATCAATTGATTATAAATTTCAAGATCAGGTACTTGGCCATCTTGAGACATTCGTTCCAAAAGGCTCTTAGCTGCAAATGGCCTACTTTCTCGACACAAAGCAAGAACTAAATAAGCATTTATATCTCGAGAGACTGGAATTCCAAACCTGTGAAGCTCTACAACAACATTTACAGATGAAATCAATGCATTCTGTTTCTCATAACCTTCAACTAACATAGAACAGGTGAAATTGTCAGGGGACACCTTATTTCCTATCATACCTTGCAACAACAACCTTGCTTCACGCATCATACCCTCCTTGCAGTAACCCCACATAAGAGTATTGTACGAGACAATATCTGGATTCAGGCCAATACTAACCATACGGTGAAAGAGCTTATGAGCCTCCCTTACATTCCCTTCTTTGCAGAAACCATAAATCAATATAGTATGTGAAACCAAATCGGGAATGATATGTCTTATATACATAATTTTATACAAATAAAGAGCATCTTTCAGCTTTCCGTTCTTACAATAGTTATCTAATAAAGTATTATACGTGACAATATCTGGAATGAATCCTTCTTCTTCCATTTTTTCCAAGAACTCATTCACCTTATCCACATCTCTACCTCTGCACAAAACACAAGTCAATATATTGAACGTGTGTGTATTAGCATGCACCCCAACTTTCCCCATCTCTTCATAGACTTCCCAACACTGGTCAATACAATTCGATTTCAGAAGCCCATCCAAAAGAAAATTGATTGAAATGACACTAGGAACAAACCCAACCTTGACCATCTTCCTAAAAGTTTTCAACCCCTCTCGTACCATACCAGCTTTAAGATATGCCTTGAGAAGCATATCAAAAACAACCGGCTCCCAACTACATTCCTCAGAACAATCAACCAAGTTCTGAAAAACGTCTTCTGGTCCAACGAGACCTCTATTCAACCTTATAAGCTCAGACAATACTTTCATTGTTTGAGGGTATTTCCGAGACCAAGTTAATATATGCAAAATCAGACAGTAGTTCCGAATATCGGGTTTAAACCCCAGTTCATTCTTGACCCAGTTGAAGAAAACTAGTGCTGCAGATGAATCAGATTGGCATCTGAGCAAAACCCTGGAAATTTCCCGGGTACCCAAGTGAGGAAGGATATCCTGAATTTCATCCTTGAGAAGGATAATTTCTGAATCATTTTGCTTGAGACTGGAGCAAATTAGGTCAACTATGTTGTTGGGATTTTGAGTAGGAGGGAGAAAATTGTAAAGTGGGTTTGAAAGTGAACTAGGATTAGGTTCACCTAGTGTTTGGAGAGATGAAGATGCTAATTTGTAAAGAAAACGGAGGTTCAGAATTTGGATCGAGACAGATTTGGGGAGAAATTTAGTGATAGGCGTGACTGAAATATGGTTCATCATAGAAATGAAGGATCATATAGATATATTAATCAAAAGAAACTGCAGAAACATGAATTTGTGCATAGTTTTGGAGATAGTGGAATACCAGATTAGGGCCTTGATTATGGCTGATATCAAACGTTGAAAAGGAAGCTCACCGTCTCATTTGCTCCGGCGACGGTGAAATCGAGCGGTTTTGTGTTATTCAAAATAGAGAAGGGTTCGTTCTGAGATTGTTTCCCTTTCTTTATTAGGGTGCGTTCCGAGTTTAAAAAATTGAGAGAAAGGAAAGGAAGCCGGAGAAAATTAAGGTCAAGGTCAAGGTGTGCTCCCGAGTTTCTTAAGGGAAGAAGTGAAAGGAAAGGAAAAGAAAATTTTATGAATTTTTCCTCCTACACTTTGCTTCCAAAAGTGGGAGAAATTGGAAGGAAATAAAATTTTATTAACAAATATTTTTGTTATACCTATTTTACCCTTCAAATATAACATTTTTTTCACTTTCATTAAGGGTATAAATGTAATTTACTTTAATTTCCATCCTAACTTAGGAGCATGTCTTGAAAATATTAAATTTCCTTCTCTTCTTTACTTTTCCCTTCTCTTCTCTTCTCTCCTCTTCCTTTCTTTTCTCTTCCTTTGAAACGGATATTGTTATATACAGAGAAAATTATATACATGGAACGAAATATTCCAACGCTGCCCTTGCTCGTCTCGTGTAAGTATACACGAGATGTAATCTATAATCTCGTGTATATGTACACGTGATGACTCGTGTACGCACACGAGATATCTCGTGTATATATACACGAGATTATAGATTACATCTCGTGTATATGTACACGTGATGACTCGTGTACATATACACGAGATTATAGATTACATCTCGTATGTACTCACACGAGACACATCTCGTGTGAGTTCATACGAGATGAGTCTCGTATGAGTTCACACGAGATGTGTCTCGTGTGAGTTCATACGAGATGCTTTCTGCCTCTAAACCCAGTTCATACGATAGGTTTAAATTACCTTCTTTACAGGCACGGTGCTAGAAGAAGCTCCGACGGCGATAGCAGTGGCGGCAACGGCGGCGCCAACTCCGGAAGGGACCTTCGAAATTTTTACTCTAGCCATTTTCGTTGTCGTCGTCGTCAATCGTCGTAAGAGAGAGACTGGAAAGAGGGAAAATTGAATGAGTGAATAAAAAAAATTAGGTATATAAAAGGCTATTTTGATAATTTACTTACTTTCCTGAAAATTGAGTCTCTGTATTTAGTATTTGCCTTTGAAACTCAGGAGCGGACCCTTAAGGCCTTACTCCGAAGTTTCAAAGGAAGAAAAAGGGAAGGGAATGCTCCCGAGTTACAACGAAGGGAGGGGAAGGAAAGAGAAAGAAATGGAGGGGAAGGAAAGTAAAAGAAAGGGAAGAAATTTAATTTTTTTCTCGAGCTACTTCTGAGTTAAAAAGGAAAGTTAAAAAGGGAAAGACAATGAAAAAATATAGAATTACATTTGTGTGAATGTGTGCCCAAATTTGTGGATTCACGCGAGTTTGAAGACATCCGGTTTAATTTGAAAAACGGAGTCGCCACGCCATTTTGATTTCCTCAAAACTTTGAAAAAAAGGATTTATGGGTTCCGAGGTTAAGTTACCCCTTGGGAAGAACAGATCGTCGTTCACCCAAGGTGCCTTGTCGTAGCAAGTCTCCCTAGATTCCGTTTATTTTGCTTGCTTGCGTGCTTTCTTGTGTGCATGTGTTTGAATAAAAGGGGAGGGAATGTCCCAAGTTGTCTTCCGGACGTACAAACCATTTATTGGTTGTCGCTCGGGATTTCTTGGATTTTATGTATTCGAGATTTTGATCCCGTCCTCATCTTGGACTTGTGATCATCGCATTTTTAATCTCGGGACTTGCGTGATCGAGAGAAGGACTCTCTTTTATAGCCCAAAAATGAGGTTCTTTAGGAAGGAATGTCCTTAGCCCATCAATCCTACACATTAAGACGATCGAGCTTATATGAATGCTTCAGGCTCGTCTTAAGTGATAATCGGAGATGTAGGGTTCAAGGTAGTCCCTTTCTAAAGAGATTATGGAACATTTTATGAAAGAAACGAATATAAAGATAGGATCTTTACACCGGTCCGTTCCAAGGTTGCCAATGGGGACATGGGGGAATGCATGTAAAAAATGACATTTTTAGTGAAATGATGACATTTTTGGGTTGCAAAGGATGCATTTGATTTGCAAAGGAAGCATTTTGGTTTGCAAAGGATGCATTTTGATGTAAAGACATGATTTTTATGCAAAGGATGCATTTTGATGAGGAAATTAGCATTTAATATGCAAAGGATGCATAAAGATTGCATTTTGAAAAGCAAAGGATGCATTTTTATGATGAAGGAATGACCTTTAATGCAAAGGATGCATGAAAATGGATTTTATGTGCAAAGGATGCATTTTATTGTAAAGACTTGATTTTTATGAGCAAAGGATGCATAAAGATGACATTTTTATGTAAAAGTGGGTTTTTTAGGTGCAAAGGATGCACCTTTGATTCAAAGATTACATTTTTAATGACAAATGATGCCTAATTCATGCAAAGGATGCAAATGGGGAAAGGGGATATGATAAAGATATGATCTTTAATGATAAACTACCAAGTCCCAAGCAAAGATAATAACAATATACGAATGCAAGGAGCAATTTAATTCACATAGAGCAATTAGAATGCAAGGTTAGGGAGTGAGAGGTTACCAATGGTGGCCTCTTCTTCTTTAGGTGGAGCTAGGTGAAAGGACCAACTTTGGAATCTTCAAGGAGGAGGGAGGTGGCTTCTTGGCTTGCTTCTTCAACCCTTGGGATTCCCAGCAAGATTTAGGAGTATTTTTGAGTCTGAATATGGAGTGTGGTGTGTGTTTTTCGTATGTAAAATGGGTAGAGGAGGGCTCTATTTATAGGCGATGCAGGAATCGCCAATGAAGCCGTGCGGCCAGAGATCCTTGGCTAATGCAGCCGTGCGGCATTATCCCTTGTGACTCAGCATGTTTCTAGAATCATGCAAGGTGGCAATTCTAGAACCTTTCCCAAATTAAGAAAAACGTGTTTCTTAATTGGGAAGCATTCCCTTCAGCCCTTATATGATTTGGAACAGTTCCGGAATTGTTCCGGAACTCCAGGAAAGTCTGGGAAATTACCGGAATTGCCGGGGAAATTAACCGGAAGGCATGAGCCAGATTTGGGTACTTACAGAAGCCCCTCGGCAACATCACTTGCAGGGCGAGTGGGGTTGTCGATAGAAAAGGATCCAATCTGGCGAATGTCGAGACGGATCGGGTGACCAAGGTGGTCGAGTGGCTGAACCTCTGGAAGGCTACCTACGTATCCCGAGTAGGAATCAAGCCAGGCCGTAGTTGTGAAGAGATCCTCTGAGGAATAGAGAAGAGAAAACTGGTCTCTTGCTGGGGAAATAGTAGAGAAAATGACCTAGGAGGTCAAGCAATTGATCCTACTGGGGATATGTTAGAAGTGACCAATGTGATCGGATGTAAAGACCTTTATGAGGGGCTATTTCATCACTGAGGAGTGACGAAGGAACAGGGTGACCAAAGTGGTCGGATGGCTGGACCTTTTATGAAAGGCTACCTACGTATCCCGGGGGAATCAAGCCTTGATCGTAGTTCAAGCATCACTAGATGGGTTAGGAACGATGTCTAGGATCCTTGAGGGTTTTGACAATTAATGGAGGTTGTCACCTGATTGACAATTAATGGAGGTTGTCACCTGATTGACAATTAATGGAGGTTGTCACCTGATCGACAATTAATGGAGGTTGTCACCTGATTGACAATTAATGGAGGTTGTCACCTGATTGACAATTAATGGAGGTTGTCACCTGATCGACAATTAATGGAGGTTGTCACCTGAGGAAACTAGAGCTTACGTCACTATCGAGGAGATAGAGGTAGCTAAAGTTGGGAAACTTGAGCATACTTCACTATCGAGGAGATAGAGGTAGCTAAAGTTTGGAGAACTTGAGCATACTTCACTATCGAGGAGATAGAGGTAGCTAAAGTTTGGAGAACTTGAGCATACTTCACTATCTGTGATAGAGGTAGCTTAAGTTTGGAGAACTTGAGCATACTTCACTATCGGTGATAGAGGTAGCTAAAGTTAGGAGAACTTGAGCATACTTCACTATCTGGGAGATAGAGGTAGCTAAAGTTTGGAGAACTTGAGCATACTTCACTATCTGTGATAGAGGTAGCTTAAGTAGGAGAACTTGAGCGTACTTCTCTATTCGTGATAGAGGTAGCTTAAGTTTAGAGTTCTGACAATTCGGAGGTTGTCACCTAGCGTTATCCCGTTATAACGGAAGTAACGGAGGCGACTGGGGAAGAAAGTTTATTTGCTTAGGAGATAAAGGATATCTTTTGAAAACGACGTTATCTTGGTTAAAAGATAACGGGGATTACATGCCCAAGTGGAAAGTCCAGGGGCAAAAGGGTAATTTCTGCTCGGAGCGAAAGAAGCCGCCCGGCATGAGATGGGGGCAAAAGAAGTCGTACGGCTAGAAGCTTGATTTTTCCAGATTATTTAAAACAGATTTGAACGGGCATTGGGCATTATTGCCGCCCATTCACTGCCGAGGAAGAGAGAGGAGGGAGAGAAATTTCGAAATTCCTTCAATTCCCTTTGCCTCTACTGATTTGGAATGGATCCGGAGGGGAACCCAATGCCGAGGCAAGCTAGAAGGAACATCTCCGCGGCTGCGAGAAGGAGGAGGAAGGAGCTTGTTCGGACGGAGAGGAAGTATGACTTCCTTACGCCTCCATCGGAGCTCTATCCGGGGAGAAGGGAGCATAAATCAACGAACCCTCGATCGGTTGGGGTAAGCATTCTTAGTTTGCTCAATTCCGTCGATTTTGATTGAATTTTGATTGATTTAGGGCTTGACCCGAGCTTAGGAATTTTCTCGAATTTTTCTAGGATTTTTGGATGATTTTGAAATCTTGATGATTAACCTATGAGGCTAAAAAGATGAAAGAATATGCATGTGCAATTTACTTGACAAAAATAATGAGAATGACTCACTTTTTTCTCGAAAATAAAGTAAGAGAAATAATTGTCTAAAATGTGACGAAGTTATTGCATGTGCTAAAACTAGGTCAATTTTTTGATTATGGATGAGAAAACGGGATTTTGGATGATGAAAAGGATTCATGCATGCCATTTTTGAGAAAAAATTAATGCTTATGTGCAAATAATTTTGAAAATTGTGATTTTGTGCTTAGGAAAGCAATGTGCTTGACATGATGTGTTTCAAGTGATGAAAAACGTGTTTTCTATGCATAGGATGCTAGAAAAAATTTTTATGAATGCTTTTCTTTTGAAAATATGTGCACTTTTGAATATATGCATGCTTTTGAAATGAGATGAAGGACTGACACACTTCTTTGCTGTGCTTGTCTACAGGAGAACAAGTCTAGAGGGCCTTCGGAGATTGCAGTGAGGCTATGGGAGAGTATGCCTGATTTTGAGAAGAATGGGGCGAACCCTAAGCAGCTGGTGCGGGCTACCGGCTTGGATTTGTTTATTGAGGCCATCGGCAGAGGTATTCATATTACCTCGAAAAGCAAGGGCTTGGTCCAGGCCCTATCTGAGTTCTGGTGGGACACCACCCACAGCTTTCATCTTAGCTGGGGGGAGCTGACGGTGACTCCGGCTGATTTCACTGCTATTACGGGCTTATAGTTCACCGGGAGGCCTGTGACTTGGAGGGACCATATCACTGCCGAGGAGTTCAGGGCTTTGGTCGGGTTTGAGCTGATTCCCAAGGGGCTTGGAATGGAGACGAGGAACGTCGAGGTGGCAGTCCAGAACTGCATACAGGACTTTGCTGCTAGTGAGGTGACTGCCCACCAGCTTGCTAGGGCATTTGTGTGGTTGATGCTGTCAGTCACTATTTTTGCAAATTCTGGGACTCTGGCTATGACTTGCCTCCTCGACTCTCTAGAGGATGTGGATGGGATTGGGACGGTCTCGTGGGGCGAGGCCGGATTGGCAGAGCTGTACTTCTCCCTGGATATGTACAGCCGTAACAAGGCTGCTTCCATGGATTGCTTCTCTTTTGCCCTCGAGGTAGCATCACTTTCTTTTCTCTTTTACTTTCTGTCTTTGAGACCTTTTATGAGAGAAGAATGACCCTTTTGATGTTTTGAACATGCAGGTCTGGTTTTGCGAGGTGATCAGGTTCTTTCCGTGGAACCAACAGAGCGATGTCACCATCTTTCCCGCTATGATCCGCTGGAGGGGAGATGCGAGGGATAAGTTCACCGGGAAGACCCGGATCACCTTTGATTATAAGATGGTGAGGCCAATTATCAACAAAGATGGACATGATGGGGTGGACTTCTACCCGTGGGGCAGGTATCCGGAGATTTTGCTAGGAGAGGTCGTGGAGGCGACGAGGCAGAGGAGATGGTTGACAGGGCTGACATGTGATGTCATCTATCTGGGGGACCGATTTTCCAGGCAGCATGGCCATGTCCCTCCATTGGACGCCATTACTCCTCAGATCCTCCAAAGACGGATGCTACCCTGTGGATTGGCAGGCGGATGAGATAGAGAGGTATCAGGCGGGCGTGGCCGCCGAGGAGTACTTTGACATGGATACCCCATATGCTGTGTTTGTGGAGCAGCGACTGAGGACGCCACAGAAGCTAGTGAAGCTGGCGGTCACTCAGGGATATGGGGAGGACGAGCCTTCTGATCCGCCGATCCCTCCTGCGCACCTTTCATATGTGGTCCACGGAGTACCGAGGAGGTTGATGATACCCGTCCCCGATGCTAGGGAGCCCCAAAGATACCTTGCCGCCGACAAAGACTCTGTAAGTACACTTTAGGGTCTTTTCCCTCTTTCGCATTTCTTTGCTTTTTGCAATTCTCGAGATTTTCCGAGATTTTCTTCTTTTTCTCAGTTCCACTCGCACTTACGACATTGGTCAGTGCAAACAGGGGCCGGAAAGACATGTGCCGGTCCCCTTCGAGAAAGCCGGCTCGCACTTCAAAGGCGGCAATGACGCACAGGAGCCCGGGCGCAAGAGAAGGCATGTCGGGGGCACAGCGTCTACCTCATCGGCCTCGGAGTACTCTTCCAGTGCCATGCCTCGGGGACGGGGACCCAATGCTGACATCTTGGAGCAGCTGGCTGAGTACGAGCACGATAATGTCCATCTGTCTGATGTGAGCGATGCAGAGGATTTGATGAGGGAGGCTAGTGTTTATGAGCTGAGCAGCGATGAAGAAGAAGAATCGGAGGCCTAGGAGGTCTCTAGAATTGGCTTAGGAAGGAAAAACAAACAATGAACAAGTTTTTATGCACATTTTGTTTATTTTTTTGCTTTATTTGGGCGCCGATGGGGTGAAAACAATGTATTACTGTTTTATTTGCTTTTTCTATTTATGCTTTATTAATTTGCATATTACTTGAGCCTCGGGGCAATTTTTTGCTTGGAATTGGGGCTGAAACTGGGCCAAAATGATATATAATGATGTATAAATGCTTGGGTGGTCTTTGAACATGTTTTTGTACAGGTTTTGGTTGAAAAAGTGGGGTGAAAACTCCCTTTGGGCAACAACTTGATTGCTGCAGATTTGTCACTTACATCAGGTAAATGAGGCCGTGCGGCATGGTCTCTGGGGCAAATGAGGCCGTGCGGCTTACAGTCTTGTCTGGACTGGTTATTTTCAGAATAAAACCAAGGCTTGGCCATTTCATTTCATTTTCAACTTAGACTTGTCCCAACTGTTCCCAGAGCACATATTGGACCTAAAGACACCACCTTTGATCATTTTGCGATGGAGAAGCCCGTTAGATTGCAAAGGGGGAAAAGAGACCGCTTTACGTCCGATCTTCGCCTTGGGTGAGATACAACTTTCAATCTCACAAGGGGTTGCTTGATTCTTCCTTCAAGATCAAGTCTTTATGGCATTTGAGGGATCTCCCGCCCGATTGGGACCTTTTGAGAGCAGCAGCAAAGTTTTGGGACGTCCGGAGACACGTTTACTGCTTTTCCTACAATGAGATTGTCCCAACGCATGAAGACTTCCGAGCCTTGATTGGGGGTCCAGAAATTGAGGCTATATCGATTCCGTTGATCGAAGACGTGCCGGTGGCGACAAAGCATGCATCTTTTACGCAGATTTCTCCGGAAGAGGCCGAGGAGATGATGATAGCCCTGACAGGATTGACCTTTCTGATATCCCGGGCAGGTTTGGGTCTCCGGCTATGGTTGCGACCACGGTGGCTATGGATGCCTTTATCCTCTGCGTATTCTCTTTCTCTGTTCACCGTTGAGTCCGTGGGGATCTGTCATGGTGGTCTCTTGGACATGGTCAGAGATTGCAGGGCTGGGAAGGACATTGTCCCACTGGGTTTTCTGGGTGAGACCTTCCATGGCATTGACAGGATGGCTAGGGAGACCATTTCATGAGGTCTCGGGAGTCCTACTGCATCGACTTTATGGCTGCAGAGAGGCTTGGGGCTTTGCCGGGGGCTTTGCTTGACTCGGTGCCCTTGGGTGATTTCTCGGAGAGGTGCACCTCGACGCAGGACTGTGGTAGCCGGGAGCCGATGATGGCTAGGTTATCCACTTCGGACATCCGCCGGTGGGTACCTCACTGGAGGTTGCGACCAGGAGGATATTTCAGAGTCCTATATAGTGAGGGTTCCGTGGTTATGCCGGTCATCCTTCTACATACCCCGCTTGGTATCCAGCAGTTCGGGCCTTACAGAGCCGTTGAGCGATTGGGAGGACATCCGTACCATGGAGGTGGTGCCATTTGATATGAGAGATCCAGCCAGCCTTCTCATTCTTCTCGAGGGCTTGGACTTACGCCGCTTTTCCACCTGTGGCTATCTTCAGGGGTGAAGAGTACCATCTTGACCACCTGTCTACTTGGATTGGTACGAGAGGGAGATGGGAGCGACTCAGGTCATTTTGGGGGAGAGACGTCATGCTTTATTGGGAGCCGACCGCGACTCGAGTAGGACTCGAGGAGACCGAGGCTAAGGCGAGTCGCCATAACCACTGGGTGACCTGATCGAGATATGGAGGCTCGATACAAGAGATTGTCCGAGGTCGCTCCTTTGACTGAGGCTCAGAGGGAGGAAGTGCGGACTCGTGCTCGGGTAGAGAGGGCACTTATTGACACGGGTTTGATAGAGGCTCCAGTGAGGATACCTGAGGTCGGAATGAGGGAGACCGACATTATAGAGAAGAAGAGAAAGAACACTCGACGGGGTCGAGGTAAAGGGAAGAAGACCAAAGAAGACTCAAATGAATGACGACCGATGCATCTTTTCTTAGGATTCCCTTATTGCCATTTTGCAAACACAGTAGTTTTATTAGGCATTTTATTGTATTTTAGATCTTTGTAGCAGGTTAGCAGAGTCAAGAGTAGACCGTGCTTGAACTCATCAAGAAGTTTTTAACTTGTAATGAACAAGAGATATTATCTTAGAAATTAATCAAGACACATTTTATGGAAATTTCAGATGTCTTATTGATTGGGGCCTGTTTTATGGAAACTGAAATGCCCTTTATTTTTTTTTATTGTTTAGACCGAACCATAAATGGCTGCCTACGTTCCCCTTTTACAAGAAAGACTAAGGGGCTCAGGTCTTCGTAGTTCATTCTGGTGAACTTTTTTTCTATTTTTTATGTGCAGCCCTGTTTTTTGCCTAGACCGCCCTTTTTGGGGTTTTCACTTTAGCCGGGCATTACTCTTTTTGCACTAAGATTTTTTCTTTTTTTTTTTTTTTTTTTTTTTTATGTGCAACCCCGTTTTTTGCCTAGACCGCCCTTTTTGGGTTTTCAAATTTAGCCGGGCATTACTCTTTTTGCACTAATATATTTTTTTCTTTTTTTTTTTTTTCTTTTTTTTTTTTTATTTCTTAGACATAGTACCTTCTGAGCTTATCACCGTTGACCGGGTGGACAAAGGGATTGCCGTCTGTGTCTCGCAAGTTTCATGGCTCCTCCCGATAGTATCTTCTCGCACCACATACGGGCCGATCCAAACGGGTTCCCATTTTCCTGTGGGGGTTGTCTCGGTAGGGGCTTTACTTTCAGCACTAAGTCACCCTCTTTGATGTCTCGGCCTTGACCTTTTGTCAAATGCTCGCCATTCGCCCGAATAGGCTCGGGTATGCTCCATGGCTTTAAGCCTTCTTTCGTCAAGGTGGCCAACTCATCATGCCGGCTACGCAACCATTCTACTTCGTTGATACCGTTTTCCAGAGGACCCTTAATGACGGGATTTCCAACTCCACCGGTAACACCGCTTCCATCCCGTAGGTTAGGGCAAAAGGGGTTTCTCCCGTGGCCGTTTCCGACAGACGCTCGTAGCCCCAGAGTGCTAGGTGCAGCTTTTCGGGCCAATCACGACCGCGGGTGGCCATTTTCCGGATGATCCGTTCAAGTGTCTTATTGGCAGCTTCCACGGCTCCGTTAGTCTGAGGTCTGTATGGGGATGACTTGTGGCGAGTGATCCCGAACTCGACAAAGAATCTACCGCAGCCCCTTCAAAGTGTGACCCATTATCGAAATGATCTCATTGGGCACCCCGTATCTACACATGATGTTTTCTTTGATAAACCGGGCTACCTTCTTGGAAGTGAGGACCTTGTAGGACTTGGCCTCTACCCACTTGGTGAAGTAGTCGATCGCCACTAACACGAATTCATGCCCATTGCTTCCGCCGGGGCTATCTTCCCTATCACGTCAATACCCCAAGTTGCAAACGGCCGTGAGTCGTCATGCAAGCATGTGTCATGAGGCGGGAGATGGTTGAGGTTGGCAAACCGCCGGCACTTGTCGCACGCTCGGACATGCCGAACACACCGTCTCCATGGAAATCCAAGAGTAACCCATTCTCGAGGATCACTTGCATCGTGGCTCTAGCATTCATATGAGGACCGCAGGGACCATTGTGGACTTCAGTCCATCAACTCTTTGGCCCTTTCTTGAGTGACGCATAAGAGGAGTGGTCCTTGATACCGCTTTCTTGTACAAAGTTGCCTCCTAGAATGACATAATGGGAGGCCAACCTTTTCGTGGCTTGCAAGCTCTTGGCTTTGACACCTTCTTTTGGTCTACCTTCTTCATCTTTGAAAGCCGACTCTCCATCTTTGAGGAACCGGTAAATTTGATTGTACCACGGTTCCTTGATAGGCTCGGGTCCTGTGTCTACTTCACAAATGTAAAGCCGGGGCTTCTCTTCTACCCACTCAAGGGTTTTATGGCTTTTCCTCGGGGATCTCTACCAAGTGAGGCTAAAGTAGCGAGGGCATCCGCGAATCTGTTCTTTTCCCTTGGCAAGTAGTGGAAAGTCACTTCTCTCGAACCGTCCAAATAACTCCTCCATACGGGCATGATACCGCTGAAGATTAGGGTCCACAAGCCTTCCATTTGTTGGAAACCCGGTTGATGATCGTGGCCGAGTCTCCATAAACTTCGAGCTCCTTGACATTCCTTTCTAAAGCAGGCCTCTAAACCAAAGAATGCAAGCTTCGTACTCGGCGACATTGTTCGTGGCAGGAAGTTCACTTGAGGGCTATGGGTGTATGCTCATCTTTCGGATCGACCAAGAGCATCCCTACGCCATTTCCTCTTTTGTTAGCGGCTCCATCAAAGAAAAGCCGCCATCGGTTTTCGTGCTCGACCGCGAAGATCCCTTCATCCGGGAATTGGGGTTCGTGCCCACGGTCCTCATTATCGGGGAAGTTCGCCAGATGGTCTGACAATGCTTGGCCCTTGATGGCCTTTCTCTGGTCACGTAGCTGATGTCGTACTCTGCTAAGAAGAAGGACCACTTTGCTAGACGCATCGAGAGGGAAGGCTTATCGAAGATGTACTTGATGGGGTCCATTTTTGAGACCAAATTCACAGGGGTGGGCTTCGCATATAATGCTTCAACTTGCCGACTACCTGCACTACCCCCCGCACAAGTCTTTTCACATGCGGAGTAATTGAGCTCACTTCCCCGCAGCCTTCCGCCGACAAAGTAAATGGCATTCTCTACCCGAGAGTCCTTTTTCTCCCGAGCAAGCATAGCCCCAACCGCCGTATCGCTGACTGAGATAGAGCGTAAGAGGTTTCGTCTATGTGGGGGCATAAGATCGGAGGATGTACTAAGTATGCTTTGATCTCGGTCAAAGGCATCCCGGCATTCTTCGGTCCACTCGTGTCTACATTCTTCTTCATAAGCTTGAAGATGGGCTCGCACATAGTGGTCAACCGATTGACGAAACGGCCGATGTACTGCAGCTTTACCCATAAAGCTCTTGACTTCGTCCGAGTTTGAGGTGGCCTCATGTCCATAATGGCTTTGATCTTTCTGGGGTCGACTTCGATACCTCGCTCCGTGACCATATACCCAAGCACTTTTCCCCTTGTCACTCCGAAGGTGCATTTAGCAGTGGTTTAGTCTCATGGAATGTTGTCTCACCTCTCAAAGAACTTTCGCAGTCAACAAAGTGCCGCCCATCCTCGCCTTTGGAGTGGATTATCATGTCGTCTACGTAGACCTCAATCTCCTTGTGGATCATGTCATGGAAAAGCGCGGTCGCCGCCCTTTGATAAGTAGCCCGGCATTCTTGAGCCCAAATGGCATTACCGTATAGCAAGAAGTTCCCCACGGCGTGGTGAAGGCCAGTCTTTTCTTGGTCTTCTTCGGCCATCTTGATCCGGTTGTAGCTCGCAAAGCCATCAACGAAGGATTTGACTTCGTAGTTGGCAAAGTGGAGTCCACCAGGATGTCTATGTTTGGCAAGGGGTAATCATCTTTGGGCCGGCCTTGTTCAGATCCCCGAAATCTACACAAAGCCGCACCTTCCCATTGGCCTTGGTGACGGTCACAATATTGGACAACCATGTCGGATATTCGATGACTCGATGAATCCTACCCGCAGTAGCTTCTCAATTTCTTCTTTGACCTCGTAGAGACCACTCGGCTTGATTTTCCTCAATTTCGCTTTATCGGCTTAGCATCTCGGTGCTAGAGGGATTCTCGTGCTCCACTATTGAACCTGCCTAGCCCCGGCATATCCTTGTACGACCACGCAAAGACGTCCGTGTATTCTCTCGAGCAGATCAACCACCGTCCCCGTTCAACCCCGGAAGAAGTTTCCGATCTGTGTCTCTTTAGGTTCCTCGACAAGCACCCAAGTTCACACTTGTCAAAACCTCCTCGGCCTGGGCCCGGTTTTCCTTTTTTTCGTAACCCGCTTAAAGATTTCTTTAATGTATTGTTCATTTAGTGTGTTTGCATCTTGTTCAAATGATTCATTATTAATCGTTGTTAAGTTTTGAGTTAATTTATCATTTGTTAAGTTGGCAATAAGGGGATAATCGTAAAGATCCGTCATTTCATTCCAAGCAAAGGGAAAGATGACATCGATTACATATTGATAATCCTCAGGCGTGAGGCCTTCGGATGACTCAGAGGACTCGGAATTCAAAGATTCCCGACTCACCGACTCTGGACCCTACCGACTCTGGACCCTACACTACTTATTGACTCGAGGGTGTTTGACAAGGGTTGGACCGGGATCTCACTCCTTCCCCGTCGTTGCCCTCGGGAGAGTAGCGCCTTGTCCACATTCTTCGTAAAGTTGGAGACTTCAAACCGATCAAAAACTTGCCGGAAATCATTGATGTGCGTACCGTGGAAAGATGGTGAGGGAGCTAGAGTAGCTTGATGTAGTCTCTCGGCGAGCTCGTTTGTGACAACCGGGCTCACTGATCGAAGAGTCCGGCTCATCTTATCAATGCACCGCCGATAACTCATTTTCTCTTTACCGATCTTGGACACTACGACCTTGTCGCATAGCCAACGTGAGGGTTGGCCCGGATAATGCCGATGAAGTCTTCTTCAGAAGGGATCTTAATTCTTCCTTGACTGGCTACGTATTCAATAGGCTTTCTGTATTCTGCTTCTAAATCTGCTAACTTCTCATTGAATTTCACGATGGCCACAAATTCAGCACTTTCTGCTTCAAGAGGGTCACCGTCCATAGAGGTATCAGGCTGGACTGTGCTTTGAATGATGGGTTCCTTGGCGGGCTCTTTGGCATAACTGACGTAGTAATCAAACTTGCCGGAAGGCTCCCCTAGAGTTTCGACGCTCTTGTACCCGGCTTCATACCTTTCCTTTAATTTCGTCGCGTGGACTTCCTCTTCTTCTTCTTTCTTGAAGGAGCGTCTTCATTAATCCATTCTTGATACTCGTATTCCGCATAATCCTCACAGTCGCATACATCATACCAGATATGGGGCTTGGGTTGAACTAGGATGGCCTCTCCGACTACTTGGTCATTACCATTGTTGACTACCACGTTGGCCATTTCGACACTGGAAAACTGAGACTCGAAGATTTTGACGGGTTACTTGAGATCTTTGTGCCGACAAACTGCTGTACCGGTGTTCTCACCCAATTCTTTCTCACTGCGGGAAGGGATAGGAGAGGTTTAGACTCGGGGTAGGTGTTTAGTCAAGGCTCAAGCAATATGCAAATTATGAATCTTCCAGTTTACTTAAAATGTTGTCTTTTATTAATTTCTATTTGGTTGGAAAAGGGATTTGCCCTTCTTTTTCGCAACTACTCTAGATCCTGGATCAGTGGGTTCCGTCACTACGTCTATAAGCCCCTCGTATTCCACCTGTATTTCGACCTCCCAGGGTGGACAGCCCCGGGCGAGGGTCCTATAGGGCACGCGGATCCCACCGACCGAGAGAAAAGAACGCTCCTAACGGGTCTAGCGGGTCATAGGAACTTTTAACGCACGAGCGATGCGAATTATAGTCAAGGCAATACCGGGAAAGTCTCGTCTTTCAGCCTTGATAGAATTTCGGCAGAATTTCGCTTGCGCGATTGACGTTTTGACTTTTCGATAATGTCCGAGAAGATAATAGGCATGGGTCGGGCGGTAAAAGCCGGATGACATGGTGTCACATTGAACTTCGTTGCATACGCCCGGCGTGAGTCAAAATCGAAGTCAATGCCGGGTCAAGATCTTGCCAATTTTTTCCTTGTCGGAATTTTGGCAGAGCTTCGCTTGAGCGAAAGATCTTTGGACTTTTCTTGGCAAAGACTCGGTCTCGACTCTTACGCATTCCGTGCAGGTCAAGGTCAAAGTCAATGTCAGAGTCAAAGTTCTACCAATATTTTCCTTGTCGGAATTTTGGCAGAGTTTCGCTTGAGCGAAAGATCTTGACTTCCGTTATGAACTAAGGCTTGACCTTTTCGGGGATATGCAACTGGGCTATATGACACGGACTAGACCAAAAACCAACCAAAAGTCACGGTTTTTTGAAACGTGTGACACGGATTGTGCATTGGTCGACACTAGCTGCCATGGGGAGTTTGGGGTGATTTCGTGCGCGCCCGGGAGCATCGTAAGGCTTTCCGTGATTGCAGCTGAACAACCACCCCGGGTTTAAAGGGACGTGCGTGCAAAGTGTACAGGATATATAAGGTGCGCGTAGTGTGCGGTCTCCTAAAAATGTTCCTTTTTGAGTTAAAACAGAGATTTTCATAAATGTGTTTTAAAGGAATGATTTTTGGGACAGGGGAGAATGCAAATGCTTAAGCACGTAAATTTTCTGGGAGCCCCGCCGCCTTGGAACCGAATAGCCCCAAGCCGCTAGGACCGCCGATTAACCATAATTTTTCCTGGTGGAATTGCCACTGAGGCCGTCCGGTCAGAATCCAAGGAGGATTGAGCCGTACGACTGCATGGATCAATTTTCCAGGTTCCACTCCTTTGCTATTTTTCGGGTTGTTTCCCGTTCAAAGTATGCACAAATCCCAAGATGCAAATGATGCAATGCAAGGCAAAGAAAGCAAGCAAAATAAACGGAATCCGCGATGGGAGTCTAACCCGCTCAAAGGGAAAAGCTTTCTTTTACTTTATTTTTTCGAAAAGTGATACCGGTACGTAGGATTGTTAAACCACCGTTTATCCCAAGCCCCGGGTTAGGGAGCGATACAGGAAGGTTAAGTGGTTTCCACCTATATACCAGGTATCGTTTATTTTAAAAATGAAAGCTTTTCTCCTTTGGGATGTCCCCAGCGGAGTCGCCAAACTGTGAATGTGTGCCCCAAATTTTGTGTTGGAATTCACGCGAGTTTGAAGACATCCGGTTTAATTTGAAAAACGGAGTCGCCACGCCATTTTGATTTCCTCAAAACTTTGAAAAAAAGGATTTATGGGTTCGGAGGTTAAGTTACCCCTTGGGAAGAACGGATCGTCGTTCACCCAAGGTGCCTTGCCGTAGCAAGTCTCCCTAGATTCCGTTTATTTTGCTTGCTTGCTTGCGTGCTTTCTTGTGTGCATGTGTTTGAATGAAAGGGGAGGGAATGTCCCAAGTTGTCTTCCGGACGTACAAACCATTTATTGGTTGTCGCTCGGGATTTCTTGGATTTTATGTATTCGGGATTTTGATCCCGTCCTCATCTTGGACTTGTGATCATCGCATTTTTAACCTCGGGACTTGCGTGATCGAGAGAAGGACTCTCTTTTATAGCCCAAAAATGAGGTTCTTTAGGAAGGAATGTCCTTAGCCCATCAATCCTACACCTTAAGACGATCGAGCTTATATGAATGCTTCAGGCTCGTCTTAAGTGATAATCGGAGATGTAGGGTTCAAGGTAGTCCCTTTCTAAAGAGATTATGGAACCTTTTATGGAAGAAACGAATATAAAGATAGGATCTTTACACCGGTCCGTTCCAAGGTTGCCAATGGGGACATGGGGGAATGCATGTAAAAAATGACATTTTTAGTGAAAAGATGACATTTTTGGGTTGCAAAGGATGCATTTGATTTGCAAAGGATGCATTTTGGTTTGCAAAGGATGCATTTTGATGTAAATACATGATTTTTATGCAAAGAATGCATTTTGATGAGGAAATTAGCATTTAATATGCAAAGAATGCATAAAGAATGCATTTTGAAAAGCAAAGGATGCATTTTTATGATGAAGGAATGACCTTTAATGCAAAGGATGCATGAAAATGGATTTTATGTGCAAAGGATGCATTTTATTGTAAAGACTTGATTTTTATGAGCAAAGGATGCATAAAGATGACATTTTTATGTAAAAGTGGGGTTTTTAGGTGCAAAGGATGCACCTTTGATTCAAAGATTACATTTTTAATGAAAAGTGATGCCTAATTCATGCAAAGGATGCAAATGGGGAAAGGGGGTATGATAAAGATATGATCTTTAATGATAAACTACCAAGTCCCAAGCAAAGATAATAACAATATACGAATGCAAGGAGCAATTTAATTCACATAGAGCAATTAGAATGCAAGGTTAGGGAGTGAGAGGTTACCAATGGTGGCCTCTTCTTCTTTGGGTGGAGCTAGGTGGAAGGACCAACTTTGGAATCTTAAAGGAGGAGGGAGGTGGCTTCTTGGCTTGCTTCTTCAACCCTTGGGATTCCCAGCAGTATTTAGGAGTATTTTTGAGTCTGAATATGGAGTGTGGTGTGTGTTTTTCGTATGTAAAATGGGTAAAGGAGGGCTCTATTTATAGGCAGTCTGGGAATCGCCAATGAAGCCGTGCGGCTAGAGATCCTTGGCTAATGCAGCCGTGCGGCATTATCCCTTGTGACTCAGCATGTTTCTAGAATCATGCAAGGTGGCAATTCTAGAACCTTTCCCAAATTAAGAAAAACGTGTTTCTTAATTGGGAAGCATTCCCTTCAGCCCTTATATGATTTGGAACAGTTCCGGAATTGTTCCGGAACTCCAGAAAAGTCTGGGGAATTATCGGGAGAATTACCGGAATTGCCGGGGAAATTAACCGGAAGGCATGAGCCAGATTTGGGTACTTACAATTTGTAGTATTAATGAAGTATTAATGAAAGAAACAAAAAAATTATATGATGCTGTCAAAAAGATTGAATCAGCCCAAATTCAGCGGTCGATTGTACTCCGGCGATTGAATAGCCTGGAATAGATGAACAAACATGTAAACTAAGTCGGGGCTTCTCCAGCGAAGGTCCTCCGGCGTGAGAGTAAGTATTTTTTTTGAGAGAGAAATCAATTTGACCGAGCTTATGGTCAAAGAGATAACGTACAAAAATATGTGAATTATGGCTTGTATTTATAGGCTTAGCAATGTAGAATCCCTGTTGAATTGTATTGCTAAGAGATAAGATTTGAATCCCAATAGGATTAATATTGAGGAGTCCTTGTTGGACCTGAATGTGTATAGGAGGTTGTTACAATCCTAGAAAGAGTATAACTGCTCAATGTCCTTCATTGGCTAGGACTGGTAAACTGCAACTCTGCACGATAGCCGAGATGACCTCTCCTCGTCATATGTGGCCATCTCGGCCTACGATGAGCCAGGGAAGAGATGAGATATATGGAGAAACCCTTCATGATGGTTTAATAGCCGAGGAGGCCTCCTCGTCGTCAAGGGAGCTCCAGCTCGGCCTTGGAGGGAGGTCTCCTCGTCGATATTTGAGATGGGCCTTGATCATTCGCCTGTCAAGCCTTGAACGGCCTAGGGAATGACGAGATGGCTTGGTACGAGGAATTTCCTTCCTCATATTTGAGACTTGATGGATTATGTTTAAGGCCCAATCCACTTGGGCCTTGCCCGGACAAGCCCACGTTCGTATCTCGGTTTATATTTGTAAAGACCCGAAAAACTTTAAATATTTTTTTAGTATTATTTTAATTATAATAATAATAAAATAATACTTAATTGAATTGGACTTGGATTAATTAAATGGACCAATTTAATTAATTAAACTAAGTGGGCTAAGTTGGGCTTAGGGAGTCAAAGAGGCCCAAGGAGGTGAAAGCCTAGGGTATAAAAATAATACCTCATTATTAATTTTCCTCACAATCTCTCATTTAGCAAAGAAAAAAGAAAAAAATCAAAAACCCTAAACCTAGAAGGGAGAGGGGCGGCGGCCGGTTGGCTTGGGGGAGGATTACAGCCGTTTTTGTTCTTCCTTTGGCCATTGTTCCTTCATCAAAAATCAAGGTAAGAAAATAACCTACAATCTAGTTTTTGTTTCATTCAATTCCGATTTAAATTGAATTAGTTATGATTTTTCAAAGTTTAAAATCATTTAATTCTAGGTTTAGCCATTATTGAATTTCTAATGATTAATCCTAGGGTTTATGTAAAAAAATTAAGGATTTGATTATTGGGGAATTGTAGGTTATAATGAAATAACCCTAACCCTAGTTCATATTGATTTGAAATTGAATCAAACACAATTAATATGATTAAAGGGATTTTTATTAAAGAATATAGAAATTAAATAATTGTTTAATGTTAAAAAAATTAAATGAAGAACAAAACAATTTTTTTTAACATTCTGGGAGTCGGCCGAAAAGTGTTCTAGGCATGATTTATGTGTTCTCCACATAAGGGTTAGTATTCTTGTTAGTTTATATAAAAATCGTTAGTTTTTAAACGGAAAAGGGACTAAACTGCAGAGTTTTCAAAACTGAAAGGATTTCTCAGTTAAGTTACTAACTGAACAGTAACTTCAGGACTGAACTGAAAAGTTCAAAAGTTCTGAGGGACTGTTCTGTAATTTTCAAAATCTGAAGGACTGTTTTGCAATTACTGAAAAGTTGAGGGACTGTTCAGTAATTTTTCAAAAGTTGAGGGACTGTTTTGTAATTTTTCAAAAGTTGAGGGACTATTTTGTAATTTTCCAAAAGTTGAGGGACTATTTTGTAATTTTCAAAAGTTGAGGGACTATTTCGTAAAAATTGAAAAGTTAAAGAACCTTATTGAAATTAAGAAAATCTAAAGAAACCCTAAGGAATTTAGGGGAAGTCCAAAGACTTTAAAGGGGAATATATCAAAGAAAAAGAAGAAGAATAACACTTTAAGAATACTAAAAGACTTAGGTTTCAAAGTGTTAGGATTTCGGAATAGAAAGTTTCTAAGTTAAGAAACTGCTAAATGAGGAAAGCTTCTAAAAATAGAAGGTTAGTTAACCAATTAAGGTGAGTCTAAGAATAACTCATAGGTTAACTAAGGAAAGGAAGTATAGGTGCATAAGAAGTAATAAAAGGTTACTTGTGCCTAAAATATGCTATTACGTGATTGTAGATTTCGCGTAAAGGGCGTTGCTAAGCAAGGAAGCAAAGCTAAGGTAAGGAATTACGATCCTAAGTACTCTTGTACATCAATTCGTTTGGAAACTCCATTGAGTCTTTTCAAAACATGAATGCTATCTGTGGCTGATAGTAATTTTTAAAATACTCTGATGAAATGTATCGTCATTGAAAATTCCTTATTCTGTGATATGTTCTTGTTCATGGAATATCTGCAAGTATTGAAATTGCTATGTGTGTTCTTGTACCTCTCCGAATGCATTTGTATGTAATAACTAGTATGCATTACTATTTACTAGTTATGAAATTATGCTTAATGAGAAAAGCATGTATTATGAAAAATCGACATCAATGTAGGTGATCGATATGGGAATACTCAATGTAGGGTATAACCCATGTAATAACTAGTATGCATTATAATTTACTAGTTATGAAACTATGCTTAATGAGAAAAGCATGTATTATGAAAACACGACATCAATGTAGTTGTTCGTTGTTTTGGGAATTACTCAATGTAGGGTATGACCCATGGAATTGACGGAAGTCTGAAAGCATAACAAAGTTGTAGTTGCCACACTTTCTTTGCTATAAAATATACACATAATTGTTGTTTATAACCTATCCTTGAATATAATTTTTGGATGCGTTCTTCCTAGTCGTCTCCTCATTGTATCGATGAGACCACGTATGAACTTACTGGGCATTGTTCGCTCATTCCTTCATTTTCTTTTTCCCTCAGGACCGGAATAGAAAGGAGGAGAACCGTCATCAGAAAGAGGCGGAGAAATTAAGTAGAATAAATGAATTATTTAATGATTCCGAATTTCAGGACTTTTATTAGTATTAGTTACTGTATTTAGCCGTTACATCTGATCTTTCCGCACTTATGTAATGGTTTGACTTAAGTTACCGTTGTGGACCCGTATTTTGGGTATTTATTTATGTTTATGGAATTATGGAAATTATGGAAATTCGGGGTCGTTACAGTTGGTATCAAAGCCTGGTTTTAGGTCTCATGGGAAGAATACCTTTAACCTTAGGGAACCTTAGTTCTAAGAAATTCTAGAATGAAGGTAACCCTGAACTTAGATTTAAGTCATGACTCGCTCTGGAATGTTTATGAGAGTGAGGTAGACTAAGTAGAAAAGTTAAATGTATAACTTACTTGAATGCTTAAATGAAAGAGAGTTATTGTTTAAGTATGAATCATATATATTAGATGCTAATGAAAGCTATTTTGTTTTGTTTAGGAAATGGCACGCAGACCGATGAAATCTGTGAGGACTAGAGCTATTAAGACCGAGACACTACTAGCTCAGGAGTCGAGGATCAAATCCCTAGTGAAGGAAGTAGAAGGCCTTAAGAAGAAAGCAAGTAGGGCAGAAGAAAAGTGGCATATGGCTACCACTCAACTATTGAAGGTTGAAGATAGAGCTAACACCCTTGAAGACAAGCTTAAGGAAGAGATGCAATCAGTTAAGTACTTAGAAGAAGACTGTGAAATGCTAATGGACTTGAGGAAACAAGAAGACAAAGAACATGAGAGAGAGATAAAGGAACTCACCGACAAAGCTGAGAAAAGAAACCCAAAAGGCCAACAATATGGAGGCAAGTGCTAGAGTTGCTCATAGGGAGTGGACCCGGTTAAGTGGACAATTAGCTGAGGCAACCACGACGCTCTTTAGGCTTCAGAGAGAGATAAACGAGCAGGATCGGCGTGAGGCAGGACTGACCGTAAATCTTTATGAGTGGTATGGCAAGTATCACGAAGTGAATGCAGAATATAGGAAGCTGATCGTGGAATTCGTTGAGGTTACGAAGACCAATTGGAGAGCAGCTATTCCACCCAACTAGAGACAGAGGAATTATTTATTTAGCTAGTTGTTTTATTTTGTTTGGAAGCAAGTACTTTAAGGATGCTAGTTGTTTTCTTTTATGGTTGATGAACCGTTAGTTATTGTTTTGAACCAATAGTTTTAGTTCCACTTAGATGGAAGAAATAAAGTTGCTTAGTTATTCAATAATCCTTAAGTGTGGAAATGTGTGAATGACTATAATATTATAATATCTACAGGAATTTAAAAAGGGTCAAGTAAAAATGATCCGAAGAAAAAGGAAAAAGACTAGTCAAATGATGGGCTAGTGAGAAAATTATAACCGTTTGATGAAACGGAAAATCCTCAAAGATTAAAAATCTAATCTGTGAAGACAGAAATACGAGAAATAATTCAGTCTGTTGAGACGAAACCTTAAAACATTAACTAGCTAGATGTCTACGAGTACATATGTAGCAAGCTAGATATGTTAGTTTTTACTACTTACTGTTGAGTGAGTAAATTATAAATACGATAAATCGTAATAATAATAAAAGTATTATGCAGATGTCGCATAATGGAAACCGTAGGGGAAACCGTAACGCTGGGAACGGAAACGATCAAGGGCAAGACCCCATGGCGGCAGTGTTACAAACTTTGAACCAAACATTGGCAGGAATTGGCCAAGTGGTAACTGGGTTAGCTCAAGAGAGACCGGCAGCTCAAGTGCCACTACGCGATCCCCTGGAATTATTTCAAAGGAGAAACCCAGAGTCTTTTTCTGGAAGTGCGAAAGAGAATCCGCAAGAGTGGATTAAGAGTATGGAAACGATATTTGGGACCTTGACTTGTACACCGGAACAGAAGGTGGTGTTTGCTACGTTTATGCTGAAAGGGAAAGCTAGATCTTGGTGGGAAGCCGAGAAGCGGGCTGGAACTGCTCGGGGAATTTCGGAATATACTTGGGTCCTCGTAGGCTTCATCATCTTATATCGTAGTTTAGGGTTTGAGCCTACCCAATCTGCCTTCCACCACTTCTTCTCCGTAAGCTATATCAAGGAGACTAAGCTTATAGTGATAAGGAGTGACTCCAAGAATCCCAAAATCATCCTTCCTATGTCTAGTAAGGTGTCTGGCTGGGATAATCACATCATAAGAGTGGAGAGCCGGCAAGGCTGGGAGTTTGTTGCTCCATCGCGTACTCCTGCTGCGCCCACGCAGGTATTGAGGGCTGAATGGTCTGATGCATTGATAGCTCGGCTAACGGAGTTTGTCGAGGTAGGACTCCTTGACTAGTCGATGCTGGAGACTGACGACCGATATTATATCCAGGACGGGATAATGCCAGGTCTTAGGGATGGTCTGGAACCCCTCGTCCCCGTCTCTAGGGGTAGAAGATTTAATAACTGGAGGGTCCACCCCGACTTGGTCTTCCATTCTGATTGTGACCGTTGCAAGCTTATTCTCGTGGATCAATGAAGAACATCATAGGCTGTAATTTTTCTTCCCTTGTACCTTTATACTTGTAAAATTTTCATCCTTGTAAGTGTAAGTACCCCAATCTGGATCACTCCCTTTCAAACACACGGGAAACACCGTAGACTCATCCACGCAGTCTCAGAGACCTCTCTCACTCAAAACCCTCTCAAAACCCTCTCAAACCCCCAAACAAACCAAGGGAGGAGCCTTTCTGGGATAAAAAGGGACAAAAGGACCTTTTGGGAATTTTCAGGAAATCAGAAAAGCAATTAAGGTCCGTACGGACCTCTTTGTTTCAATGATTACTAAATCCCCTTAAAGTCCACAATATTCCCTCAAATCCCGGAAGAAATGATGACTTCCCTGCAGAGTTGGTCCGTACGGACCTCTTTGCATGCAAGATGGTCCGTACGGACCTTATTGCATGGGGACATCATCATTCCGTAATATTCTCCATCATTGCAAGATTCCCTCAAATCGAGGAAATCCAAAATTACGGATAACCAAGAAGGTCCGTACGGACCTCTTTGCTCCGAAATTTTTACTATAAATAGAGGGCTCCCCCTCCTCATTTTCACAGACCTCCCACTTCTCTCTTCCTCCCTAAGCCTTCTGGCTCCCCTTCTAAGACCTTTCGAGGCATTCCCGGCCCCTTCGGATCCTTCCGAGGCCTTCCGAGCCCCCTCGAGGTGCTCCGAAGCCTCCCCGAGCGCTCCCGAGACGCTCCCGCGCTGCCCCGAGGCACTCTCGAGGTACTCGAGGCCCCTCGTGGTACTCCGAGGCCTTGCACGGTCTTTCCCACGGTGTCCCGGCTCTTTCCGAGTCAAACCGGCGATCCCAAACCTTGCCGAACCTCCGCCCGAATCAACCAACGATTCCAACGCACGCCTTAGAACCTCTCGCCCGACTGATCCCGACGATCCCCACGCACGCCGAACCTGCGCCCAAACGCAGCCTACGGTTTCAACTCACGCCGAAACTCTATCCGCGGACAACCGGCATCCCTGAAGCAATCCGGAACGCTACTCCGACCTCAAACATTATTCCCCTGCGGAAGACAGACACGAACCAACATTGGTAAGGCTTCCTTCCTATTCTATTTCAATACATTTCAATACAATGTAGACATCCGATACAAAGATGCATTTTTAAAAGCACACACACACACACACAACATTTAAAGGATATTAGGGGTATCCGAAAGACTCGTTTACGAGGCTACTCGGAGTGAGCTCTAATATTCTAATATTCTCTTCTAGGGAGTCATCTGACCTCCGAACTCAAAATCTCATCACACAAAAACAGTTTAAAATTATCTTTAAACTGATGCCCTTTTTCAATGTTTTGGGCTTAATAAAAACGGCGTGGCGACTCTACAAAATGCGAAAGCAAAACGGCGAGACACCTCCAACGCGCAACGCTAAAACGGAATAAGCCGGATGCGGGCGCGATTGTCTTGCCTCTCGGATCCGGGCGACTTCCCGAATGACGAACGCGAGATGCCGGGGCCCGCGCGCGAGCCGGATCCGGATAATTTCAGTTGGCGACTCACTGGGACTTTTTGTTTTAAAAAAAACTTTTAAACAAAACAAAAGATTTTAAAGAAAACGATGATGAGGGTCAAACTTTCATTTTACCCCTTCCTTTAATCACAGTTGTGTGTGTGTGCACGTGCTTCGTTTTTATTTTACAAAAAAATAAAAATACAAAAAAATGCATCAATATACATCTCGTGCATACATTTAAAATTCTTCAAAAATTTCTATTTTACTCGAGAAAAAGAATTTTAGAGACCCTTATTCTGCAGCCTTCTATTTGCCTCGGTTACACCGCTCTGCTCACTGTAGCTTTGCCTCGGTTACACGCCTTGCTATCTTGTAGCTTCTTTGCCTCGGATCTGGCCTTGCACTCTGACAACCCTTAACCGGAGTGGTCTCGGTTGCGACCGTTTGGTCTTCCTAGGCCTCTTGGGCGCGCACGGGATCATTCCAAACATCCCATCCTAGCCAAGCGTCAACCCCGCACGTTTGAGTCTTGAGTCACACTCTGTCCGGACTCGGTTGGTTTTTACCTACCCGTGTCATACGGCTGGATACATATACCATGCCGGCCATTTTCGAGTCAAGGCTCGGAACTCAAGATCCCTTGCGCAAGCAAAGCGATGAAAGGTCATGCTAAAATCTTGACACGATCTTGATTTCCGGCTACACCTGCACGATGTTCCGTCCAGGATATACATCCATGCTCGCATGACACCATGTCATCACGCCTTTGATACGTCGGCCATGACGATATGACCCGACCCAACGCCCAACGTCACGAGCATCCCTTGCGCAAGCAAGGTAAAGAAGAGGTCATCTTAGCCGAACTCTTGACCCGATCTTGACTCGCCGGCCGGCTCGGTTCACTATTCACATGGCTAACGCATCAAAACGAACATGACAGGCTCGGTCCTTAGGTTCGATTTTTCTTTTAGGCCGGTGGAAACCGCTTGCACTATAGGACCCTCGCCCGGGCCGTCCACCGGGATGTCGAAATACGAGTGCAAAACGAGGGCTTATAGCCGCACGTATGGTCTCCCATCGACCCAGGATCTAGCATAGTTGCGAAAAAGAAGAGCAATCTTTTCCAACCTACCTAGGACTCTGAGAAAACATGTTTTAAGTAAATTAAAACAACAAAAAAAAAAAATCAAAAATAAAAGAAACGGAAACCGCATGCCACATGAGCTTTCCCCCTTCTATCCCGTTAGGCCATTCCCGTGTCTAAACCTTGCCCATCACCCCCTCCAGCTAACAGAGAGTGGTCGAGAGTACCCGGGAACTCGTCTCCCAGTGTCAAAACAGCAAGGTCCTACCCACCTCTGTCAGGGCGGTCAGTCAATTCCCATGGCCAAGTCGGTGGATAACAAGGATGAGAACGGGACCTTACCCCCAAGAAATTTCCCAACACTTGGAAGAAGTTTGGCGAGGTCCTCATGGCTATTGAAAAACGTCAAGGTGAGCAACGGGCTCGGATCGAAGGTGCCATGCACCACTTCGGAACCTTAGCCACCCAACTACCTGGGGCTTCCCAAGCCATGACTGCTCCTACAAACCTCTAACATCTCTCATTGTCTCCCGTGAAGTCAACCTCGTTACCCTCGTACGAGCCATGCAGTTATGACGTAAGACCACAAGACCTTCCAGAGGAAAGCCCGTCCATCCGGCCTCCCGAGGTCCCGGTACCACCGCCGAACAACGAACACATCTCGGTGGGACGTCCGCGATTGCGGTGCTTGTCCGGAAATGGAATTCCAGGATGCAATGAACGAGGGCCGTCCTCGACGAAAGAAGAAGCTATCTTCAACAAAAGCTGAAAAAGAGGTATGAATGCTGGTGATCCCACAAATCGGAACCCTCGAGAACCCTCAGGAAAGTTTGACTACTATGTCATCTACTCCAGCAAATCTCCCCGGCCTTAGTTCTCGCACAGGCCACGGCAATGTTTGCTCCATGATCACCGGGGACGAGCTTCGCACCGCCACCGAAGGCCCGAAGGTCCAGATAATCCAACCCCGTCTTGGGAAGATCTCAAAGCCACTATTGATGCTTCATAGAAAAGCCATGACAGTGAACCAATTGAAATGCGTAGTCCGCCTTACACCAATCAGTGCTCCCCCACTACGTAAACGGAGAGACAAGCAAAACCATAAGTCCAGAGGTGAATGTTCCGACACGTTCCGGCCAAATCCCGGTGAATCCTCCACGGACGGACAAAAGGCCAGCCCATACCCGAGCCACGAATTGAAAAGGGGCCCTACGCGAAAGAAGCTGAAACCTTGGACCCAAAGGTTGAAGATCCTGTCTTGACACGCCTCAAGCGCACTGTGCTAACATCTCACTCTGGTCCTTACTCACTTCATCTTATCCGCACAAGCTCAAGTTGGAAGAAAGCCTGGCCCGAGACCATGGTTCCCATCACAGTGACACTGATGAAGCACTGATTCCGTATGATTGGCAACGTCAATTACAAAGAATATCATCACCTTCACAGCTCGATCTTCCAAAATTTGGGGCGACCACAACGAGCCTCTACATAACAGTTCAACCGGACGAGCGCCGTCTCCCTCGGGTGTTGGTAGATGGGGGATCATCCATGAACGTCCTTCGGCCAAAATGATGGATTTGCTAGGGATCAAAGCAATCGATCTAAAGCCCTCGACTCGTGCAATCAAGGCATACGACTCAACATCCCGCCCGAGTCTTGGGAATAGCCACATGTGAACTGTGGTTTGGAAAACAAAATGGTCCCGAGCAGACTTCCAAGTCATCGACATCCCGATCACCTTGTTTGCCATTTGGGACGCCCTTGGCTACATCAGATCAATGGGGTGGCATCCACTCTCCATCGGTGCGTAAAGTTCGTCCAAGGAACAGATCTGACCATCATCTACGCGGCGACAAAGCATAGTCAGCGAAAGGACGGACACCAACGGCGTCCCGGTTTTAGAGATCAAACACGACGATGACGGCATGATGCTCGCGGGTTCACCATCGAGAGCCCAAAGGCCCAAGTATGCCACATAGACCTCGCCTTTTGATTTGGGACAAGATCCCTCCCCGATGAAAATGATGAAGCACATGAACTACATCCCGGGGCTCGGTTTGGGAAAACGCCGTCAGGGCACTCAACAGATCATCAATGTCAAAGAACAGAATACCCGCACGGCCCGGGATACTCTCCTACTCCCGAACACATTGCGGAGGACAAGCGAGCCGCACGAAAACGCTCCGCGTATAACAAAAGAGGCTTGCACGTCATCTCCGATCTTCGTCCTTACAGCTTCGACATGACCCAAGTACTTCACAAGGAAGCGTGAACTTGGAAGGAGATCCGAGAAAAGGGAACAAAGGCGATCGGCGCGAAACAAAGCCGGCCGACAACCATGGACAAGCTCCAGCAGAACCTGGCAAGATTCGTAGGCCTCAAGCCAAATCCTCGTCCGAAGAGCATTCCTCGACACACCGCCCTGCCGGATCCACAACCACCACTATTCACAGCCGAATTTTGGTTCGGGAAAACCCCCTCTTTGGCGGAAGAATTCGAAAAACTCTCCGTCAACACTCCCGCCTTCAACAAGCGGGACGAGTCCGCATTCGAGCTAGTAATGCCCAAGACCCAAACAAGAGACTCCGCAGACGATGCTTGGAACGAACCACTGCTACACTCCGCTTCTTCAAAGAAGAAATCGAGATGCCGGATCTAATCGATTTTGTTTACGATAACTCTGTGATAGCAATGATCGGGAACGGTGACACAAAGCCCTTCAAGCCCCATCTCCTATCAAGCTCATTGCCACTCAATAATCGGGCCACATTCTCCTGACCTACCGCCAAAGAAAAAGGACATGATCGAACAACTTGGTCTGACCCCTCGAGTCCTAGAGTCTAGTGTCAAAACTCATCCTGAGTCCATTAGCTTTGAATTTGAGTCTCTCGAGTCATCTGATGGCCTCACGCCAGAAGATTACGAACTCATTGCCAATAATGTATTCCCGTATGCTCTTAATGAATGCTTCGATCTTTCCGAGTATCCTCTCATTGCATCTTTAACAACTGATAAATTAACTAACACACAAACAGTTAATAACGATTCACTTGATAAAGAAGCGCATTACATTAAACGAACAATACATTAAGCACATCTTTAAGCATGTTGTCAAACGAGAGAAAAACCGGGCCCAAGCTGCCGAGGAGGTTTTAACCAAAGTGAATTTGGGAACTGCTGAAGAGCCAAAGAGACGCAAGTCCGACGCCATTTCCAGCACAAACCAGATCTTCCAATACCTCAAGAGCGGGGAAACCACCTTCATGAACAAGGAAGACCCACAATAATGTAAGGGGTCAAACCAAGAGCATCATGGCCCTAAAACGCCTCGCCTCTCACTTTGTCATCCTTGGGGACATGTTATACAAGAAACGCTACCACGGGCCACTCCTACGTCAAGGCCGCCCAAGAAGAAGCAACAAGTTCATGAACGAAGTCCACAATGGGGCTTGCGGTCCCCACATGAACGCCGTGAGCCCCGATGCAAATCATTCTCAGGATCGGCTACTACTGGATCTCCATGGAGGCAGATTGCATCCACTTTGTCCGAAGCCGCGACAAGCGCCAACGGTTCTCCAACCTCAATCATCCCGCCCCCACGATCTCTACCGCATGACTACACCTGCCCTTTGCCACTGGGAATTGACGTCATCGGAAAATCGCTCCGCCAGCAAAGAATTCCGGTCACGAAGTTCATCTTAGTAGCCATCGACTACTTCACCAAATGGGTCGAAGCCAAGTCCTACAAGGTACTCACCTCCAAGAAGGTCGCACATTTCCTCAAAGGAAAACATCATATGCCGATACGGCATCCCAAATGAGGTCATATCGTACAACGGCTCACATCAAGGGGAATTCGATGCATCGTCATGGGCCGAATTCCAAGATCACACGTCACAAATCTTCTCCTACCGGCCACAAACAAACGGCGCCGTGGAAGCAAAGAAACAAAACCTCGAACGGATCATCCGAAAATGACCACCCGAGGACGAGATTGGCCCGAGAAGCCGCACCTTGCACTTTGGGGCTACCGCACACGTCGTAATGCCCACGGAGAAACCCCATTTGCCCCGACGTACGGGACGGGAAGCAGCCCTTCCCATCGAGCTAGAAATTCCCTCACTCCGAGGCCGCCGGAAAATGACATCAACGAAGCCGAATGGCCCGGCCGACATGACGAATTGGCTCGCTAGACGAGCGACGACTAAAGGCCATGGAACACGTCCGAGCCTATCAAAGCAGATGGCTAGAGCTTTCGACAAGAAAGTCAAATCCCGAGACATCGTGGAAGGTGACTCGTAGACTCAAAGAAAGCCTCCACTCGAACCAACCCACTGGGAAAATGGGAACCCACATGGATCGGCCCTTTCGTGGTTCAAAAGATCTTCTCCGGAGGCGCCATGAAGCTACCGTACCTAGACGGCAATCCCTTCATGAATCCAACCAACGGAAGCAAACTTCGCAGATACTTCGCCCGAAGAAGAACAATCAGGCATCTCTTGGCACTCCATGAGTGTCGAACTACGCACCCGAGCCCTCTAGTCCGGGGGAACGTAGGCAACCTTAATTGGTCCGGTATTTAAAATACACAAAAGTCAAAAGTTTGAATGTCAATCAAGACCTCCATCAAGCTCCGCACTTTTCAAGAACACGCCCCAAACAGCCACCTTGACCAAGTCAAACGACGGCGGCAACATCAAAGGACATCCGAGGGTCACTAAAGATCAAACGATCGACTCATGTTTCCTCCAAGCCAGGCTGCCTTCGCCCGCACGCGCTTCAAAAAAAAAAAAAGAGAGCTCGAGCAAGGGCTCACAAAAAAAGAGAGCTCGAGCAAGGGCTCACAAAAAAAAACAAAAGAAGCTCAAGCGTAAGCCGCGAAATTGAGGTCAAGAGCCCGACGCCAACAAGAGGCAAGGAAGCTACGAAAAGACCGTCAAAACGACTTCGTCAAGTGGAGCATTCAACCTCTCACCCAAGCACAAAGCCTCGCAAAGGGGATTTGCCGTGGGTGGCCTGCATCGTCTTCCCGCAAATGCAAATGTAAAAGTCCAAAGATGGACGCCGACAAAGTGCACAATGTAAGCAAAGGCAAACAAAAGATCTTGCGTCTCGACAAAGCTTTAAAAGTAAATCACAAATCACTAACGGTTACAACATTTCTTGATGAGTTCAAGCACGGTCTACTCTCAAGTTCACAACATGCTAAAAGACCTTTAATACATTTAACTAATAATGTGTTTGCAATGCAATGAATGGATACTTAGGAGGTCATTCCGCGCCATCTCGCGCTTGTCCCTCGCCATTCTTTCCTTTCTTCCCTCGTCCCCGGCGAGTCTTCTTCGCTCACGTGAACCAACTCGCGTCTCTCTGGCCCGAGATCTGGGGTCCTCCCTCAGAGTCAAACAACTATCCGAGCTCTGTGGCTTCATTCGCCCGTGCTTCGCTCGGATCTCCTCCTCGCGAGTCTCGTAAAAGAGGACCTCTCCCCGCTGGCCCGGTCAACTCTAGTCTCGTAGTCAAACAAAGTGTCTCCCGTCACATCCAAAGGGTCGACTGTGCTTCGGAACTCCTAAGGCAATAGCCGCTACTACGGCAACCGGGTCCTGCACCGCTACACGCCCGCTTCTCCAAGACCACTTGGGATCGCCCAACACGCTCGCTCATACCAAAGCCGTATATCGAGTCGTCAATACAACGCTCTCCCGACGTCTAAGGAGTACCACAGAGGGAAAGCGGAATACTTCCATACCCTCGAATAATAGCAAGAAGGCACCCTGGGCCGCCATACAAAGAGGAGCTATCTCCGCAAGAGCAAGGTCATCCCACCTCAACAAAGGCCTCGCTTCATCCCAAACCGCCGGGAAACAAGCGACGGAATATAGAAGGAGGACCAAGACAAACCTGAACTCGACAACGTAGACCCTTCCCGCAAGATCCTCCCGGTCTCAATCCTCCAAAGGCGGAACCCACCAATGATCCGATGCGTACCAAGCCGTGCCATCCATCTCTCTGTGCGGATCGATCCATATCCAACACAAGAGGTCGCTGAGCAAATGACCACGGCAAACGACGCTTCTGAGCTCCTGGCATGGCTCGAAGTCTCTCAGCAGCCTACAAGGTGAGCAAAGCGGGCTTCCCTCTCATAAAAACGATCCCGCCGCACGTTTGCCGATACCATGAAGAGTCTCCCCCAAAGACCAACGGGACAATATCCTCTCCACTGCATGCCCTACCACATCTAGCAAAGCGCTCATCACAAATGCCAAGGGAATCCACTGCAAAAAGCGTCGCCATCACGCACAAGGCAAATACATCCCAAGAGACGTCACTCTCATCATCAACCATGAACCGCTCCGTCAAGCCGTAAATGTCGATATGACCCGAATCAAGGATCATGCCCTCGCACTTCTTCCAACGAAGCACGAAGAAAGTCTGCAAGCTTCACGCCACCGCAAAGACCACCAACCAAAGAAGCGAGATGGCCTCCACCTCCTGGGCCCTCCAATCAAAGCCCGAAAATCTTCAAAAGTGGGCACCATTTCATTGTAGGAGAAACAAGACACGTGCCTCCTAACATCCTGTAACTTCATGTACCCTCGCAACAAATCCCAATCGTGAACCAACTCCTTAAAAGACCAAACCAGCAAAGACGAAACCTTACCTCGAAAGCCCGTCTCTCGATGCCTCATACGGCGCCGCATCCACGCAACTCCGCTCAAGGAAGTGTGCTTGCCTCTCCCCGCGAAAGCCTGCAAGAATTCTAGGGACATACGAAGAATCCATGGCAAAAATGGAGGTTCCTAGAGAAAATGGGGAAGAAAGCTCGAAATGGCCGAAATGGGAAATGAGGAAGAATCCGTGCATCGGAAAGCATTTATGTCCTTCCCAAAGCAAGGTTGGTCCGACGTGACCTCCTTGCATGCTAAGTATGTCCGTACGGACCTCCTTGCAAATGTAATCCCATTTCCTGCAAAACAAGCATAAAACCACTGTCCTCGCAAAAACCTTGCTCCAAACCGCCCAAACACCGGCCAAAGCCATTCCCTGCAAAACCAACACTACCCACAAACGCACTCTCGCCACGTGGCATGCACAAAATAAAAATAATAATAGCAACAATTTCTAGGACAATTCCCGAATCACAAAATTGACATTACATCTTAAAATAAAATATCCGTTTTGCCATGCAAATACATGTGTTTTATTACAAAAATGTACCCATAAATGTCTCGTTGCTAAACAAAAAAAAAAGAGAGGGATATGAAAAGAGGGAAAGCAAATGAATACTAATCGAATCCTCATCATCATCATCCTCGCCAAGGTCCTCCAAAGAGAGAAGTCTGGGCATCTCAAATAACTCGCCCGTCCACATCCTCATCGAATACCGAGCACCGCCGGAGGCTCCCACGAGAAGTACTCAAGGATCAAATCCGGCGAAAGGATCAAAGAAAGAAGGCTCGAGGAACCTCACCCCGTGCGCCACGCGGAGGCATGAACCGATAAAAGGGCCGCTCCCTCGAAGGCCCCGCAGCCTCCCGAAGACGTCCCCGCATCCATGCTATGCCGCCTCTCAAAGGTCCCTCCCGCGCGGCCCGCCGGCTCTAGGCGGAGGAACGCCCACTGCAATGCCTCTCGAAGGCATAGGCTCGCACGCCGGCACACGACGCGAAGACCGACAGATATCTTCGACGCCATCTTCTTAGCGAAGGAGCGCATCGCTTCACGTAACGGCGAGTCAAGATATCGTAGGCTCTCCCCGACTCGCACCAACAAGAAGCCAAGGAAACGCCAAAGACATGCTTATACTCAACAACAAAAAGAGAAAATGCGTAAAAGATGCCAAGATGGAAAAGAGTCAAGACACTCACCGATTCCGTCGGGATCCACTTAGATGCAGCAGAGCCCTCGGCCCGAACGGTACGTACACCTCCTCCTCGATCCGTCCCCCGCGGACGCACGTGAAATCCGGTCCCGGCATCGAATCCTTCCGGGGAGCCCGCGGGGCGCCCTCTCTCTCCCGCGCCGCACTGCGGCGTCCCTCGCCTTCCTCTCACGAAGGCCCCGTACTCCTCTCCGTATAAAATGAACTCCTCGGCACCGACACCGCCAAGGTACCTCTCGAAATCGAGCACATCCATATCCCGGGAGTCAAGCATCCCAAAGGGAGGGTCCTCGAGCCACGGGAAGCACACCGGGCCATGCTGCGCGTAAGACCCGCTCCCGCATACATGACATCACAAGTCAAGCCCCGCAAAGATCTTCCGCCGCGCCGTCACCTCGGGAGCCCTCAAACTCATCTCCCTCATACCGAGTCCAGGGGAACAAGACAAACCCCTCACGGCTATCCCGCTCCAAACGCTCCTGCACATCCCCGTAGGCGATGGTGAGTTTCCCCCGGCTGGTCCTCCTCTTCCTCGCCGTACGAGCCCATCCCAAAGATAGCAGTGGTACGCAAAGAATGCCCTCAGATCCCTATCCCACGGGAAGCACCGGAAAACCTCATAAAACCACACCTGTGACAAAACAGAGAAGGCTCGCAAAAGACAATGGAGAAAAGACAAGTTGCTAAATCAAAAACAAGAATAAACTCATACCTCCAAAGCAAAGTCAAAGCAAAGCCAACGAATCGCCACCCCGCTAAACCGGTCCAAGGAGAAGTAGAGCTCGCCAAGCTCGCCGCCCAAGCAATGTCGCACCCTATCCAGTCAATCAAGCTCTCCAACAAAGCAAAGGGAGCCGCGGTCGCGTGGTTCGAGAACAAAGTCTCTGACAAGCATACCACAAGAAGGAGCGCGCCAACCGCTCCGTCGTCACCCGGCCGGTACCCTGATGTAGCCCCACACCGGCCGTGATCTCATCTCCACGTCACTACAAAGATCCCTGTGCCCTCGCGAGGACGAGGCTCAAAGCCCAAGCAGCTCTGGTCAACACATCATCGAGATCATATCTCTCCACCGCACAGCTCCTCAAGGAAAGCCCGTAATAGCAAAGAAAATCGTGGCGTCACCGTCACCTCGCCCCACTGTGTGGAAGGTGCGGGTGGTATCCCACCAATACTCGTAAAACCCAGGAAGACACTCTTGTTCTTCCTCGTGTCGACACTCCACTGTGTTCTCAACGAACACACCTAGGCCGAAGCATAAACCAGCCTCCGGGACTCGGCCTACCGTCCACGGAAATATCGGCATCCGCCGCCATAGCTTCCACAATGCCTCGAGCGATCCCCGAGTCTTCATCCTCTTGCCTTCCCGGCCATAAGCCCCGCATCCCGCAGTAAACACAAAGAAAGGTACGTCAATCACAGTACTTAATATAAAGGCACATATAACCCGTCACAAAACACGGCACATATTGCACATAATTTTCACATATATCATGCATATAATTTTTCCATGTAACCCGTCACAAAACACGGCACATATAATGCACATAATTTTCACATATATCATGCATATAATTTTTCTCATGCAAACCCGTCACAAAACACGGCACACACCGTACACATTTTCTCAAAAGAAAAAAGGGGGGGATTAAACCCTACACGACACATTTTCAAAAGAAAATCCGTCCCAACACGGCACATATTGCACATATTTTCCCCACAAAGTCCGTCACCCAAAAACACGGCACACACTATATAGCACATTTTTAAAAGAAAAATCCGTCCCTACACGGCACACACTTTCACATATAACCCGTCACAAAACACGGCACATGTCACATTTTTTTTCACAAAAATTATCACTACACGATAATTTTTCTCATAATGTACATACATAAATAGCATTAGGTACAAAACACCAAAGCATGCAATTCACTAGATAGGCACTTTATTTTCACAAATAAGAGCTAATCTACACATTTCTGCACAAAATACACATACCCACAATTTTTACATGTCCATTTTCAACAATTCATCAAGAATTTCACAAAAAGGCATAAAATAATAACAAAAAAATTCAAAAATGCGAAAACTAAAACCTAGTTCTAGCATTCAAAAATTCGAAAGGTGGAATCAAAACGGAATGCATTTCTTACCTCCCCGACGTTCATGGAGCGACGATTGTGCACCTCCTGATTCGGATACAAAACATCCGGTTCTTCGAAGATGGAACGAACGAAGTCCAATTCCTTTCAAGCTCCATTCGCTGCTCAACCACCTCTTGGATCAAGCGCGACGACGACTCCTTCGAGATCCCTCTCCGCCTATTGGCAAGCAAATCTAAGCCAAGAAAATTTGGAAGATTTTGGGGAACAAAATGGAGGAATTTTTCCTCTCTCTCGCCCACGGTTCACGAACCCGGGGAATGGGAAATGGGTGAAGGAGCCTCTGGAATTTAAACTCGGTCAAAGCTCCGGGAACCGTAAATAACCAGCGGTCCGTACTGACATCTTCTTTGTAACCGTGTTGGTCCGTACGGACCTCTTTGTGCGGGGTGGCCAAATTACTTTCCCGCTTCCTTATAATCTTTGCCCTCGGGCCGTCCCTAAGGCCTTTTTCCAAGAAACTAAGTGTAATGGTCCCTAACCCTTCAATTCAACCAACCGGTCGCCAAGCGTAAGACCGGTCCCCTCTTCGCCACTTCAACGGCAAATCTAATCCACTGCCATCGGGCCAGTAAGACCGGTCCCCTTCGCTCACTCCAACGGCAATTCTAATCCCCATTGCTCCCGTAAGATCGGTAATTCGCCACTTTAGAACTGCAATTCCTCCTCGCACTTATCAAGGCACAAGACGCCACTTCAACGGCCCCAATCCACCGCCTCAAAAGACCGACCAAGTCATCTTCCCAACGGCAAATCAATTCACGGCCACAAACGTACAGACCGGTCTCTTCGATCCACTTAACGGGTAAGCATCTCCAAGCACCGGCACAAACAGATAAGACCGGTCCTCGCCACTTCAACGCAACTCAACCACGGCCGCCGTAAGCCCAGCCGTCTCGCCACTTTCAACAAGCCTCAAAGGGAAGTCATTGCAAGACCTGCATATCCTCGCACCTGCACCATCAAACGTAAGACCGGTCTCGCCTCACTTCAACGGCAAGATCTAATCTCGGTCGTCGCAAGACCGACCTCCGCCCACTTCAACGGCACAAGTCCCAACCACGGCTGCCACTCAAACGTAAGACCGGTCCTCGCCACTTCAATGGTGCAAGCAACCACCGGCCATCAAACGTAAGACCTTGCCCATTTCAATCGCAGCCTTCAACGCAACTCAACATCGTAGTCCGACTGGCATCAAGCATGCAAGACGCAAATGGACATCTACGCCTCGACCATGCGCTTCCAACGGCAAATCAACCAGACTGCCGATTCAAACCTAAGACCACAGGTCATCCTCGCCCATGACGATTCAAAAAGTCTCAACATGGCAACCAACCGGCCGCGCATGACAATTCATAAGTCCTTAATTCGTGGCACCACTCCGAAGACGATTCAAGTCTCACAGAAGCTATTCTCGCCCGAATTCAAGAAGCGAGCCCTAAAACCACCTCTCAAAGATCGTAAAACTTCCCAAGGCACAAGACGCACCAAACGCCCTTATCAACCGATTACCCAACCACCGTCACCGCAGACGTCCACCACGGCCCTTATCACCAATATACGGCCACCTACAAGGTCACGCCCTATCACCGACTCCATATGTCACTAAGTAGCCGATGTAAGTTCAACTATCGCCCCGACCTTCAATCCAAGTAGCTTGCAAAGACGCCACCGGCCCTCAAGTAAGCACCGAGCTCCTCCCATACAAGCAGCTGTGAAGTCAGCGCTTATCACCGACCGCATATCCTCAAAGTGACGCCATATCCACGTCTCTTGCACCGACTCAACTGCAAACAAGCACGCTAAGGACGCCACCACGCCCTTATCAAGTCCCCATGCACGATAGCGCCCTAAACGCCAAATGGTGACGCCACCATCGCAATCATCCGGCCTATACGGGTCACCCGTGACGCCACTAACGGGCAAACCGACCTATACGGTCACCCCAGTCGTAAGTCCACCACGCCCTTATCTACATCATACATGCAAAGACGCCACAAATGGCTTATCTACCGACCTACGAAGTCACAAGTGTACGCCACCACGCTCCATCACTGCGCTAGAGGACGATTCAAAGTCACCGACAGACTATACGTCATCCCAGGACGCCACCATCGCGCTAGGAAGACCGATTCAAATTTTGTCCACCCAGCACATCCATCAACCGCCGCCGATTTATCATTCAAAGTCCTCCAAAGATACGGCCACCAACCGCCACCACGCTCCTTAGTCACTCTGGGCCTATGCAGTCACCAACCGCAATCGTAAGACATCTAAGTCCTTATCACCAACCATACGGTCTCCGTGACGCCGAAGGCCTTTACACTACCCACGCCACCACGTCTATCACCGACCTAAAATTTTCGGCCATCCCGTAGACGCCACCACGCCCTGTATCACATTGACCTATACGGTCACCCAGGACGCCACCACGTTCCCTTATCACCGACCCATATGCTGTCACCTGCAAAGACGCCACCACGTCTCTTATCCATCGAACTCCATATTTGGCGTGGCCACCCAGACGCCACCACGCCCTGCTGACCGACTCCATGCGGGCCACCCAGACGCCACCACGCCCTTATCACCGACCTCCATACATGGCCACCCAGACGCCACCACGTTCCCTTATCACCGACCTATACGCGGCCACCTCAGTGACGCCACCACGCTCCTACCACCGACCTACATGGCCACCCAGACGCCACCACGCCTCTATCACCGACCGAATTCCATGCGGGTACACCCAGACGCCACCACGTTCCTACCACCGACCTATACGGGGTCACCCAGACGCCACCACATTGCTCTACCATCGACCTATGCGGTCACCTGGTGACGCCACCACGCTCTATCCCACACATCGACCTATGCGGGCTACCCAGACGCCACCACGTCCCTTACCATCCTCGACCTACGCGGGCCACCATGACGCCACCACGTCCCTTATCACCGACGGTTTGGCCACGCATGTGGCCACCACGTGACGCCACCATCGACCTATGCGTCACCAGACGATATGGGCTACCTGTGACCGACTCCATGCGTCACCCAGTTCTACGCCATCACGCTCCTTATCACGGCCTACCTGCGTCACCAGACGCCACTATCGCTCCTTATCACCGACTTCCATAATACCTGCTTATCACCGACCTATACGGCCACCCAGACGCCACCAGGCTGCCTTATCACCGACCTTACGCGGTCACCCAGACGCCACCACGCTCACCACGACCTCGGCGGTCACACGAACACTGTGGCACCACCACGCCCGCATTCACGTAAAACACTCACCCCACACCCGAACTACGACTGTGCTTGATTCCCGCCTGGATACGTAGGAATCCTATCACAGTGGTCCAGCCCTATTGACCTAAACGGTCACCCAAAAGGACACCACCACGTCCTCACTTTGACCCTCACGGTCCACTTCCTCTCCCAAAGACGCGATCCGCATTAGGACCCTTATCTTATCGGCGACCCCACTTCTTTCATAAGTGACGCTCGTCGAGGGGCTTCGTAAGTACCCCAACTGATCACTCCTTTCAAACACACGGAAACACCGTAGACTCATCCACGCAGCCTCGTAGACCTCTCTCACTCAAAACCCTCTCAAAACCCTCTCAAACCCCCAACCAAACCAAGGGAGGAGCCTTTCGGGATAAAAAGGGACAAAAGGACCTGGGAATTTTCAGAAATCGAAAGTACTAAGG